>VZRS01008393.1:690062-791470 GCA_013398055.1 Ifrita kowaldi
GCGCCGCCGGCGACAGCGGGCGAGGGGAGCTGCGCCTGAGGCGGCGGCGGGAACGGGAGCGGCGTTCGGTCAGAGCCCCGAATGGGCCCTGTAGCTCTGCAAGCGTCTGCAGAATTGTGGTCTTCCTTTAATTGTTATCGATTCTTTCCCTTCTGAGCGAGTTGGTGTCTAGAATGTGAGAACTTGTCTGGTTGTAGCTTGTAGAGTTTGAAATGCTGTCAGTCGTTAATTAGAAGCATAGAATCGCAGAATCATTAAGGTTGGAAAAGACCTCCGCGGTCATCGAGTCCAGCCTTTGAGTGAACACCACCATGTCAACTAGATGCCACTAAGTGCCACATCCTGTCGCTTCTTGAACTCTTCCAGGAGATGACTCCATCGCTTCCCTGGGCAGTCTGTTGCAATGCTGGACAACGCCTTAAGGGATATGTAAGCTTTACAGGCCATACTTGTAGGAATATGGGAGTGAAATGGGAATACGCTTTACCACCAAACCACAGCTGGCCCAGCTCTGAACTAAGGCATGCGTGGAAGAGTTCTGGGTATAGGGCTTTGCCTTGGTGTCAAGATGCAGAATTGCATGAAGTTAATGTCACTGGAAGACGGGAAGATACAACACTTCAGAAGAAAACCTAGCAGTAAACTAAGTGTGGTTTGTGGCTGTGAAGGAGTAGATTTGGCTAGATAGCTGGGGAGGTGTGAAACTGTATGGATTAATTTGATTTGCTTCCTTTATGGGAGGAACTTCCCTTTCAGCCAAAGACAATAATTTTTTTTGTTTGCAATGAGGATGAATGGTGAAATAAATTTTGGCACAACTCTTCATTCTACTGAGTTATGCACATAATATTCCTAAATGTATCTGTTAAATTCCAACCTATCCATTCCTATTAATGAAATATAAAAATTTCTGTTTGCTGACATGCAAATCCCCACTGAACTATGGCTTCTGTGGAGAATACCCCCTGTAGATATGAAGCTATTTCTGCTAGTTCCTGTTAAACAAGAACTGTGTCCAGCACAATTGTGTTACATGAAGAGGAACTATGTTGACATAGGAACTTTGAAAAGTAGATTACCATATAGATGACAATTTTTTCAAATGTAGTAGTAGCATGTAAACTTTTTTTCATCAGAAGGTATCTCATAAATTGATTCAAGTATTACCACTTACCGAAACTTCCCATCATATATTACTTGGTATGCTGTATTCTCACCTCACTCAACAGGTAACTGAATAAATTTGAACCAAACTTTTTCTTCATTGAACTTGATATGAAACGGTAAATAAATTGTCCTGCTTTCTCTAAAGTAAAGCTTCTTCTTTGCTTGGGTGGTTTTTTTCCCAAGCATATTACCATTCAAATTCACTACAAGGTAGTTCATAATTTTGTTTCTGCCTCTCTTCTTCCCTGCTCCAGAAACATCATAAAGAAGTGGAAGCACAGGTAAACCTGAAGGAGGATATCCTTCCTACATTGGAATCAAGAATAATACTTTTAAAATTAATTTTAAATGGCTCTACTAGTACAAGATTGAAATAAGGTATTGTTCTTCTTCTTTCAGACTATCGAGGGCAAATGTTGCATGTGGTACTTGTTGCCTCTCAAAAATTAAGAGCTTGTCTTCAAGTTTCTTTCTGCTTCTCAGAGGCTTTTTTAAGACCCATTGTGTCTGTAGCTTCTGTTAAGAGATTTGTGCAGATTGAGTAAACTTTCAATTAAATTCAAGCTAAAGCTGAAATAGATTTAATCTCTGCAGATGAGCAATTTCAGCTGCAAGGCCTATTGTTCTTGAACTGATGATAAACACACTGGATAATTACTAACACTTAACCAAAAAACCCAAAGAAAAGAAACTAACAAAAACCAGGAGAACTTTTCTACATATATCAAAACCAAAAGTATCTTCTCATTCTTCTCGTCTACCTTTGTCCCAGAAACTGCAACTTTTTATTTTTATACTTGAAAGAGATTTAAAATTAAATCAGGTTTATCCATTGGACCAAGCCTTAGGTTTTCAATATTAATAGGTTTTAGTCCTCAAGTAAATGGATTTCCTTAAAAATTGTTGCTTTCTTTCAAATATAGTTTATCTTCCACTACTGTCTTATCAAAGCAGAAAATGTAAAAAGGTTTGAGAAGACTTCAAAAGAATAAAAGATAATAATGATTTGAGTATCATCAGCTGCCTTGGAAAGCTCAATAAGTTTATCAGGAAATTTACTGTGGTAAGTCTTAAATTTTTAATTCCTCTCTGTAAGAAAATAGACTTAAGGGGAAATCTTACTGCCTTCAACTAACCAATGGGAGGGTAGAGGAAGAGGCTTTTCTGAGGAGTACAGAGCAAATGGTTAAGGGAAAATTGTCATAAGCTGCAACAAGGGATAAATTGGAAAAATTCTTGATGTAAAGGTATTTAATCGCTGGGGGTGCACAAGAAGGTGTGAGACAGCCCATCCAGGACAACCAATCCCAACTGATAAAAGGGTTATTCCATACCATATGGCATTGTGTCCAGTGCTAAAAACTCAGGGAGAGAAGGAGGAAGCAGGGACATTTGAGTTACAGAATTTGTCTTCCCAAGTAGCTGTTCCCTGCTTTCCTGGAAATGGCTAAAGATATGTCTGTCGGTGGGAAGTAGTGAATGTATTCCTTATTTGCTTTGCTCGCATATACTGCTTTGCTTCACTTATTAAACTGTCATTAACTCAGCCCACCATTTTTGCTGCTTTTGCCATTACAATTCTCTCTCCCATCCCACTGGGCAGAAGTGAAGGCTGTGTGGGCCTTAGCTGCTGGCCAAGATTAATCCACAAGTTGGCACTGTATTGTCATTTATAGTAGGAGAAAATGAAGTTGATATCAAGCTATCACATAAGACTCCCTCAGTAAGGAGCAAAACACAAGTTTGTGTGAAATGTGATGTGTTTTACTATTGCACTTTCAGATAATTTTGAGTATACTGATAATACGGAATGCATCTCGTGGATTCCTGTCAGCTGCCTAGCTTTGTGTAAAAACCATAACTAAACTGCAGGAAGTTTCACCTCAACATAAGGAAGAACCTTCTCTATGTTGAGGGCAGCAGAGCCCTGGCACAGGCTGCCCAGGGAGGTCAAAGTGTGTCCCTCTCTGGAGACATTCAGTACTCACCTGGACATGTTCCTGTGTCTCTTGCTCTAGGTGACCCTGTCTTGGCAGGGGTTTGGACAAGATGATCTCCAGAGGTCCCTTCCAACCCTAACAATTCTGTGATTCTGTATATGTAGGAGGCATACATGCTTGCTCTTTTTAATTTTGTGGCTTAAAGTTGTTTGGGCTTATTTTTTGCTTTGTTGTGCCTTTTTTTTTTTTTTTACTGGCAGCATATCTGGGTATCTATGAATATCTGATTTACCAATATCTTTGTACTGAAACATGATAGGTATAATTTGAAGTTATAGTTGCATTCTTGGAAATTCTTCTTTCCTATGAGAATTCTCAGAATGGGTAATTTTTTCAGATTATTTGTAGATCTTGCACTTTGGCATTATTGCGTATCCTTATATCTTAGCAAATCTGTTCAGGAGCCTTTAAAAGAGAGGTTTGAGGGCATGTTAGAAGATGGAATTCCACCCACCTTCTTTTTTTGGCATACTGCTGATACTTAATTCTATGGAAGGAGTAAAAGGAATTGATGAAAGCAGAGTACCATATGCCTTTCTAGAGCATACTTGGGTGACAGTCATGAACAGAAGGAGAATAAGAACAAAACCTGAATTTTAAAAATTATATCATCCTAGTAGAGTTGGCCAAGGAAAAGTGATATGAAACACTGAAATATGAAGCATGTTTGTGATTTAGGATTGGAAGGATGTAAATTTCGATCTAGGAGTTTTAAAACTTGTTGCAAGTCTGTTTAAGATTGCTCACCTGAAATGAGTAGGAAAGCAATATTTGAGGGCATCGTGACTTAAACACTATAGCTTTTGAAAGTTATGCTTGTGAGATAAATGAGATTACTGCTTTATGCCATGGCACATAAAATTTGATCTGTGTTAATTTCTCTTGATTATTCTCTTTACATATTCTAAAGTTATGTTATTAAAAGTTGGTACACTTTTCCTTTGTGACTTAAAATATTTACATTGCCACTTGGTGGCCTCATTTGATCAGTAATAGAAGATAAAAATGTAAGTTAAGATCCTTTTTCTTCACAGGTGTGCAATTCAAACCTTGACATGATTTTCCTACACATCCAGGAACAATATATCCCTTTTTGCAATGAATATGTGGATGCTGTGGTGATTGCTGTGGTAGTTCTCAAGGGCCTGAATCACTGATGCTGGGGTGGTCAGTTTTAAGCGCTCTTCAGTAAGGGTAGAATGGAAGTGGATGGTTTTTTTCCCTATTCTTCCTCTCCTATCCTTGAAGTTTTAATGTTCCACACCCCTTCCCAATCAAAACAAGCAGAGGATCTTGTTTGCTCTCAATAATTTAACTTCTCTTTTTTTAGGACTAGAATTTGTTCTGTTTTTGCCAGGCTTCTTTCCTGCTTGTTCTGCATCCTTAGTTCTTATTTTTCAGATTTTGTTACTTGAAAATGTTTTCCTCTATCACTTTTGTGAAAGCATACCCCAAATCTCTGTCCCTCTATGGTTCTGTATTATTCACATGATTAGCTGTGTTACAAAGTGCTAGTTTGTTTTTGCTAGGTTTGCTGGTTTAGTGTACTTACGTCTGGGTTCAAGGCAAGCAAATATTGATTATATTGTGCTTAGGACACTTTTATTCATAGAAATCTTCTGCCTTGGTAAGTTTCTTGTCAATTCCCGGTGCCTTGCAAGCTCAGTAAGAGCGGGCTGGGTGAGTGGATGGTGAGGTGGATTGAGAACTGGCTGATTGCCGGGTCTCAGAGGGTTTTGAGCAGTGGTACAGGGTCTAGTTGGACTGTCACTAGTGGTGTCTCCCAAGGTGCAATACTGGAATTGTTTAATTTGTTCATCAGTTACTTGGATGAAGGGGCAGATGGCTCCTCAGCAAGTTCACTGATGACACAAAACTGAGAGGAGTGGCCAATGTCCCAGAGTGCTGTGCAGCCCTTCAGAGGGACCTTGACGGGCTGGAGGGATTGGCAAAGCAGAACCTTTTGAAATTCAACAGAGACAAGTGCAGGGTCCTGCACCTGGGGAAGAATAACCGCACATAGGAGTACAGGCCAGGAACTGACCTGCTGGGGAGTAGCTCTAAAAAGGACCTGGGGTTCCTGGTGGACAACAAGCTGTCCATGAGCTAGCAGTGGACTTGTGGCTTTGCAGGTCAGGGGGATCCAGGGGTATTAGGAAGAGCATTGCCAGCAGATTGAGGGAGGTGATCCTGCCCCTCTACTCAGCCCTGGTGAGGCCACATCTGGAGTGCTGTGTCCAGTTCTGGGCTCATCAGTACAAGGGAAAAATGGAGCTCCTGGCGTGAATCCAGCATAGGGCTAGGAAGATGATTGGGGGACAGGAGCATCTCTCTTACAACGAAAGGCTGAGGGAGCTGGGCCTGTTCAGCCTTGAAAAGAGACAGCTGAGAGGGCACCTCGCCAGTGTCTGTAAGTATCTGAACGGAGGGTGCCCAGAGGATGGACCAGGCTCTTCTTGGTGGTTCCAAGCAACAGGACAAAAGGCAATGGGCCAAAACTAATGCACAGGAACTTCCACCTGAATATGAGGAAGAACTTCTTTACTATGATGGNCAGTTCTGGGCTCATCAGTACAAGGGAAAAATGGAGCTCCTGGCGTGAATCCAGCATAGGGCTAGGAAGATGATTGGGGGACAGGAGCATCTCTCTTACAACGAAAGGCTGAGGGAGCTGGGCCTGTTCAGCCTTGAAAAGAGACAGCTGAGAGGGCACCTCACCAGTGTCTGTAAGTATCTGAACGGAGGGTGCCCAGAGGATGGACCAGGCTCTTCTTGGTGGTTCCAAGCAACAGGACAAAAGGCAATGGGCCAAAACTAATGCACAGGAACTTCCACCTGAATATGAGGAAGAACTTCTTTACTATGATGGTGACTGAGCATTGGAGCAGGTTTCCCAGAATGGTTGTGGATTCTCCTTCCCTGGAAGGGAGACCACCTGGATGCAATACTGAGTAATGGGCTCTAGGGGGCCCTGTTTGAGCAGAGAGGTTGGACCAAATGACTTTCCAGCCTGAACCATTCTGTGATTCCGTGATTCCGAACCCACAGTCTCACACTCTGCTGGCTTAGGGCTAGGTACGGCCTCATAGCAAGAAGATGGACTGTCACCCTGCTCCAGTCTAGTCTCATGGTTTACTTGCAAAATCCATGTAGGTCTTTTGCAATTGTATAGCTCCAGATAGCCCCAGGTCTTCTGTCACACACTACAAGACATACTCCAAGCTGTAACAATAAGACCTCTAGTTAATACACAGGCAATGATTTATGGCTAACATAACATGATTCTTGTAACAGTGCTTTGACTGTCCTCTAAAATTACCATAGTAGATTCAAGGTTTCTTCATTCGTTCCTGATCTTAGTGGTTGTTGATTCTCTGAAGTGATGTGTCCTTTCACTGCTTGGTGCCTACTCATAATTTTTCTTTTGCTACTTGCTCAGTTTTCTGTGATTCCTTAATGTTTTTATTATAAAGATTCCAGTTAACCCCAGGTTGCTGAGGTTCTGGGTATTATAATCCTGCTGGTATAGGTGAACATTGCAAATGTTTACCCAAAATTGTATGGATGAGAAACATTGCATATTTATTTCTCTACACAGAGCACAGTCTTCTGACAATTTCTACTGACATACAGAGAAACAATTACATATATCTGTATCTGGTGGTATAGATCCTGCAATCGTTAACTATTTGGGTCCACACACTCAAGTAGCTACTGCTACTGTAGGAGCAATACTCCATTTCCATTGTGGGGCCTTCTTCAGACTGCATTCCTGTGGGACAGGACTCAGTGACTGTAACCCCATTTTTTACCATGCCTTTCTGAGTCTGTTAATACCTCATCAGTAGTGCCCCTTATGTTCCGTGCAGTGACTTATACATCTCTTCAGGCAATAGCAATGCAGGTTGTGCATGTGCTGTTTTAAAATGATGTCTATGCCTTCTTCAGTATAGCATCTTGGCCTTCATTTCTCCTGAAATTACAGCTCTGTTTCATTTCAATAGTTGACACTTTGGCCATCCTACACTATGATTGTCCTGTAACTTGTGTGTTGGTGATTACTGCTTAAAGAATCTATTGTTATTGTTACTTTACTATGTTAATAGCACTTTCTACTTCCACTTCCAGTGCTTTTCTTTCTCCAAAACTATTCTTTTTCTACTTCTATCCATATTTTTATTCCCATGGGACATTGTTACTTCTCACGTAAATAATATTAAAATATTTTAATATGTATTTTTGTTTCGTGGGGTTTGAATATTGCATATAATATGCTCCAGTTTTGATAAGTCACAAGTCAAAGTTTCTACATAAATGGTGTTCAAAATTCCAGTCACAATTTCTACTCCCTCTAAAATGATATCCATAAACACTCTTGGTTTGTTTTACTCTGTCATATGAAATCTATTTCTGGGTCAATGTTGCAATGACCCTTAATAAGAGCAGTGTATCTGTTCTGCCTTAGAAAAGCCAGAGTAAATGCTTTGTTCACAGTAGCACGCACTCTATTACTTTGTTGCTACTGTGTAGTATTTGTGTACCCAAAATTTTGAATTGTCTCTCAACTAGAATCTTTGATTAAAGGAGTTAGCCACAACACGAACAAAACTCTGTGAAGTAAACGTTTGACCTCTTTTTTTTTAAATTTTGGTTTCTACTTCACTTCTGGTTTTTCCACTTTGTTTAACCATCTCTGCTGTTTTCCACTCGTATTTCAGTTGCTGAGGTTGTCTAGGTTCCATCACAATTGTGGTGCATTACTTTGATTTTTAACCAAGTAAATAGAAATAATATATGCAAGTTAAATTTGTATGCTGCTTCAAGCCCTCATAATACAGTCCCTTAAAATCAGAGACATTCGTTAAAATCCCAAGATTTGTTTTGGCATCATGGGACATAGATGTTGTTTAGTCCTCACATTTGTTTCCCACAATTTTAAAGTAATGGAGACATGTATCTAATGTTTTCATTATCTCTGGTACAAAAGATTTTTCTATTGTCACTACAGGTAAGGTGTATTATCAGCAAAGAGAAGGGTGCTTGCTACTGTGGTGGCCGGTGAACATCCCTTATGTTAAAGTGACCAAAAGGCTTTTCCCAGGGTGCATGGTTCTGTTAAATTAATCTATTCCAGTTTGAATTCCCCGGTTGGCTGTCAGCCTCTATCATTTGTCACTCCTCCAGAGCTTCTCATTGGTCTCTGTTCCTTGGTCCCGCCTTTTCCCCGCCCCCGGACAAAACTGTGATCCTCTAGCTAGTCTGGGTATTTGCCAATGCAACCTTTGACGGTAAAGATGCAATAAATCCTCCTGCCGGAATATAAGCAAATATCGTTCCTAACTCTTTGTCACTGACTTAATACTGAACCTGCCCAGGCTTCTGTGGGAGCACACGGGACTCCACAGAGCCAGACAGGGACGGTATTATACTACTTCCCTTGTTATGCAAGCAAATATTCACAACTTTGAACCTAACATAATTAATAATAAAAATCTAAACAGACAAGCCTCACTCAGACAAAATCTAATAATTAATTTATGCTGCTTCTTTTAAAAGCCTTTCTGCTGGTAACAACTCTGGTGAGGCTTCCCTTATGTACTCTTAAATTTTAATAGCAACATTTATAACATAACATTCTTGCTTTTGTTAGCTTATTTACCTTGTGATAATTAAAATTGAAACTGGAGCTGTTTAGGCTACTTTCCATCTATGAATTTTTCTTGATATACATAAGATCCTGCTTTGTTTATAATTGAAGCTAGTTCATCCCATTTACGGTTTAGACTGAACTTGTGTGGAAAATATGCAACATTGCTTTCCATCCTCCTTGCCATTCTGCAAAGTAGTGGTTTGTTCTAGTTTATTTATTTGTGCATTGAGCATTCCTTCCCATCTGAGTTGCTATAGCAACATTAATCTCTTTCCATGTGTTTAGATAGGGTCAGTAGCAATTCTTCAGTTAAAAAATTAGTCAGACTTTTTTATCTCCCAGGCACAACTCTAAATCACATGAACTTGGGAGAAGCTGTGGCTCACAGGTCATTACAATGACAAGATGATGCAATGTCCCAAACCTTTCTGTAATTTTTCACCTTTTGGCTTAGTGCTATTTTTGTAGTCCCATTGAGCCATTCAATTTACCTTGAACTGCAAGTTCACAGCAACGTGGAACCTTTCTTTTCTTCACAGGCTTCCATGTAATTCCTTGATGATTTGTCCCTTGACAAGGAATATATGTTCCTTGTCTCAAATAAATTTATTGGTATAAATTGCATCTGGAAAATACAATGATAAATGCCTGCATGCTGGCACACTTGGCTATAGCTTTCTTTACTGAACTACCTCAACCCACTTTGTCAGTGGGTCTAGAATTAGGAAACCATACTTACTCCCACTTTGCATGGTATGTTGGATTAAGATGGGACTGCACCAATTCTGTTGTAGTCTGTTTGTATCCTAGCCCGTTGTCCTGAGTTTGCCTGGGATAGAGTTCATTTTCTTCTGATGTTTCTCACTGATGTTTTGGCTGTTGTTAAGTAGTGCTTACTACTACTAAGAAGTCAAGGACTTCTTTGTGTGTCATGTTCTGCCAGTGAAGAGCTGCACAAGAAGCTGGGGGCAGGGGGAGCACTTTCAGGACAGCTGACCCAAGATGCCCAAAGGAATATTTCGTACCACAGAACGTCATATAAAGTGGGGGCCTTGTCTGGGAGGAGCTGATCACAGCTCAGGGACGGGCTGAGTATCAGTCAGTGAGTGGTGAGCAACTATATCATGCATCACTTATTTCTCCTGGGTTTTATCTCCCTCTCTTTCTCTTTCATTATTATTGCTACTATTATTGTCGTTGCTGTTGTTATATTTTACTTTGCTTCAGTTATTAAGTTTTTCCTACATTGACCCACCAGTTTTTACTTTTTTTCCAGTTCTGCTCCCCATCACACTGGGCAGAGAGTGAGTGAGCGAGTGGCTGTGTGGTATTTAGTTGCCATCTGGAATTAAACCATGGCACCAATGGTTCATGAATTCTCTAATGTTTTAATTTTATTTTTCTCCAAGTGGGGGTATTCACCACAGCACAAACTAAGCAATTATATACCCATCTGTCTTCATGTTTGGCCAACTAGCTACCTTCAAATACTCTCTTTTGTGTTCGAGCACCCCCTACATGGTCTTGCTCATGCACCTATTGAAACAAATCTACTGATTGTGTACATAGTGCTCGTTACGTACAAGTGTTTTTTACCTGGCCACACTACACACTCTATGCTTCACCTATCTACCAGCTTCTATAATAATCGCACCTCAGTTTCCTCATTTCCATGTTGTAAAGTTGCACTATCTTTTTATACCTTGCTTTGTATGATTTTCTTTGGCTTGTTTGCAAGCTGGGTGTTTCTTCAAATGTCAGGTCTACTGGGACCACCACAACCTTGGCAAGGGTGTGTGCTTGACTATTCAAATATTGCTGTCTCTGTGTGTTTCCTTTTGGTAGGCTTTTACATGACCTGCATATTTTTTTTCTCTCTGCTTTTTTTAACCTATGTTCAGGATTTCCTTTCCATGATTGAGAGGCTGGCAGATTTCCATTCTGTGTTTGTAGGTAATTTTTATTCTACTTTGGTAGCCAAATAGTTAAAGCTTGATGTATCCAGTCTGAAACTAAGTATGAAGCTAGGTCATTTCCTTTGGGTTTCTCTTTTAACATCATTAGCAGAGCTTGTGGCTTTGTTGCTTGTGCAGAGTGAAGGCAGACAGCTCTTTTTATTTTCCCCAGCATATCTAATAGAGGATTTTCCATCCCTTTGATAACAACTGGAGCCGTTTGCGAATCACACTGAATAACCTGTGGCACGAGGTCAATAACAGAGCTTTTATCTGGTGAGAGACACATGAACAGGTAAAGTGCATGTCTGTTCTGTTCCAGTGGTTGAAAGCCCTATAGAGCTAGTGATAAAGTCTTGCCTTATTCTACAGAAAGCTCTTATTTTAAAAGCCAGTGTGTATCCTGCTAGCCTAGGTTTGATGCATATCCAGTTTGTACTTTTCCACCATTATGTACTTTAGTGTAGTATGTGTGATATGTACTTTAGTGGAGCATATGTGATATGAACTACTGCAAAACAGTCTCTAGCGATGTATACCCAAAGCTAATTGCTTGTATTATTGCTAAACCTGTTTTTTAATACAGAATAGAGTTTTTTCCACAAGTCTTAAAAATCTTGAAGCAAAAGTATTTTATTACAGTGTTCTTTAAAAAGCACCGTGTAGATCAGTAGTGGCCAGCTGAACATGAAGCAGCTTGCAGTACTGGGCATCTAAAGGCCAGCGTTTGAGCTAGTGCAGTTTCACTTCTTTTTTTCTTTTCTGTTCTTGTTTGTGAGATTTCTACCCTAATCTGATTAGTAGTTTACTCATTTCTGCAAATATGATTCTCATGAAAACATAAGCATCTCCAAAAGTGAAACTAATACAATTTTTACATGCATGGACTCTCATAGTCAGTTCTACCCTTTGCTGATGCCTTTCCTTCGACCTAAAACTATTACTGAATATTTCACTTTAGATTGTATTTGAATTTTGTCATGATTAGCTCTGAAGCCTATGTTTTGAGTAATGCTGACTACTTCTTGAGTTTATTCCCAAACTTTCAGTTTTTCCGTGTACTGACATGTCATTCATGTATGGTATGACATAGCACATTCTGATGGTAATTTCATGCGTATGTGATATGTTTGCTCTGAAAGTCTTGAGGTACGTGGATAAAACCGCATTGCTTTCTCTCATAAGTAAATGTTTGTTGTTGCCAGCTCTGCTCTGTTAATGGAATTGCAGAGAAAGCACTGTCTGAATCAGTAACAAAATAACAGTCAAATATTCTGCTCAGTGTTACACGAATTTCAGGCATACAACCAGCATGAGCGATGGCTACCTTATTTAAGTGTGAAAAACTCACTTTTAGCTTTATTTCCATTGCTTTTAACCCTGGACAAATGGGATGTTAAAATAATAGGTCTCTGTACTAAGATCTTGCTTTCCAGTAAACTTGTTGATGGTGGAGTCCTTCCTCTGCCATTAAAACACGATTTCTATTTATTCACATTTTAACTTACAGACATACAAAACTTGAGGAAATTCTGTTACCCAAATATCCACTGTTTTAACTTCCTCCGGATTCTTAGTAACAAAGCATCAATGACTTGCAGGAATCACTCCACCCTCACCTCCCGCTGGTCAGGCCCAATTTCACAAACATCTGTAACAAAATCTACAGCTAATCCATTTTGTTTCAACAAGGCCGTGCCAATAATTCCCTGGTGTTCCTAAAAGGGATCCTCCCACTCCTGAAGGAACAGGAGAAGGAAACTACTGAACTTGGCAGCTATTTAACTTCTGGCAGAGATCTTAATACAGGTACTTGAATGTCCTTTCATGCATATAATGCAGTAAGTTTTATCGTTTTCCCTCTTTCTTGGTTTATAGCTGGAACAGGTATTTGTTGAACAGTGGTTATTGACACTACGGTATCAATTAACATCATGGCGCTAGTGGTAGTTAATGTTCTTCCCTTGACCACCCAGTACTAATATTGTTATTGGCCATTTCCATTGGTTATATTGTAATTTTACCACTAGACCAGGGGCAAGTAGACAGCAGAGTGTCCCTAGTCTTTGTTATTGAGAGGAAGAGATGATGTTTGAGGGCTTTGCTGAGAGGGACCTATTATTTTCTGTAGTTTTCATTCCTTCTCATGATTTTTCACTAGCTTGACAAAATAAGCCAGCAAGGAATTTATGTATTCTATCCCATTTTCTCAAATTCTTGCCTCTTTTTCTCAAATTTTACCATGTTTCCTTCCTGCAGTTTCATTGGTGTCCACTAAAGGAAGTTTTTATCATGTTGTCCAAGGATATTCTGCAGTTACCATTACTACCTCTTTTTACGTGAAGAGCTAAACCCACACTGAGGACTGTTTCCACTTTCTGTTTCTTTTTATCTTTATTTTAAATGGAGGCTGTGGGTCATTTAAGACTGTATTTCTGAAAATTACAGTCTGTAATTGCAGTGATCACGCATGGGTATGGACTCCGCACACAAGATGGAGATGCAAAGTCATTTATTGCACAGCCAGAATTCCGCTAAATACCAGCACACCCAGGATATAACATCATATAAACAGGAAAGATGTTCACCACAGTGTTCCCCAATCACCTGGGGTAGTGCACAGATTTTGCCTATTATGGTAACAGGTAAACAATACCCTGTAAGGTCACAAACCACAATCATCACCTCTCACAGGTCCAGCCCTGTCCACAAACTCAAAATCCTCTCTCCGCCCATCCCCGGTGACCTGGATACAGTCCCAGGGTTACCTCTGGGCCCAGGAAAGAGGCTCTCTCTCCAGCCCTCAGGGCCTATCTCTCTATCACCACACAGTGTACCCTGACATGTAATGTCTACAGTATGTGGACCTTTTACCAGATCCACAGGACTGGGATTTCCTTGTATTCTTTCTTACCTTCATTACCTTGTTCGTTTTCTTTGTCTATACCTGCTGAAGCTGAATTTGCAGCTCTTCCTATTGTAGCTGTGCTTGATTCACAGGTCCCATAATTACTCTTGCTGACTTAACTCTTGTACCACTGCTACTTTGAAAGCCAGTGGTTCTGTTTGATCAGATACATTCCCAGATGCCAATACCAACAATTTTCCCAGGATTCACATTATATTACAATCTCACAGCATTCTAGGTAGAATAACCTGCTAGCCAAATCTCCAGTTATTGCTCAGATAACTGTTCTGAGACATCTACCTACTAAATTTCTTACAGGAAATTGTTCCTGCAGTGTAGCTGATAATCATACTCCATTCCAAGGCTGTGCAATATTTACTAGTTAAGAAACGCTAATCCTTTAGTCCCAAAAGCCCTATTTTAAAAGTTTCTGAATTCAGTAGCCTCAAGTTTTAAGCAAATACTCTTGCTCGCTCTTCAGTCAGTTCAGTTGCTATTGTTATAATAATCTTCCATGTTTTAGGAGCAGCACAACCCAAGCAGGAGTAAACAGCAGGGCACATTTTTTTTTTTTTACCACTGTTTTGGTTTTAACTGCATAACTGTATCATAAAAGCCTATTTTGTTGTCACTTTACCTGAATAGTCAGTATAGTTGTGGTCTGAGTTTCCCTTATTTCCTTGTATGTATAGTTGAGAGTTATGTTCTGGGCGACTGGTACTGAAGTGAAAAGGCTTTCTGAGTGTGCAGAAACCCATCTGTACAGTATAGCTTTCAGGGTGTGTCTTCAAGTTAGTAAATGGTTCACTTCAGAAGCTATAAGGTAAGCCTAGCAATCAGAAACTGCAAATCCACTTTTAAACATCATTAGACTAGTATTATATCCAAAGAGGGAC
The DNA here is from genome assembly GCA_013398055.1 of Ifrita kowaldi. Classification (NCBI taxonomy): domain Eukaryota; kingdom Metazoa; phylum Chordata; class Aves; order Passeriformes; family Cinclosomatidae; genus Ifrita; species Ifrita kowaldi. The sequence continues at coordinate 704,639 of VZRS01008393.1, forward strand.
AAAAGCCTGAATGTTTTTATTATTAGCTAGATCAAAACTGATGCACAACAAAGGTAATGTTTTGGTAACATTCGCCATTGTTTCCACTCATATTTTGTTGATATAGAAGATATACGTATATATTTCTCCTTTTCTGTTGTTCACCCCTCTTTTTCCATGTAGTCGTCTAAATATTTATGAAGAAGGGGATTTTCAGAGGTGAACAATGTAATTATTCTTTTCCTCTATTTCCTATCATGGTTTAACACTAACGTATGTATGAGTCATCTGATAGGGCATGACAATCAAGTCCTTATCTGTATCCATGTGACCTGTTGGGAGGAGATCAGTTTACTTAGTTTACTACTATAAGAATAGCCACTACTACGAGTGTTGTGGTAGCACAAAGGATGTTTTGATGAGTACCACAGTGGTAACGCATAAAAAGAAACAAGATAACTTTTACTGCTCTTGGGGTTAAAATGTTTATGGGGAACATCTTACTATGAAATCTTCAGGTGAGCATTATTCTGCCCAACTTCACCCTCTTGTGAAAGAGAGGAAATTGTCAATTCTGGTGACAGATTTAATGGAACAAGGTGAACTCTGTAACAAATTAAGTGTGATAACACAATCCAACCCCCAGTGCATGAAAAGGCCATGTACTCATGATGAGTTAGACTTAGCTTCATTTTTAGCCCTTAAGGAAACATGTACACTTGCTTTCCCTGAGAGACCTACCACTTTTGAATAGTTCAGTTTACTCAAAATATGAATATAGGTAGAAGTCTATTAGGAAAGTACATGGTAAGTCTGTCCTGTGAAACAATGCACCACACCAGTATTCAGAAAGAGATTTTGTCACATATATATTTGGAACAAAATGAAGTACCGTATTTCAATAATTTTGCTCTTGTAAACATGCAATTTCATATACACGTTAGACTATCCAGTTGGTGTGTGAGAAATTCTTCTGGTACTGTCACATACAGTAATAAGCATCTTTCTTTGCCTATGTGTTGCCAAGGTGTTCCATAAAAAGCCTGGTCAGACAGGTTCTCCTCTCTCATATGCACCATACCATGGAATCAGTTTCCTTAAAGAACATGGCCTGGTTCTGGTCACACCTGCTTATAATTCCCAACTCAGTGGATGTCTCCATGAACTGATTGTCAGCCATGTGTGATCACTGCAGAAATCATCTGTCTTCTTTAGGACGTGGGATAATTTAGCAATATATCTGTCCTCAGACACCACGAAAAATCCTATGTCTTCATGAGCAAATGGCTCATGACGTGGAGTCACTGCCAGGTCTTGTCCTCTATTGGTTAGATAAAAGGCTTTGTTTGCATGCCAAGTCCCATAGATACTCACCAGAGGTAGTTTAAAAAAGATCAATTTTCTAAATTTAGTTCTGCTTCATAGTGCTGACTATTCAAAGAACCCCAGAGGATGCTCCCATTGAGGAACCTCTGTAGCATTTAATACGCATACCTTGCCCACAGGGAATCTTTGGATCCTTATGATATTGGCATTAGGTTCTCTGATTTCTACTGGAACAGCATTCCTTGTGTGCCAGGTGCGGACAATGAATACAAGAAGAATAAACTTCTTACAGTAGGAGGTATCTCAGTTTGACTAGGTGTTCAAGTGAGATGCTGAGAGTTGCTGCCTTTAGCATTTTCTATACTAACAAACTCATTTTCTCTCAGTGAATGATGATATGGAAACGGGACTGCTCTGAACACCTTATTAAGTCAGGGTGAGCTGTTAATCATTCATGGTTTATTGTTGACTATAAAAAGAAACCAAGGAATTACATTTAGTGTCATAGTACTCACACAGGATCACGTGTCATTGCATGCAAGCAGAATGCTTAAACTATACAGAGGTCATGACACAGGGCTGAGTCAGAAAGGAGGATGTCTAGAGTGCAAAGGGTGAGGAAGTTGGAATATGAGCAGAGATCACTTTGTTCCTTCAATTATCATTGTGTGGTGCTGGAACAGTGTCCAAAGCCTTGTGGTTCAAGGGTCCCCATGAATATCAACTTCTTGGTGAGCTAACCTAACAGTCCTTCTGGCTCTGACCTACAGCTTTTATCTCCCATTCTGTCTGGGAAGTAGAAAATCCTCTTGCGATTTCGCTGTCCACACAGAGAAGGGGAGGAACATTGAGGAAGACCTCTGAGACTTGCTGATTAGTTAAATGCCTTGTATGGGTGCTATCTGCAGTTTTTTGGCAGGAAGGTCTCAATTTACTAATACTACTCATATGAGTTTGACCATGATTAGCACTTCTTAAATTTCATTGATTGCATTACTGTTTAATATGTTATGTCACTTTTACACAAAGTTTATACTTAGAAATCAGTAAGAAATAAACAAGAAAAACACCCTGAAATCTGGATTTGCAAGGCAAGGATCTAATAAATTCAAGTTTCACTGGGAAGTGTATAGGAAAAGGTTCTTTTTCCCTTAACAACCATAATATCTGGGGGTAGAGCAATAAACTTGGTTGCAACCAAAATACATTTTAATGATCTTATGATGAATTTATGGAAATTAAGATTAAAGATCCTTATGGAATTTGCGAAATGGGAAGTTAAGAGAAGATGCAGATAGATTAATGAGACATTAGAGCATCTAGCCTGAATCACTAGAATGCCTGCAGGTAATTGCCTTTTCAGTAATTGTAGCTTCAATGTAGCCAGCCACAAAATAGTGAAATCTGATTTTTGAATTGCTGAAGTCCTGCATGGTGAGAGAGTTATTTCCTCCGGTCTCTTTAGAAGTGTTTCTTGCAAAATGATCACATGCAGACATGTCTTGATGTCGTAACTGGAATCTTCCTGCTGAGTCTCCCTGGATTGTTGTCAGGCATCACTGGTGTTGACATGTAAGGCAGAGGTGTGGCATGTAGCAGATGTTTCTGGAAGCAGAAATGATGTGAGGGAGCATTAGCCCTATTGTCTATGGTTATGGCTACTTGAAAGGTTTGGGGCTTATGAACTTGTGTCTGCACTGTATCCAATTGCCTGTAGAAACACATTTACCTTAGAGTGCACAATCATTTGTTTTACAGTAAACATCAAAAAGGAACAGAGCAATTTGGCTGTGGTTAAAGACTATCATGCAGAACATGGTCACAGTGCCATAATCAATGTCTTATGACATGAACTGAAAGAAGTGATTATTTTTGGTCATTTCACCACAGTAACAAAGTCCAATGTATAAGATTAAATAAAATAAGTAAGTGTACTTCCACACTGCTACACAAAATGGAAGTCAAATTACTTACAGAAATTAAAAATATTTGGCTACTATTGAAATAACCCCCAGTTTGGGGCTACTTTACTAAAAAAAACAAAAGCTGTGAAACATTTTGGGTCCAGAGGATAGTAATGTCAATTGCACCAATTCTGCCTAGAAGGGTTATAAGAACTTGTTTTTTGGTGGGGTTTTTTGTGTGGGTCTGTTTGTTTGTTTGGGGTTTTGTTTTTGCTGGATTTTTTTTGTCGAGAGAGGACAGACAACACTTGTGAAAGCAGCATTAAAATTTTGAAAGTACTGCAAAGTGAAGTGGAAGAAGTTCTTCCTATTTGTTGTGGATAAGGAAGGGGTAACAGGTCTAACTTATCTCAAGGACAATTCATATTAGATATCAAAAAAACCTCCAAGTAGTTCAGATAGTCTGAAGTTCTCCATCTTTCCTTTTGGAAACTAACTATGGAGGTACAGAATTGAAACACCTGTAGAGAATGTAATGTGTAATGATTGATGTGATCTGACGGAAGGAGGGTGGACAGGATGGCATTTTGACATTATATGTCTTCCACATATAATGAACTGTAGGTGTAGAAATAAATAAAAATTTGGAATCAGTATTACTAGGAAGAAGCTGAATGAGAGGTTTTTAGTTCTCATAATTTCCTGTGTAATCTAGACATTTCACAAATAGTACGGAATAGAATGCAAGTATTTATAAAATATGGATTTGAATAATTTTGTACAAGGGAATAAGTCAATAGCTCTGCTTTCTGTATTGAATATAATATTGATGCTGTTATATATTTCATATGTAGTGACTTGAGTTTGTAAACTCCTTTCATTCTTTCTCCGGCATTCAGCTGTCTGTGATCCAAGACACAGTGGTGTAACCATTTTTCAGACTTTTGAGGAAACTGCTTAATTTGGAGCAAGAACTGCAAAGAACTTGATAAAATGGGCTTCTGCAAGGTAAGAAAGGTTGCAGACAGAGGTAAGACACTTAAAATTGAGTTAAGCAGCAGTTTTAAGGATTCAAGAGAAAGAAACATCATCATGAAAATAAATAAAATCCTAAGGGAAAAGCAGGGATTTGGAAGACAGTAATTCAGTCCCGATGAGGATCCATTCCAGCGGCAGTAGAAAACAGCTCTACCCCGCCTCACTGAGGACTTCTTGGCCAACAAAGATTTTTCCTGTTTCTTGGTCTGGGGCACTGAACATACCAACACTCACTTTAGTATTTCATTAATTCAAGTTATCAAAAAATGGTAATGTACAGTAACTAATCAGTAACTGCTGAATACTTTTAAGCTGTGTGTATTCAGTTTACAAAGGGCTCTTTGTGCGTGGCAAAAGGTGGCTGTCCAATCAAAGGCACTCAGGGAGGGAAGGATTACTTATACTGTTACAATGTTACCAGGCATATCCTTGCCTAGAAAAGCTATATGGATAAAAATTGGACATGTCGTAGTAATATATGTTTTATTCAGATTTAAGTGGGTAAAATGTTTTCCACCTGCACAAAAAGTAATTTTGTTTATTTTTTCCCATCAGTTTTCATTTGTGAAATAAAGTCCTGAACATTTTTAAAGCCCTAATGTTCTGTACTATATTTCTTTAAATGCATTTTTCTGTTATAACTGTAGTAATAATATAATTTTATATGCAACTATTCAGCAAGTAAAGATTATATTTTCAGAAAGAAGATTGAGTTTGTAGAGCTGAAAACTGGCACATTAGTAATAGGAATCTAGTGACATTACTTTAGTTTGTGTTAGTCCTCCACATGAGAATGAACAATTAACTCCAAATCAAATCACAGACAATAAGAGTGGAGTCTTGTAATTTTAAAACATGCTTTTCAGAATAGATTTTCTTTTTAAACACAAACGGATGCTGGATGCTTACATTAACTTGATTTGTTCTCATGCTTTGAGAAAATAAAGGAAAAAATATTCCAGGAAAAATAAAATGTCTAGCAACTACAACGGATGCTGGATGCTTACATTAACTTGATTTGTTCTCATGCTTTGAGAAAATAAAGGAAAAAATATTCCAGGAAAAATAAAATGTCTAGCAACCACCATAGGCATTATGTTGTAGCTGAGCGTGCAGCATAGTTAAATTGTCTGCTTCTGACAGTATAATAATTCCCTTCATATAGGACAATTCTCATTGATAGAATGGTAGCCAAGTTGGCAAAATTCCTTTATGAAGTATTATTCTTTTTGAGCACTGATTAACAGGAAAGAGGCTGCTAAAATAGAACGGGAGTTCTCCTAGTACTGTAAATCAGAGGTTCTTCACAGGTGTTCTGATCTATGCTAGGGTTGAATGTCATTGAGGAGTCATTACAGAATTCCTGCAATCCTTTCCAGCATTTTGCCTGCCTGGTGCTTATTGGAAAATCCAACTCACCATCTTTAAAGTGAATAGAAGAAAAAAGTAGTTTGTTTGATATTCTTTGGCCACAATATATGCAGACATTGAAGTATTTGCTTCAGTTTCTTGTCTTGTTTTCTATTTTTATTGAAAAGTATCTTAAAAAAAGGTTAGTTTTTCTTTATATTGTTTAGAAAAATTTTAAGGCATCATGCCATCATTTCATAACGTTTTATCTCTGATATCAAAGTTAGATTAAGGTTTTTGTGTCAGTAGTTCCAATATCATGTGTCAATTTGTGATGTGCTGGCCTGCATCAGATAAAAAAAATGCATGGATACAATGTGTGATTTGTGGGATGAGATTCTCTCAGCACAAATTACTTTCTAGAAATATAAGTAGTTGAAACTTCACCACAGAACATGAGAACCCTTTTTTTCAAATGCCTTTTCCTGCAGTTTTGGAAACTGTCTCATGACCAGTTTGTTAATAAAATATTAAGACATTTTGACACAAGAAGGGGGTTGCATAAGTAAATTTAGATAAATAAATACATGGAAACAATCTGAAATAATTAATAGTGAGTACAGTATAGGATGATCCATATATACTTAACTGCGGTTCAAAAATTATGTTATGATCATGCAAAATACGACTTAAATAACAGTGTTATACTGAAAAGTCTGGTGAATGGTCTGTAAGAGCAATGTCTCAAAGAAGGATTTAAGGTTTAGTTTATTGTACCAATACAATCTCTCATTGTCCTGGAGTGCTGAAGAGAGATTTTTCAAACCATGCATTTATAACACATAAGAGAAGGGAATTAACTGTGCTTCAGTCTATAGAATTAATGTTGACAGAATATTTCAAGGGACCTATGGTCATGTTTCAAACATTTAAGAAGTATTTATGCCTTAAATTCTAAAAAAGATGTGTGAATATAATGCAGGAACAAAGGGAAATTGTCTACTATCTTAATAAAGAGGGGATTGAGTAAACCTTATGAATAAGTATTTTCACATAGAAAATGTATCTGATGATGCAGAGCTTTACAAAAATAATAATATCCAAAAGGTATTGTTCTATCTTCGACTGAACAATGTCTGTGAGGGGAAATGGAGCATAGAAGCAGTTAGCCAAGAGGTTTAACAAACTTAAGACCACTTGGAATTTTTAATGTAAAATTAGATGTTTTCCTCTTGTATAGGCTTTGCTTTAGACAAGGTAAACTTACCTGATCTGATGAGTCACTTTACCGAACTCTCAACTGGCTAAAATCTCTTAAAACATTTACCCCATAACTCAATAGAGGGAGCTTTTTGAGCTGCAGTTGTCATTATCTTCATGCAATCCCACTGATCCACTGTTAGATAGGGCTGAGATGGACATGTGGTAGAGCTTCAGACAGTCCAGGTGGATGAAACTTATCAGCCATTTTTTACTTGCTTCTGCAGCAAGGGATTTGAATTGTCCAACAGTTCCCACATCACCAGATCTCTGCTTCTTCTAATCATAGTTTAACAAACTGGTTTGGGAAGGAATTTTGAATTGTTTATGAGCCTTAAATAGCTCAAAGGTCATAGACTGGTCATCTCTGTTTAAGTCTCTCTTCTGTGAGAAATTTTATGACTAGTAAGTAGAAGCAGAAAAAAAGAAACGTTTTCTTTCTTCATGAACTTTTGAATGATCAGGACACTCTGCTTTCAAGGCATCTTTGCTTAGCATCTAGTCGATGTGTACTTGGTATAGACAGTGTCTATATAAGATTTCATGCTTCAAGTCTTCGGCCTATGGAACTAAAAAATCCCCCTTGATTACATCAAAGATTGGCTAAAACTGAGGATGAACTGTTGATTTAACCAAATAACTGGTCTGAGGGAAGACAGTACTTTTCAAACACTGGGTTTATGAATCCTGCAAATGTATTTAGGGCAAAACCAATCACTTTGGATAAGAAAGTATTTCTCCTCGGATTAGATTGGCTGGCACCTACGTTGTTTCTAGGTGGTTTTGTACATCTTTTGTTGTGAATCAGCTTCTATGTTCACCTGCATGTTTTTTTTATATTCAGGTAATGTGCAGTGGTGATGCCACAGATTCTTCTTGGTTTATTTTACAGATTTAATCTCTTCAGGCTCAAATTATATATTCTCACCCAAATTATCGGTTTTAAACAAGATGTGAGAGATTAGAAGAAAGATTTAGTGATCTTCTCTGATTTCAAATTCTCTCCAATTGTGGAACTGTGACTGAACAAAGTACAAAAGCTTTAAAGAAATTACAGAATATTGTATCTTACTAAGTAGATGTAAAATAGTGTACTTTCCCAATTTTCCCACTTTTTAATATCAGTTTAGTTGCTTCAGCTCCTAGTGCTATAAAACCAGGTATCTTTCATTTTCTTTGCATTACTGTATGCAGGCAATAGAAACTCTGGTAAAAATTGCACATCTGTTTTATTTCTATTTCCGTTTCTTATCATGATTGCACTGCAATAGCATCAAGACATTGCAATGAGATAACAGAACATTCTGGCAGATCTCGTACTGTTCTCTCTATTTGCCCTGTAAGGTGAAACAGTTGTGAAAGAACTGCATATACTATTCCTTCTTTTTTTGATCGATTGACTTTTCTTTAAAGTTTCTCATTTTAGTTTTTTTAGTTCCCACTGAAATAATGGGACCAGTCCATTAAGATCAAGTCCAGGAAAGCATTTAGGCACACAAGTTAAAACCCACTGTTCCTCTGCTGTGGATAGACTTCTATACAAATATATCACAATGACTTTTCATAAACAGGTAATACTTATTAATCTTTTATATTTGGCTTGACTGGAAATGCAAAACTACCCTTTCTAAAGTAATCCTCAATCTGATAAGACTATCTCTATTCCAAAACCTTACAAAAATACTGTTTCACCACCATTTTGAGATTACAGGCATGCATGACAAGAAGGAACAAAAATAATTTCTTCTGGGTATTTATCAGATTAAGTAAGTTTTGTGTGAGAAAAGTGATAGGACACCTACAGAGAAATTTGTATAAACCTATTTGTCTTCTAAGACAAGTATTTTTATTTAATTTCTCAAAAATTTTATTTCTGTAATAGTGTTGAACATGTCTACTTTAAAACATACATTGAATACGTGTTAAGAAGTGTGATAAATTTATTTTAAATGTTTAAAATATTTGTTATTTTCATTGAAGTCGTGCCTATAGATACTGATAAAAACAATACATTCCACAACAAAACAAATGGCCCATTTCAAACAGTTTAGAATATGAACATATATTCAAAAATCAGAAGAATACTAATTGGGCAAATTTCTGCTGAACTGAGCTATTTCCAAAATGTTTCTAAACTGATTCTGAAACTCATCTTGCTGTTCTGCAGTTACTCAAATGAGAAACTATATGCACTATAGTAAAATCCTGTTTTCTTTCCTGCTAGGTGGGTAATGATTTCCTGGATTAGACTTAGAAGATGGGAAAGGAAGCAAAAGATTAAAACAATGCTTTGGTGTTACCTGGTTTCATTCTCACTGTGTATTCAAGAATGGATTCATCCTTAAGTGCAACAGTTACTTCGAGCATTCAGCAACATCTCTAATAAGGTAAAGAGGAATTCTTTTGATTTTTAAGGGGCATAATTAAAACAACAGTACCTATAACAGGGAACTTTTTCTGGTAGAAGAATAAAGTATTCAGGCTTGTTTTCCCAGGTGACAATGAAATATGCATGCTTTCAAGGACTAGTATTATTGCCTTTAGGAAAAGGGAGGTACAGTCCAAAGTGCACACACTGTATTATCCAAAATAGGCGAGGCAATTGGAGTGGGAAAAAATCCAAGACAAAGCTATTTGTTATCTCTGTCTTACATAAGAGAAGCAAAGTCCAATCATGCTGCATGTCTTTAACTGTATTCATTCTGCTCATATTAGAATAATTTTTCAGAGGACTAGACACAAACCAGGAACAACATTTCACGGTATGTCAGTAGTTTGGGGTTTTTTTTTAAATCAGAGGTATTTTATAAATTCACTGATAACTAAAATTGGGACAAATCCAATTAACTGCATATTCTTTTGAATAAACATTTAATTTCTCATTTATTTTGTATGTCTGTGCTGAATTGCAGAAAAAGCATTCTCATGTCATTCAAATGAGACTAAATGAATGACTTAGAGTTATCAAATGGATACAAATACAGAATATAGATGTTTGTAAGGAAACTCCAAACTTCTGGACTTTTTTCAATATGCTTATACTTGTGCATTATGAATATTCACCTGCAATACATGATATTAATAACTTTACTGATTGTAATAAGTATCCATATTTTTCTTTCAAACAAATGGTTGTTTAGCTTACTGTCCTTGGCTTAAGATTCTGTATTTCTCAGTCAAATACTATTTTACAGCAAACTATCTTCAATAAATTTAAAATGCATTCTGAAGATGACAAGAAGTATACTGCAGATGGAAATAGTCATGAGATTGCTGCATCCAGCCAGGGTCATGAATTTGAAGACAAACAGTAAGTATTCTTAAATATTGTAAACATGTTGTATTGAAGCTTATTAGACTCCATTACTTTGGTTTATGTTTTATTGAATTTCATATTTTAAATCTTATTTTACCTTATTTTGTTAGGAAAATCTAGTAAGAGTAAACTTTGTAAGAGTAAGGGTAGCATTGATTGGTACGTTTATTTCATGCAAAAGGACTATTTATTTTTTTCCTTTAAAGGACTAAGTGTCCACAGTATTGACTAGAGCTTATTGAAAAACAATTCTAAAATATGACAGAAATTATGTTGGAATGGAAATCTTGGATACATTTATGTCCTCTGCTAAAAATTATCTTAATATTATTAGTATGCAAGTTAATCAACATTTTACATACCTTGAACATTTTATGTATTCCCCATCCACTATGTACAAAAGTTTTCCTCTCTTCTATTTTGAAAGCTATACTGTGCTTTGGTTCACAACTTCCCTGACCAGATAGTGGAACCACCAACCCCGTTGGTGTTGTTTCATCCTTGAAGCGGTGAACTGGGAAGAACATGACTTAAATTTACAGAAGTTAGGAGGTGATGCTGCTTATATTGCTAAAGATTTAAATACAAACATCTCAAGAATGCTCAATAAATCATGTTAATTTTGCACAATTGTTTGCTGTAAAATTATTTCATAACTATAATATAATTGAAATGCATTAATATGTTGAATTAATATTTCTGTGAAATGGGGTCCATTTTTAAATTCACTAAAACTGCCACACCTTTTTCTAGCCAGGGAAAGAAGAAGAAGAAGAAAGGGGAAAAGCCTAAGATGGTCAGCCCATTTACACTGGTAAGGTTTATTCTCTCTATGTGTGTGTGTCTATATGTACATACAGGCACATTTCAAAGTGTAATCAAAAATGGCTACAATTATGTCAGTGCCCTGCATATATGATGCTGTCTCTACCAAATAGTTTGATACTACAGAATATTGGCCATAGTATAGAAATCAAGCAGTTCTTTTTGTGGATGTAGTTATACTAAAGAAGCTGTCTTATTACTGATAAGGATTCTTAGGAGTCTTCCCTTAGTAATTTATCATGTTAAACACACCCATACCAGATACTTGTTTGTGAAAGATAGGAATTTCCATGTTCAGTCATTTCTTCTGACACAATGAAAAGGGTGACCATATACCTAAAATTATGTGTGGTCTTGTCCTCTAAATTACCAGAGTCAGGTACTAATCACAGTAATTATCCCCATCAGTCATTATTCAATGACCTGAGTCAGCAGAAAAGGGCACTGATGAAAATTAAAATTAAAAATTGTATACTAAAAGGTACCAGATTCTTTAAAATTTTCTGTATGTTTTTTAAAAGACAATGTTTTAATATTTAATCAAGTAAATCCTAGGTCCTCTTTTAGTAATGCTGAAATATTTTATATTTTGTAGGTTTAGTGTGTGTAATATACACCAATGATACTGCAAATAACAGACGTAAAACTATAGTCTGTGATGCTGGCCAATGCCCAATTTCTTTGGTTTGCTGTATCAGTTTGCACTTGTACAATTACATCATACAACTATAATTTACATCAGTAAACTTAGTATTTTATAGTACAGAATAATAGATGAACTCAAACTTTATTAATTTCGTTGGCAAGGGGATTTAAGATTTCAATACATTTTTATAATTGGTACATTAGGGACAGTTTTTCTGACTGCATAATAATGAATTTACAGTAAAAGCAATTATTGCCTTAATTATCATAATGCCATTAAAACTTCTTATAATTTGAACTTTAAATGGCAAATATAAAATGGGTGAATTTCTTATGCCTTGTTTTCCTATGGCCTTTCTTACCCAGGAGGTGATATTAATGCATTAAAATGGCACATCTCTCTGGTTTTGAGAGTTTATAGTATAAAAGTGCTTATATAGAAAGGATTTATACCTGTACATTTAAATTGTTTTGTAAACTGTATTTCTAAAGAGATAAAGTTGTAGTTTTGTGACAGCAGGTGTACGATTGATAGCCTTGTCTTTACTTTCTTGACTTTATAGACATAGCATTGAGTTAGCATTCTAATACAACAGTTAGAATGAATTTCTCTTCTCACTTACAGTTTCGATACTCCAGCTGGACAGATAAATTATTAATGATACTAGGCACTCTGCTGGCGGTAGCCCATGGAAGCAGTCTCCCTTTTGCGATGATAATTTTTGGTGATATGACTGATAGCTTTGTTGCTTCTGGAGATGCAAATTTTACAGGTAAGACCATATCTGCTATGACAAGAGCAATGGCTCGTATTTGAAAAAGAGGGAGATTCACGCATCTTGACAGGAGATACTGATGTCAGAAACCACAGTGCTATAATACGATGCAAATTAGTAGCTCATGTTCATTGTACTAGAGGTACACTATGATTGGGGTGACATTGTAGTGGGAGTCTCCTATAGGCTGCCTGACCAGGAAGACGGAGCAGATGAGGTCCTCTATAGACACATTGGAGCAGCCTTGCATTCACAAGCCCTGGTCCTCTTGGGGGTCTGCAAGCACCCCAATAACTGCTGGAGGAACAACGCCGGGTATACACAATCTGGGAGGTTCCTTGACTGTGTTGATGATAACTTCTCCAAGTAATAGGGGAGCCAGCAAGGAGAGGTGCTGTGCTAGACCTTGTTCTTGCTGAAAAGGAGGGACTGGTGGGAAATGTGAATCTTAAGGGCAGCCTGGACTGCCTTTCAGTGGCCACGAAATGGTGGAGTTTTGGGGCAGCAAGGAGGGAGGACAGCAAGCTCAGTATCTAGAACTTCAGTAGAGCAGACTTGGGCTTCTTCAAGGACCTGCTTGGTAGAGTACCATGGGGTAAAGCCTTGGAGGGAAGAGGGGCCCAAGAAAGCTGGTTGATATTCAAGGATGACCTCCTCCAAGCTCAGGAGCAATGCATTTCAACAAAGAAGAAGTCAGGCAGAAACACCAGAAGACCTGCATGGATGAACAAGGAGCTCCTGGACAAACTCAAATACAAAAAGCAAGCCTGGAGAGGCTGGAAGCAAGGAAAGGTAGGCTGGGAGGAATACAGAATACCTGTCCAAGCAGTCAGGGATCAGGTTAGGAAAGCTAAAGCCCTGATAGAATTAAATCTCACCACGGATGTCAACAGCAACGAGAAAAGCTTCTATAGGTAGGTCAGTGGTCAAAGGAAGATGAGAGAAAATGTAGGCCCTCTCCAGAAGGAAATGGGAGACCTGGTTACTTGAGATACGGGAAAGGTTGAGGTACTCAATGACATTTTTGCCTGAGTCTTCACTGGCAAATGCTCCAGGCACACTGCCCAAATCACAGAAGGGAAAGGCAGGGACAGGAATAATGAAGAACTGCCTACTGTAGGAAAAGGTCAGGTTCGAGAACATCTAAGACCTCTGGAGGTGTACAAATCCATGAGACCTGATGAGATGCTTCTGTGGGGCCTGAGGGAACTGGTGGAGGAAGTTGCTAAGCCACTGTCCATCATATTTGAGATGTCATGGCAGTCCGGTGAAGTTCCCACTGACTGAAATAGGGGAAAACATAACTCTCATTTTTAAAAAGGGGAAAAGAAGACCCAGGGAACTACAGGCGCATCAGTCTCACCTCTGTGTCCAGCAAGATCATGAAGCAGGTCCTCCTGGAAACTATGCTAATGCACATGGAATATAAGGAGATGATTGACGATAACTGACATGACTTTATTAAGGGCAAATAATGCCTGACAAATTTGATGGCCTTTTACAATAGGGTTACATATTTGGTGTGTAAGGGAAGAGCTTGGACATCATCTACCTGGACTATCTGCAAAGCATTTGACACTGTCCCAATTGACATCTTTTTCACTAAATTGGAGAGGCATGAGTTTGATGGATGGACCACTTGGTGAATAAGAAATTGGCTGGAGGGTCACACTTAAAGAGTTCTCCAAGTGGAGACCTGTGATGAGTGGGTTCCTCAGGGGTCAGTATTGGGACTGACACTGTTGAACAGCTTTGTCAGTGACATGGACAGTGGGATCAAGTGCACCCTCAGCAAGTTTGCCAGTGACACCAAGCTGTGCAGTGCAGTTGACATGCTCAAGGGAAGGGATGCATCCAGATGGCCCTTGACAGGCTGGAGAGGTGGGCCTGTGGGATCCTCATGAAGTTCAACAAGGCCAAGTGCAAGGTCCTTGCATGTGCGTTGGGGCAATCCCAAGCACAAATACAGGCTGGGAGAAAAGTGGTTCTAAAGCAGTCCTGAGGAGAATGATTTGAAGGTGTTTGTTGACAAGAAGCCCAACATGAACCAGCACTGTAGGCTTGCAGCCCAGGAAGTTGTATCATGAACTGCATCAAAAGAATTGTGACCAGCACATGGAGGGAGATGATTCTATCCTCTCTATGTCTCTCTGGAGTGTTGCATCCGGCTCTAGGACCCCCAACATAAGAAGGATACCCGTTGGAGTAAGTCCAGAGGAGGGCCATGAACATGATCAGAGGGCTGAAGCACTTCCCTTATGAGGATAGGCTGAGCAAGTTGGGGCTGTTCAGCCTGGAGAAGATTCCTGGGAGACCTTATAGCAGCCTTCCAGTACCTGAAATGGGGCCACAAGAGAGCTGGAGAGTGACTGTTAACAACAGCCTGTAGTAATTGGATAAGGGGTAATGGCTTTAAACTGAAAGAGGAACTATTTAGATGAGATACAAGGTAGAAATTCCTCCTTATGAGGGTGATGAGAATCTGGAAAAGATTGCCTAGAGATGTGTATGCCTGACCCCTGGAAGTGTTCAAGGCCAGCTTGGATGGGGCCCTGAGCAACCTGGTCCAGTGGAAGGTGTCCCTGTTCAGGGTAGGGAGGTCAGAACTAGATGGACCCTTAATATCCCTTCCAGCCCAAACCATTCTGTTCTTCTATGTGTGTATGCTCAGGAAGACTTTTTAATCTCAAATTACAGTGATGTAGTTTTGTAGTCAGTGGAGTTATGACTGACACTGTATTAGTAATGTTTATTGATGTGTATTAAAATTTCCTCCTTTCTTTCAAATCAACTTGATTTAAAAGGAGATGTAGCAACTCCAGATATACTGAACACCATGCAGGAAAATTATTTTGTTAAATCTTGCTCTATTAAAAGTATTTACTCTTCTCGTCCTTTCTAAGGAGACATTTCAGTGAATCTCACTCTGGATATGCTTAACAAGCTGGAAGATGATATGACAAGGTAATTAAAAATTGGTATTTCCTCTTCTTTTTTTAATGTAGGTACACATTTCTAGTCAAGCCATATTTCTCCCAAGGATGTTTTGCACACTTTAAACAACATAAAAGCAATGATTGAATAATATATGTGACTAAAGATTGGCACGTAAAATTATTTGAGGCCCTGGGAAGATTTTTGAACGTTCCTAGCCATTCCCAACGATTTCCCTCACCCACACCACCCCCATTTCAGGGTGCTCTCACCCACACCACCCCCATTTCAGGGGTGCTCTGTATCCCAGTGAAATCTGCATTTCCTTCCTTCTTTCTTCTCTTCCTCTGAAGTTATAAAGAGTAATTGTTATGATAAAAAATTATATTGATTATTATCTGTTGATTCCCTGAGCTATGGTAATTCACTTGCAAAAAACATTTGAATTGTCAGATAGTACCTACTTTGCTGCCAAAGCATCAAGTTCAGCCAAATCACTCTCTACAACTACCTGCAATGAGGTTGTAGCAAGATGGGGGTCAGTTTCTGCTCCCAACTAATGAGCAATAGGACAAAAGGAAATGGCCTCAAGTTGTGCCAGGGGAGGTTGAATGTTAGAAAAAATATCTTCGTGGAAAGTGTTGTCAAACATTGGAACAGGATGCCCCAGGGATGTGGTTGAGTGACCATCCCTGGGGGTGTTTAAAAGATCTGTGGATGTGGGACTGAGGGACATGTTTTAGTGATGGAGTTGTCAGTATGGTGTTAATGGCTGGATTCAAGTATCTTAGAGGTCTCTACCAACCTAAACAATTCTGTGAAATTATCTGGACTGTAGAAAATGCAGATTTAGGCTATATGCTACCTTAAATCTAGAATTCTAGAGCTGGAAACAGCAGAAGACAATAGCCAGTAGGTGCTTCTGCTACAAAGCTCCATAAAGAAAAGATCAAATAAGAAGAAACATAAGCTGTTAATAGGTGTGTTTTGTTAAGGAGCTTTATTAACCATTGTCTGTACACTTGGTTTACGCAGGATGTCTAAAGTTTACGGGTTTCTTGTACCACTTGAGGTTCTTTTCTTCAGGTTGAACTCTGTTGGTCATTAGATATTGAAAAATGTCTGATGTGCTCTTCGAGGCAATTGCCTTTTCTGAAGAGGAGGAGATAAGGCATTTGCTGTAGTAACTCTGTTTTATATCAAAGTGCATTGTAATTTCTAGTAGCAGTGGACTGCAAACTTATTCAGATTCAGTAGTTAATTTTTGTAATTAAAAATACCACAACTATTTATGCCAAAAAACCCCCAAAACAAAACATACCCAAACAACTCTTTACCATAAAATACATGAGCAAGTAAGGAGAAGGCTGTTTCTTAGAAGTTAAGAACTTGATTGTAATGCGAATGAATTGACAGGGAATTGGCAATTATGCTTTATAGGAGAGTTTCTTGCTCCTGCAACATTTCTGTCAGTCTCTGACATGAATGCAAGTACTGCATACAAACCTTATGCATACATACCACCATACAAAGTGGAATATACTTGTTCCCAATGATTTGAAAACAAATTTGAAGGCAGAATTGCAAACTAAATATTGTGTGCGTGGGTGAAGTTACGCTGTTCTTTGTTTAGTAAATACCTGATACCTAGCTGCACAACATTTTCAAAGTCTGTCTCGTGTTTATTCTAAAAGAACTGCAAAAAGAGTTTCTACAAAATTGCTACATATGAAATTGTAGAATTCGTTTTGCCCATTACTTAACTGGTGAGTGATCTCTCCCTGTCCTTATCTTGACGTACAAGCTTTTAATTATATTATTCTCCTCTGAGTCTAGCTGAGGAAGGGAAGTGAGTGTCTTCAGTGGGCACCTGGAATCCAACCAGGATCAAACCACCACAAATTAACTCTGAAAGTACAAGCATGAATAAAAAGCAGCCCTAGGTTCTCTTTAGAAACAATTTTTTTACGGAGAAATTTATTACTGGCAGCACAGGAATAGGTGTTCTTTTCCAAAGTTTTTAGACAGAGCCTTAGTTAGCACTTTCACTGGTGTAAAGAAGAAACTCTTCGCGCCAACTCCATGTTTCTCTAGGAACGCCTGCCAGCAGGTCAAATAATAATAGAAACTGTTTGCAAGGACAGAGTTCTCACACAGGTGTGTTCAACTACTGAACTATACATGTGGATTTAGTTGAGTTTGTTACTCAAGCAGTTTGCCTAAACTCCAACTATTTCTCAAAAGAACTATTATTTTACAATGCAATGAGCATTTACTCTCTGATAAGTTGCAGCAGTGAATTTACAGAATATATTTCATCAGCATGGAATCTGGCAAAGATATGAATCCCTTTTGATACAATTTGTCAGGAAACAAAGTTCAAGTATAAATCAATTCTTTGAAGTGATGTAGCATCATAAAGTAATTGTCTGAAGTAATTACTGCTGAATTTAGAATCAGTGTTCTTGGGTTTAGTTTGAGAGGCTTTTTTTTTGTTTGTGGAGTTTTAATGGAGCTGAATATGATTGAGGTCAATATTCAACTAACCAGCATTCTGTTAGGCATTAACCTGATTTTATTAAACAGTTTTGATTAAGTGAATTTCATAATGAGTATAGTTTCAAAGTCCTTAACTAAACTGTATGGTACTATAGCCACAAGAAAGACTGGAACAAAATTTGAGAAGTTTAATTTGTAAAGCCATTCTCTCTTTTTAGAGCAGAGCATTTGCACATAGATTCCTGCAATTTGCACCTGCCAAGTTTCGTGTTAAAGTTCTATGAAATCAGTACGCATAACTCAGTAAAAGAGTAAAGGTCACAAGAGTTCAGAAAAGGTCATAAGAGTCAAGCTTTTTGCTAATTGTAATTGTTTACTTTTAGGTAGATGCATTATTCTTATAATTGCAGGTAATATGCATCATGAAGTAATAATTGATT
Source organism: Ifrita kowaldi (assembly GCA_013398055.1). Taxonomy (NCBI): domain Eukaryota; kingdom Metazoa; phylum Chordata; class Aves; order Passeriformes; family Cinclosomatidae; genus Ifrita; species Ifrita kowaldi. The sequence goes on from VZRS01008393.1 coordinate 722,931, forward strand.
TCAGTTGTGTTTTACAAAAAGAATCCAGTAAGTTACATTTTTTTGGTTCAGTTCTGGTGTAAGTTCAATTAGAACTGATTCTGATGTCAATTCTTCATCAAATCAAAATTGATTTGATTCTTTTTAAACAGTTTAAAGGTGTGAGTGAAATTTACTTCCAGTTTGAGAAATATAGTGGTTGACGCACTCCTGGTTTGGATTTGACACCCTGCTCATAGCACAGGGCTGAATTAATGTAAAAGTAAAATATTGATTATGAATAAAAGAGCCAAAGAAATTTTGATCTAATGGCATTTGCTTGCAGTAGATGTACATATAATAATGCTGTATTCTCAAATCAAGAAATATTTACTGCATCCATTTATTTATTTATTTATTTACTTATGTATTTTTATAGACAGGCATGTTTATTATTTAAATGTGTGTATAATATAGATATATGTGATTTGATCTATGTGTGTTAAAAATGCTGGGGAGTTTTTGGACGTGACACATTTAAGTGAAAAGGGTACTGTATATGAAATACAGTTCTAAAAGAATCTTGTGAGAAAAGATTGAAATTGAAAAAAAAATGTTATTCTGACATTATGTGCTATTCATGGAAAACTCAGTAAGTTTTACAGTGAAGTGTAGGTTTTAGTAAAAGCATATAATCCCTAATTCAGGTCTAACAGAAAAAGTATCATGCTAAATTCAGACTAGCAAGGTAATTAAACCAATTTCAGAGAATCTTGCCTTTTTTTTTTCTTACAGATATGCATACTACTATTCTGGAATAGCAGCTGGTGTTCTTCTTGCTGCTTATGTGCAAACTTCGTTTTGGACCTTAGCAGCAGGTCGGCAAATAAAAAAAATTAGAGAAAAATTTTTTCATGCAATTATGAGACAGGAAATTGGATGGTTTGATGTGAATGATGTGGGAGAACTTAACACTCGTCTTCTAGAGTAAGTACACTATAAGTTTCCCAATGTTATTCTATCTTGTTAAACATGCAGGACTTACTAATTTTTATTTTTAAATTAAATTATTTCACTGTGAAATGAAGTTTTCAAATTTTCTCATGGAGAGTCTCAGGGACCGAATTTCTAATGTTTCTGATACAGGACTGTCACAAAAATGTCAGGAAAGCATTTTTCTTAAGTTCCCTTGAACTCCAAGGATGACTAAAGCCCAGCCTATTGTATTACCACCATGAAGAGAAATCAGTTCATTTCTGGGCACACTGAGGACTGAAAAAGGTGAACTCAGCTCAGCAGTGTGAACAGCTTTAATTGCATAACTTTGCCTATATGACAGCCTTTATCTTTTATTTCCAAATAGCCCACAAGTACCAAAAAGATTAAAAATTGGAAATTAAGAAAGTGATAGTAGTTTTGCACTACAGAAAGAATTTCAACTTCTTCAGACAAAAGCAGGTTTATAGCATTACTGTTTCACAAAAATATGAAAGTTTTCTATGCCACACTACGTAGTGCTTTACCTTGAAGAAAACTGTTATTGGGAGAAATAATAAAATAATAAAGATTGTCTTCCACACAGATGCCCATGTAACAAAACTGGAAACCTCTCTTGTGCTCTCTACATTTTTCTTCCTCTCTGTATGTAATTTGTTTTTCAGTGATGTCTCCAAGATTAATGAAGGAATAGGTGACAAGATTGGATTGCTTGTTCAAGCACTAACAACATTTGTGACAGGATTTATTGTTGGTCTCATAAGAGGATGGAAATTAACCCTTGTAATACTCGCAGTTAGTCCTGTCCTGGGACTTTCAGCAGCCCTCTGGGCAAAGGTAGGTTAACATATGTACAGTGTCAGGTTTTATGTTAATGACAGATAATGAAATTCTTAGTGAAGATAATGAATTACACATAATGTAATTCTTAATATTAGAATGAGTTGCTTAGAGCAGTTACAGCTTTAGATAACACTTATGTACATAAACTCTTAGATGAACTGTGTATCAGTATGCTCACATTCAAGGCCAGGTCAGATAGAGCTCTGAGCTACCTGGTCTAGTGGAAGGTGTCCCTGCCCATGGCAGAGCAGTTGGATATGATATATGATATATGATATATGATATATGATATATGATATATGATATATGATATAGATAAGATATATGTGTAGAATCCACACCTGTAATTGTTTAACTACATCCATATAAGTACTTTTTCTCTTTAAAGGAATAGTTGCACCTCCTGGAAAATAAGAGAATAAATTAGAAAAAATCTTTATCTCAGACACAGTGTTTTTTTCTTAGTTGTTAACAGCTTTGCTAAGAAATTTTATGCAGATCTAGATGAGAGAAGGACCAAATTACCAAGGGATTACAATGATTTATCTTTGTAGTTTGAAAGTCTTCAGATTTTTAAGGTGTTTCATTTCCCTTACATTTCAAAGATCATGAAAGTGTTCTCTGTCTTGAGTGAGTATATTGCAGAAAAGGTAGGATTAGAGACGTGTGCTGTGTGTGCCTACTGGCTGAGTCTTCACAGACTGTGGCCGTGTCTTCACAGAATAAGATATAGGGCCCTCTGGCTAAGGTAGCCAGAGATGAGAATGAGCTAAGGAGGTCTGCTTGGGGAGAACCACACCAGCTCACTATGAGTAGTCATCTTATCTCTTGCACTGGGTGGAAGCAGAGCAAAAAATCAATCACCTAGTTGTTTACATTGTGTAATGTGGAATTATTATATTGAATTCACAGTAGACTCAAGAATTTGGATATTGGACATTGGGCACCCATGCCTAATAATAAAAAGAAACTAATTGTGATAAAAGCCATTATGAAGTGCTTGAACTTATTCTGGTTTTCCTACTTCAAAATATTTGATTCTGTATTAGGTTCTCTCTGCTTTCACTGACAAAGAACAAGCTGCATATGCAAAAGCAGGTGCTGTTGCAGAAGAAGTTCTGGCAGCAGTCCGTACTGTAATAGCTTTTGGAGGACAGGAAAAAGAAATTAAAAGGTAAGAGCAATATTTGCTTTCATCAGCGGACTTTAAAATACTCACTTCAAATTGGTTCAAATTTTCTTGTGTTTTTTCTGTTGAAAGTCTTGTGCTTTCTGCATTTTTAGATAATGAGAGATTGTCTGTTAGGGGCTGTTACAAGGTTTGCTACACGTAGAAAGACAGTTATTTTTCTAGACTCAATATATTGTCTCTGCGTTAAAAGGTAGTCAAACTGCTTCAAGCATCACACAGTGAGACCTTTAGACAAAAGAAGGCCCTGCTCTTGGAAGAGATGATGATATCCTTGGTAATCTGATTTCTCAGTAGTTGTGAAGGTGCTAATGAACAGTATCTCTGTTTCCACTAGACTGTAAAACATAGATCTTGTGATACATTTTAACCTTTTATCTTGAGTGGTTCACAATCAAAGTTCACTGACCTGCAGGTTATTTAAGGAACTTAAATGCCAGTCCCTGACATGCAATGCCCTTTTATTTCTATATTCCAGGTTGACTAATGTTGGCCTTTATAGGGGTTACCTTAGAAACTCCATGTCTGACTGCCAGGCTTACCTTTGTACAGTCTTAGGGTTAGATATTTTATGTTTCTAACTGCTGTACTTTGTGAGCATTGTCTTTCCAATTCATCCACAGAGGTTTTGGTGCTGTATGCTGTGGTATAGGTGTGAGTCTATTTTGAACTTCTATCTTTCTTCCAGATACCATAAAAATTTAGAAGATGCTAAAAGGATTGGAATAAGAAAGGCTATTACAGCTAATATTTCTATGGGTGCTGCTTTCTTACTGATATATGCATCATATGCACTGGCATTCTGGTATGGAACTACTTTGGTCTTAACTGATGATTACACTATTGGCAAAGTTCTTACAGTAAGTATTAATGAGTAAATTCTCAGTAACAGTGAGAAATAATAAAGAACAAACAGTAAAGTGTGTAATGGGAACTTATTTGACTTTAATGAGAATTATGTCCCAAAACTGGCAAAGTAGCATCCCTTAACAAAAATGTTCTCACCACAAAAGCCTACATGTTGTTTCTATAGGATCTCAAAATCTAAATGAACCCAAGTAAAACATACATTATTTTCAACTATTCATATATATTTTCTGATTTTCATAAGATCAGACTGATATAGAGACAGTTCAGTCAAAAGCTGAAGTACAATACCCTTTCTAGTTGCTATTTGCTTTCAGAGGGCTGAATATATTTTCAGGATACAGAAACAAGTACTTTTTTTTTAAGATGTTGTGTGGTCTCAGTAGATAATTTTCTTAAAGTTTTTCTTATGTTTTGCGCCATGAGAGCTTGGAATCATTTCTCAGTATTTTTAGAAATTGAGGGGGATAAAAATATGCTTGTGACTAGGAAGTATGTCACCATCTAACTGAAGGAAGAAAACCATAACACTTAAGTTATAACTTAAATTCTTCTCTTGATGTGGAAACCATTCTAATTTTTATGAAATATGAAATAAACAGGGTAAGAAGAATAACTTTGTTAACCATGATGAAACCCAGCCAGGTGACCATATGCATATATTTAAATATTTTTTAAACTATCTGGTTTTTTTATGAACCACTGAAGTTTGTGAAAATTTTCTCTGATAAGTGTTTTTGGCTCTTTTGAACCTTTTGTACAGGTTGGCATATGGAACCTCTCAGTGAAGTTCATGACCTTGTGTGTAATTTATTCTGTTCAAAGTATTTGGAAATTCTGTTGCAAATTGTCTATGCTGTAGTTCACTGAACGATGTTTTTGTAACATGGATGATGCATTATCATGTGTAAAATCTGTGAATAACCCCTGTTCAGGATGATGGGCATGACGGACTTTGCCCTGACTGCTATGGCTGTTATGATCTCTCAGCAGTGTGGTTTAATTGCTTTTGTTTTGATACCAACTGAAAGCAATAAGCTGTGCTATTCTGAGAGAATTGTTAATTTTTTTCTTTTTCTGCTTTTCTTGTTTGCTTGCATTCTCTTTCATTGAAGCAGAAGGATCCTTTATTACTTTGTGATGGAGAGCTTGGGTTTCTGTACTTCTATTTCACTGTCACTTTGATAGCATAATGATAGTGTTTTGCGTATCTGTCATTCTGTTGGAAGATATGTAATACACTTTCTGGTCTTTGGCCAAAGAGTGAATTAGTACAATAAATCCTGAGACATCAAGTGCAATTCTAATTTTTTGTCATAGATTTTACAAGTCTGAGTCACTTTATCACTTTTTCTCAATATGTTTGCAAAATTAATGTTGTACAGTTGCTCAGTTCTCAGGTGAACCTTAAAAAACCTCTTTCTTAATGTTTTTCTCTGTTTAGGAGAGACCTTTTCAGTTTTGCTTTAATCCTAGATTCTTTAAACTTCTGTTAACAGACGTGGAACCTCCTTACCCAAAAATATCTAATGTAAATAAATAAATATAAGTTTCTGCTTAAATAAGAATGAATATATGCCTCTTTAAACGTTTCTTTCAGGTCTTTTTCTCTGTATTGATTGGAGCTTTCAGCATTGGACAGACTGCTCCAAGCATTGAGGCATTTGCTAGTGCAAGAGGAGCTGCCTATACAATCTTTCATATAATAGACAATGTGAGTATCTTTGCCCTCACTATCATTACAAAACTTCTTTTGAAGGTAAGAGATCCCTCTTTTACAGACCAGAACTAAATTCACACAAAAGCTTAATGGAGAAATTAGAAAAGTATTCTTAAATGAGCATATCATCAATGTAGCAAGTAAGGGAGCAAAACGTGCAATTTAAATCTTTCAGAAATCTCACCTAAATTACTTAAAAAACATATTTAATATTTCTGCAGAATAATAGTGCACTCAGTAACTTCTTTATGAAAAAAATGTTGAGGTTTTGTTTGTTTGTTTGTTTGTTTTTGTAATTTGTTTTGTACAGGAACCTCAAATTGACAGCTATTCAGAGACAGGTTACAAACCAGACCACATAAAAGGGAACTTGGAATTCAAGAATGTTTACTTCAATTATCCATCCAGACCAGATGTTGAGGTACTGTAAATAAAACTTTATATATATATATTACAGTTGAATATGTGGATCATGTGTTGAAAAAAAAACTCGTCTAAAAAATAACATAAATTAAGTTTTGTTGAAAATATAACAATTTCAGGTTGGTTCTCTAATGTGTATAAAACTACCTTGTCATCACAGTGATTTTAGCTAGATTTATTTCCACCTTAGCTAAACATGTTAAGTTTCCTGAATAATTTTTTTGTCTAAAGCTTTAGTAAGTGTGGCTATGCAAAAAACCATAAATAGGTGTTTCTATCAGAATCTAAATTTGCAATCCTAACTCAAGTGTTTGTGTATAGTAATAATAATGAGATAGTGAGTTTTAAAATAATTGCAATGCAGCTCTGTTATGACTGTGTCTGAACCAGTTAAATAAAGCAGATCCAGCAAGGACTTGCTGTATATGGAATAGAGATCAGAATCTGTATTTGTCTAGACAGAGAGTAAGTTTCCTTTTCAAAGCACTATCATATATTCAGAGTCTTAATGCAGTGACGATAGATGACATATGAATAATTCCTGAAAATATTTCTGTGGACAGTGTCTTTGCACTATGTAACTATTTCCTTCCTTACCTTGAAGGAAAATCACTGACCTTGATAAAGTGATCTTTCTTACTTTTGATAGGCAGAAAGGAAATACACTCAGCTTTTAACTATGACTTTTACATAGCTTCCCTGTAGTTTGCATGGTGCATTAAAGAAAAAGGTGAGGCAACATAATACAGAAATATTGCATCATACTGTTTGTATATTATATTTTAGTAATGGGTAGTAGTATTACTATTATTTTGTCATATGAACTGGTTCATGAGACAGGTAACTGTGAAGTGTGTTGTATAATGCATTGATACTGAACCAATTGTGATGTAATTATAAGGAAAATTAAGCTGAAGTCATCAGTTATCCAAAATTTAAACCCACATGTTTATAAATTTTATTTCTACCAAATTCTGCTAGAAATATGAAGGTTATTTTTTTGCAGTCTTTCAAATTTGCCTTGACATTTCTAAATACTGTTATGTTTTTGACCAACCTTCTTATATGGACAGATTCTGAAGGGCTTGAATCTCCAGATTAATTCTGGCCAGACAGTGGCCCTGGTTGGTGGCAGTGGCTGTGGAAAAAGTACAACAGTTCAGCTCATCCAGAGATTTTATGATCCCAAGGAAGGCACGGTAAGATACCTCAAGTGAGATGACTTCTCTGCATGTCACACTTGTTGAAAACCTAGTTCTGACCTCACTAGTTCATGAACTGACCCAGTTCATTGCCCTTGTCAATGTTCCAATGACGTGGTAAAGTCTCCCCTAAAATGGCACATGCCAGAATGGAGAGAGATGTTCCTTGATCAAAAGAACTTAGTAAACAGTTTTTGTCTGCTCTCTTTTGTTTAGGTTACAATTGATGGGCACGATATTAAGACCTTAAACGTCAGGTATCTGCGGGAGGTTATTGGTGTGGTGAATCAGGAGCCCGTGCTCTTTGCCACTACTATTGCAGAAAATATTCGTTATGGCCGTGAGGATGTCACCATGGAAGAGATTGAAAAAGCCACCAAGGAAGCAAATGCTTATGACTTCATCATGAAGCTACCCAATGTAAGCAGATCAGCTCTCCTGCTGAAATAATTTCATCTAAACCTTCTTGTGCCAAATAGTTCCTCAAAAGGAATGCTTGTTAAGAGAGGAAGGAATCCCTGGACCTGTGAATATGCAGAGCTATGCAGAGCTTCCTCGTCACTTTTGAGAATAATGTTAATTTTATATCTTCAGGAAATGATTTGTCAGTCATTTGAAGAACTGCTGGATTTCCAGGAACACAAATGATTAGTCAGGTTTATCCAAGTAGGTGTTTATTCCTGTAGGGGAAGGAGAAGATGTTACTGGCATTACTGGCATTACTGACGTCTTTCTTTAGTGGAAGGACTGTGCCACTGAGTGTTTTCAATACACGTGTTTGTCTTGTAGAAGTTTGAAACTGTGGTTGGAGAAAGAGGGGCACAGCTGAGTGGAGGTCAGAAACAAAGAATAGCAATTGCCCGAGCTCTGGTTCGCAATCCCAAAATTCTTCTGCTTGATGAGGCAACATCAGCTTTGGATACTGAGAGTGAATCTGTTGTGCAGGCAGCACTGGACAAGGTCAGTAGTGTTTTAAAATGAAGCATGTAAGCAGGAGCCTAATATTTACTTCTTTCCTGAACTTATGTTGAAAATAGAGACCCATAAAAATACAAAACATAAACTTTGATTTGCCAAATATTCTTTGTACAGAGAATTTTTGAGTTCCTGCAGGTATTACAGAGAGAAACCTTATTTCAAATTAGAAGATGGAGTAATATTTTCTGCATTACTAAGCTTAAATCAACATTTTCATGGTGTAAATACCATCCTCTTCCATTACCTGTCTTAGTGCCATTCATATTGTTGTCAGTCGTTGTTGAGCTTCATGAGGTTCTCCTGGGTCCGCTCCTCAGGCCTGTCACAGACGTTCAGAATGCCGTCCCTTCCCTCGAGTGAATAAACTGCGCTGCTCAGCTTGATGTCACCTGTAAACTTGCTGAGTATGCACTCAATCCCATTTATCTGTATCAGTGATGAAGATATTAAATAATATGGGTCCCAGTATGGACTCTTGAGGGTCATCACTGACGATGAACTCCATCCAGGTTCCAACAGAATTCCACTGCTTGGGATCATTACTTTGACTGTTTAAACTAAGATTTGCTTGATCACTTTAAAACAGCCTCATAATTAAAATGACAAGCTGCGGTGTTTGAAACATGCAGTGTAATATGCTTTTAAATATCCAAAGAAAGGTTTTTAGTTGAAATACAATTCACATGAAATTTCAGAGGATTTTATTTTAATTGTAGCCATTTGAGTTAGCAATGACTTAGAACTTAAAACACTGATTTTTTTCTAAAAGCGAGTGTAAAATACTTTGTAGTGTTTCTGAGTATAAATTCTCCATGGATTTTAAGGTTTAAGTGGGCAACTATGGGCCTAAATACAAAAAATTGTAGCATTTAAAAAATTTCAGGTTTTGTAACATTCTAAAATTTTATATGTTGAGATTTTTGTTTAGATAGTTGTGACCAAAGTTTGGTGTATTTATGTGCCACAGTGAAAGATGGTCTCTAATATTAAATTTTGAGCTTTAGATTATATTTCTGTTTTAAGGTACTCATTGAAATATGTTTTAAAAATTTTCTTTTTGAAAGTTATATTTTTCTGTGAACCTTTTAAATGTTTCTTTTAGGTCTTATTCAACTCTGCTGTGAAGATGAACACTATTTACATTTACTTAGAAATACTCACATTAAATATTGCTATTTTCAGGCAAGGGAAGGACGCACCACGGTGGTGGTAGCTCATCGACTGTCAACAGTCCGCAATGCAGATCTGATAGCTGTGTTCGATGGTGGAGTTATCACAGAGCAAGGGAATCATGCTAAATTGCTTGAGAGAAAGGGAATCTACCACAAACTCGTTAACATGCAGGTACTTTTTCTCTAGATGTTGCCTCATTTTCTTTTTTTTTGCACATCCATGGTCATTATATCAGAAGTATGAGAAATTCTGCAGCATATTTTCTTAGCAGCAAAAACCCATGTGCTTTGAAAGGAGAGTAGCAATTTGAGAGAGACCACTAGTTTTGGTACAAGACTTGTTAAAACCCAGGATAGTACATTTTTAGTCCTCTAAATATTGAAACTTAAAAGATTATTTTATGTTTTCCTTTTGTGCAGTTAATGTAGAACAGATGACTACAGTCTTTTGCTATTTCGTGGCTTGTTCTTAGTCTGATAAAAGGTAAAATACAGTAGCTGACACTGGAGGAATAGAGCATGTGTATTTTAAGCTGTTTGGTTATAATCCTTCATACTGAATTTCTTTCTGAAGAAAAAAATGTGTAGGAATAGAAGAAAAAGAAAAATAATCCAGCTATGCTGACAGCAAAAATATGTCTTTAACTTACATAGACAGAGAAAAAGAGATTGCAAATTATAATAAATTTCAGAAATGTGTTAGTTAATAAATGAAAACCAAAATACTTTGATATGTGCATGCCAATGTCCCAGGTGACCATACTGTTATAGCAGATTTTCATTGTAACCTTTGTTTGACTGCATAACCACTATGTCCATTAAAGAAATTGAAACTGCTATCTCAGTATGTCAGCATGAAGAGGTTAACCAGACCACTTAAAGTATTTCTTCATAGAATAGGAGAATGCATTTGGTTACCTTAGATTCAATGTAACTTTGTATCTGAGCAAGTGTGATTATGTGAAAAATGAGGAAATATAAAATTTAGAAAAGAAAATTTAAAAACAATGAAAAAAAAAGGAAAGCAAGTAAAAAATATTTTTATTAGTAGTGCAAAAAGCAGTAAAAAATAAAAAATTTCTGGAAAAAAAGAAACACAAGTTGAAAGCAACTTTGAATCCAGTTGCTATCAAATACCTCAGGAGTGGGTAGACATTTATTTATTCTGTCAAAGAGACTGGAGAAGTACCACCATGGGTAAGGCTCTTTTCCAGGCTGCTCTAATTTTTCAGTCAAAATCTCTTTTTGACTCAGTTTCATGCTGAACTTCCTTATTCCATTTAAAGTAAAGAATTGTTAAGTGTGTTCTGCAGTAAAGGCCGTAATGTTTTATTACTTCATGAATAAACTGTATATCCCCCAAGAACTCATTCTAAAAGAACCTAAGAAGAGTGCAAAGGGTTTACCCTCAATTTAAAACTTTTTTAGTTTAATTCATTAAAAAAAGAGCAGCTACTGTCAGTCCCCCATCCTCCACTTACTATAAGAATTTTCATAAGAGGTGCAAAACTCATATATGAATAAAGCTCTGAAGATAGAGCTCTATTAAATATTATACACATTTTCATATCTCCTTAAAGCATTGTATGTTATTTCCCATGTATCTCTTTCAACTGAAACAAAGTTACTTTTACTTTGATTACCTCATAATTTTGAAAGTTTGAGGTAATATATGCATATGTAATCTTAGCATCATGTTCTTCCCACTTTTAGGCAATAGCTGAAGTTCCATCATCGGAAAATGATGAGAATGCACATAGGGCCAAAAACAGTGCATCTGAACCAGAATTTGAAGAATCCTTAGCAACAGGATTGAGAAGACGGTCAACTCGGAGAAGCATGAAAAAGCCAGGAGAGCAAAATAATGGTCCCGATGAGGAAAAAACTTCACCTGTAAGTATCTCTGCAGAGCTCTTAGTGACCTTGATTCCTTTAAACAAAGCGTGTTAAATTCATTCTCCTGCTCAAGAGAGGTATGAGGAGAAGGAGGCATATCATAGGGATAAAGAAAACATGAGAATTTTTAAATTCTAAATAGCCTTTGACTGATAATATTTGTAACTTGCTTTTTTATTCTCAACATAAATGATAATACAAATAAAATGGTAATTTAAAAATCTATAACAAAGATGAGGAGTTTATTATTGAAAATAAATTTTCTTTAAAAGAAATATACTTACATATATTTACATACCATACCAACTTAGTCTATACAGGTTAAACACTCATTTTTGGATAAGAGACAGAATATTTGGCCCAACATAACAACTCTTACAACAAAACTTGCAAAAAACCCCCCAAAAATATGATTGCATTCATATTTACAGGAATTACTTTGCTGTTATAAATTGTTTAATGAACATTTATTTGAATTAATCAAGCCATGAATTACACACAGCAATATGCCCAGAATGAGTCGTTCAGTCATCAATGATCAATACCAAAGTATTCACCAACAAAAATTATATGGATAAACTAATATAAAATGACAAGACCTGTAGATATAGTGTACAGCTCTTCCTTCCTTGTGTTAGAATAATTTTAAAAATGTACTATCATTTATTCATGTTATTAAAAACTAAACATTTTTGTTTCCCCTGAGTAGATTCTGGGAATAGGAAATTGATTATTAATCTCTCCTTTTCTTCATATTTCTCCAAATACATTCCTGTTTGTCCTAACAGAATTCATGTTTTTAAGGCTGAAGAACTACCTCCGGCTTCATTTCTGAAAATTATGAAGTTGAACAAAACTGAATGGCCGTACTTTGTAGCTGGAATTTTGTGTGCAATTATCAATGGAGCTTTACAACCTGCATTTGCAATCATATTTTCTGAAATTATAGGGGTAAGTTGGAGTAAAATATGCAAAAAACTGTAAGCCCACAGAATTTATTTCTAATAAAATTAGGTTTAAAACAATCACTGCATAATGAAGCTGAAGAGTGGATGAAGCACTCTTGCAAAAATGTGAAAAATTGTATGAAATTCACAAAATCCTAAAAATCTTGCTACAACCTGAAATATGCTTGTTATACCTCTAATATTATCTAACATATGCTCAAATTTTACATTAATGCAATTGGCTGCCAAAAATAGTTACATGAGAGTATTTTAGATTGTTAGTTAATTTTTTTTAAATGTTGTGTCAAATTTTATTTTATAGATTTTTTCAGAAACTGACAAGGGCGTCTTAAGAGAAAAGAGCAACTTATATTCACTGCTATTTTTAGTACTTGGAATCGTTTCCTTTTTTACTTTCTTTTTTCAGGTATGTTTTATTAACTTAATGTAATTACAATTGTTCATCATGTTTTAGAAACCAGACCTGAAACATACTAAAAATTTGCATCTTTATAATGCATGTCTCCAACTCAAACCAGAAACTGTAACTATGGTTCTAGATGTGTCTTGTGCTGAAACTTTTTTGACTTAGAGCTTCTTGTGTGTAAGAGGCTTTCGAACCTATTCAGACCTCTTAACTTCAGATCCTCCTCTCTTGTTCATCAGTCAAACGGTTCTCAGGAATGAAACTGGATTTTCTTGCCCTTTTTCCATTGCCAACTAACAGGCAACCCCTCTAGCCTTTACATTCTACCACCCCCTTCTTGCTCTCTAGCCTTCCTATTTGAATCTGTTAGTAATTGAAAATCTATCAATCTCCTGCCTTAGTTCTCCAATTTTTTACTTCCCTAACCCTTTCCTCATCAAAAGGAATGTCGCATGTTTCTGCAATGGGAGTCCCCAAAGGCTCCCAGGCCCAGTTTGTCAGGTAACACTCATCATGCTGATATTCAGTTCCTCCTGCTGAAATACTAATGGTTGTACCTGCTGTGATAGTGACACTTAAAAAGAAAAAAAAATATGGTAATCATATCAAATATTTTCATATATAGTCTGGTTTATAATTTCTGAACATGTTGGTGTAGTTTTATCTGTTAAATGAGCCTAGGAGTGTAATAATGGCATGCACTTGGTACAGCAGCATAAACAGTCTCTTGCAGAAACCTGCTGGTTTGTTTATGGATTTGTCTTGTTGCACAAGCAAAAAAGACCTTGAGTACAGAAGGCTGAGTAGTACAGGGCTGTGATAGATTTGCTCAGTTTATAAATGTTCAGATAATGTTTTAAATTTGAGTGATGCATTTGGCTTCAGTGAACCCAGGTTGCCTTACAAGGCCTTTAATCTAAAATTAATGGCCTAAACGCTACTTGTTTAAATCTGGCTTAGATTGACTCATGCAAATGAAGTCAAAGGGTTGATTAGTGACCTTCTTAAAGCATGCTGGTGAAGCAGCGCTGGGAAATATTGTTATGCTCTCTATATTTTTTTCAGAAATAATATTTTAATGTCTGTACTGTGAACCTATGTGAACCTAGAATTTATGTATATTAAACCTGTCATTACATTTGCTTTTTGCAAACAGGACTGCAATATTTTGTGCTTTGATGTTGTACAGGCAATTTATGTAAAATATTTATTGAATGAACACAAACAGTGTAATCTTAAGCATTGTACTTTTTCTCAAACAGGGTTTCACATTTGGCAAAGCTGGAGAAATTCTTACAATGAGGCTTCGATTCATGGCATTTAAAGCAATGCTTAGACAGGTAAAGATAATAAATATTTTGATTTCCAGGGTTTTAAAAATAACTGATTGTATTGGTATAAAATAACTGTATTCTACATCACTCTGTCATACAGAGAAGATTGTTTAAATCAGACTAGAAACCAATTTGATTAGTTACATGTGGTTATGCAAAGTATCCTTAGAGGGAGAGTCTTGAATCAATACAAGAGCTTTTCATGTACTCCTTGCAAAGAATTAGTTTTACAGCCAAGTTACAAGGGCCTGACAAGTTGATGTGCACCAGCAGTATCCTATTATCTATTCGTTTGCCTGCTTTGCTTTCTTGGTGCCCTTTCTCCCCTAAAGAAATGCAACACAACTTACACTGTAACTCTTATTTCAAATGCCTGATTTAAATTGTGATATGTACAGATGTGTTTTTTTTAATTTATTGGAAATCTCTGTCCAAGAGCCCCCGAATCTATAATTGCTGTTTGTTAATGTAATAATAAGATTGTATATTGAAAAGTAAAACCACTTTCCGAGAATTAAAATATAAATAGAACATAATGTTGCAAAGTAATTCTAAATTTGCCTTAATTTTGCATGATTTCAGGATCAGTGTTTTAGATTTTGAAATACACAATACGATAGTTAAGGGATTTTAAGTCTTGCACATCAGGCTACATGTAGACACAGAATTTGATTCATGTGAACATGACTGTTTTCAATGTGACAGAAAACTGTTGTAGTCTGAAAAATTACAATTTATAGATCAGCTATACTGAAAATCTAATGAAAAGGCAACCTTACAATTGAGTCTTGAGGTCACAAATGTCTATGATACATCACCAGGACTTCATTAAATGTATATTACACATGAAATTTTAAATCAGGTATTTGGTCACATGGTGAATAAAATCATTAACTGTGTACCTGATCCCAACAATTAACTTTGATCAGATAGACCGTTTTGGTTTTTCTTTTGGTTGGGGGATTTTGTTGTTTTGTTGGTGTCTCATGGCTTCCAAATAAGCCTCTTCAATGTGGGAGGAAACAAAGCAATGAATGTTTTGTTTTTAACCTGAAAATGCTTTACACTTAACCCTTCCCTAAACAACTTTGCAATAGTGAGGGAGTGTGACTGAAGAGCCCTCTCCTCCAAGGAGATTTGGTGAGGGAGCAGCAGTGAGGCAGAGTAGATTTTGCTTTTGGCATTCTCTTAGCTTCTCTCCTTCCTTCTCAGCAGTGACAATGAGTACATTGGATGATTCACAAGATTACACTTTTTTCTAAAAATATTCAATATGCAACGATGGAATTAAACTTACTTAAACATGCAGAACTGAGGCACTGCCACATACCAGATTCACTTTATTTGAAATGTTTATTTGAAATGTCCAAATACTGGTCTTAAAAATAATGTTTCTTATTATAGGATATGGGCTGGTTTGATAATCCTAAAAATAGCACTGGAGCATTAACTACAAGACTTGCTAATGATGCCTCTCAAGTGAAAGGAGTAAGTAAAATTTTGGTTTGGAATTTTTCATATTTGGTTTAGTATGTAGCAAAGTTGCAGTTTGGGTTTGACTGGTTGGAT
This sequence comes from Ifrita kowaldi, assembly GCA_013398055.1. NCBI lineage: Eukaryota > Metazoa > Chordata > Aves > Passeriformes > Cinclosomatidae > Ifrita > Ifrita kowaldi. The sequence goes on from VZRS01008393.1 coordinate 738,452, forward strand.
AACAGTCTTGATTTTGACAACTAAAATTTACTATAAAACAATAGCTGGTAGAGAATGCAGTGATGCACTTTATGACAATTATGGTTATATATGCTTACAGACTAATTTCCAAATAAATTTTTTCTAAAGATTACTATTGTGCTGTATTGTGATCTTCCTTATTAAACAAATTTATTAGGAACCTCTTATTTAAGAAGTCGTTTTAAAGAGGTCTTATTCACCTAAAGACATGCAACTAAATTTATTCAATGTAGGATCTCCTGCTATTTTTTTGATTGTACAGATTTCTTATTAAAAAAAAAGAACTGTGAGCAATAGACTTCCTTTTCTCTGTTACTTTTTGGAGATTCTTTAAAAGTAAATTGTGTACTTTCAGGGGTCTAATATCAAGCTAAAGTACACTGAATGTAATTATTTGTGTATGCTGAAGTAAATTTTTGCTGCTACATGAAGTTATGTGCTGGTTTTTTTCTGAACTGAAGAGTTCTGAAGTATCTGGCTTTATTTCCAAAGGAAAAGTTAAATGTTTAATTTTCTGCTTCATTGGGCTCTGTATGATGACTTGTAAAGCTAGCTCTATGATCTACAAAATATGACAGATTTTTAATGTTTAGATGTAAATGTGAGTATGTGATGAGGGTAAAGTTTGTTCAGTTTCAAGAGCAGAATTTAGAAATTGCAGAGTAAATTAATCAGAATATGGGGAAAGAAGAAATAAATATTATCTATATAATTTTTTACAAAAGCATTTAAGAAACTCTTATCTTTAAAAGTAGCAAAACTGAGTTAAGACTTTTCTAAGCAGTGTTTTGAGAATCAGGAATTTTGTGGGTGAAAATGCTTTCCTTATTTAAAATGCAGTTATGTTTGTAATAAATGCCTTTTTTCTTTCTCCAGGCAACTGGTGTCAGATTAGCATTAATTGCCCAAAATGTAGCCAACCTGGGGACTGGAATTATTATATCATTAGTTTATGGCTGGCAGCTGACTCTGCTACTTTTAGCTGTTGTGCCCATCATTGCAGTGGCAGGAATGATTGAAATGAAAATGTTGGCTGGGCATGCTAAGAAAGATAAACAAGAGCTGGAAGCTGCAGGAAAGGTGAGCCTAGAGAAATTAATCCATTTCTGGATAATGTATATGGTCATATTTACCAAAGCATTTTTAATGGATGTATTACTTCCAAATACCGAACATTTCGTGATATGTAAGTTCCAAAGACAGCCAGTTACACTAGTAGACCTACAGAGCATCACACCTCTTCAATAATAATCAAAGATCTATGTTATTAACTTATTAATAGTTTTGTAGTTGATAAATCTCTGAATGTGCTAAACACTATGCAGGCATATTCTCTTCTCATTCCTTTTCTGTTCATCTTTGTTTTCCTTATTTTGCACCATCTTCATTTTGACATTCTCTCGCTTTTTTTTTTTTTCTGTCATCCCTCTTTGGCATGTCATCTATCTTATGTTTATTATACTACTCTTTCTTTTCTCTCCCCTCCTTCATCTTATTAATGTTTGTGGTGATAATATGTATATATCCACTGGTTTCTGTTTGCCATTCCTTTGTTTCTGGAGTGGAAGAGAAAGATGAGAACTGAAAAGCAAGAAGGCTAGACTCTTGTTTAACAAAATAAATGGAGGCATTTAATGTCTCTTCATTCCAAAAATCCTCTTGGGAACAACTATTTCATCACTTTCCAGATATTGCTTTCTTCAAGGTAAAGCTTTTCTAAAATCTCTTCCTATGTTGTACTGTTTTTAAAAGTTGCGGAAAAGAAAATCATTTATCTAAAGACATGCAATTCCGTTCCTTTCCTTTCAACTGGGTACATTTCTTCTACTTCTCTCTAAGTGATGAGCATTTATTTAGTGTTCTTTTTTTTTGTAAAATGTGACAGAAAATAATTGACAATTCTTGGAATAGACACTAAAGACTTTCTTAGTGCAGCGTATTGTCAAGAATTAGCACAGGTATTCCAAACATCTATGATTTTTTTTTTCAAAACTTAAAAAAATATTTTCTTTTCATGGTAATGTGAGTTTCCCTTCTCAAGGCCACCTAAGAAAGCACTGGACTACAGGCATTTTATTCAATTTTCGTATTTTAAAAATATTGGGGTTTTTTCAGTAAAAATAGTGTTCCACCCAGAAAATTTGCTTTCTGGAAAGAGTTGCTGAACTTAGGTTACTAAAAAACCTTACATTATGGTCTTTATTAAACTAAAATGGCATGAAATGTGTATTTTAACAAAATTCTTTAAAGCCTTGAAGGTCTTTTCATAGAAGCATCAAGATTCTAAGAGGCCTTAAAGATCAAGTCCAGCCATCAAGCCAGCACCACCATAATCACCCCTAAACCATATCCCCATTTTCCACATCCATCTCTTGAATGCTTGCAGAGACAGTGACTCCACCATCTCCCTGGGCAGTCTATTTGAATGCCTGACCACCCTAACAGTGATTTTTTTTTTTTTTTTTTTTTCAAATATCTAATCTGAATCTCCCCTTGCCCACTGTTATATACAAATGACTCAAGTCTAAAGAATCTAGAGCTTAAAGAAGGTATCAGAGCAAATATTTACTGCTGAGATCTAAGTTAGGCTCTGAGGCACCTAAGTAATCTGGAAATTTTGATTTTAGCCCAAACTCAGTGGACTGGAAGTTGGATGAAATATACCATTTTTCTGGTTGAGTATCTTCTCCATAACTGTCATTGCTGTCAAATGGTTTTTCATCAGTTATTTGTTGAACATTAAAGTGGTCTTATCAGAAAATTCTGAGCATTGTAAGAAAATCTCATTGTCATAAAAAGAAAAATATAAAATGCTTATTTTTATATCAACAGTCTATGATTTTAATAACCAGTATAAAATATAAAATTTTATAAAAATATAAAATTCCAACAGAATATTTTTATTAATTAAGATAAGGAATTGCAACATAATCTTAGCTTTTGATTAAAACATTTGTTTTACTATTGCAGATTGCCACAGAAGCCATAGAAAATATTAGAACTGTTGTTAGCTTGACCCGAGAAAGAAAATTTGAGACGATGTATGGAGAACATTTGATTGGACCATACAGGTATAATAAAAATAACTAAGCTAAAAAAATATCTGTAATAAATTGCAAACATTTCCTTCAAGAAAAACAGATTTTTTTGTAGTGTGTATGATTTAATGTATAATTTAATTATCTCAGAATTAATGTCAATTTTTTTGCACATTTTTATTGACAAATGCAACCACCACCAGTCAAGATTTTTTAAAATTTTATTTAATTAACTTTCTGTTATTATATTGGTATATTCTATTACAATGTCACTTGGTTTGGAAAAATGTTGGTTTTAAGTGAGCTCTTGAAGTGGTCTAATCTAAATTTCTACCTGAATTGTTTTGGATATTTAATTAAAACCTTTTTCATGTAAATTGAATATTACATTAAGCCATTTTTTAAAGTGTTAGTAAGATTGAAAGTATTTGAATAATTACTTACTGGTTTGGGGCTGAAAATAAAGTAATATAAATCTGTCTGGACTAAATACAAATTTAAAAGTCTTGAAGTAAACAACTAAAAAGATTCTGCCAATTAAAGTATTGTTTGTTCCAGAACGGAATGTTTCCTTTTCAAACATCCATGCGAGAAGTAAAGGAAATGAAAGTATATGTACACAGATATAATGGGGAAGAAGCAGGGGTGCCACTAACACATCTACCATAATAATTGAGTGGTTAGAGCACAGTGCAGGACATAAAAGATATTACTTAGCTTTTTTCTCAGGCTGGTGGGTTTTGCATTCATATCTCACAATTTGCTGAACGGTTCCTAACCATTCTCAGGGTTGACATTGATGGGGTTGCTCCAGGGCTTTCATCTTTCTGTTGTTCTAGTATAAATAGGAAGTTATTGCCCTGTGACAGAGAAGATGTGTTTTTATTTAATGTTTCGGTGTATGTAAACTTTCCATTCCTAACAGTATCAATTGAAGTCAGTTGTTGTTTGCATACTCGGACTTCAGTATGATTGCACACTTTGATGAAAATATACATTCTTTCTATACAGAAATTCTGTGAAGAAGGCACATATATTTGGCTTTTGTTTTGCCCTTTCACAAGCAATGATGTTCTTTACCTATGCTGGCTGTTTCCGGTTTGGTGCCTATCTAGTGGCAAATGGACACATGGAGTATGAAGATGTATTTTTGTAAGTATCTCTTTTGCAATCTTTTTTCTGTCTGTCCAGAAAAATAATTTATAATTTAAGAGGCAATATCTCAATACAGGGCTATGGAAACCAGTATGAAAGACTGAGATCCTACCAGTGTGGATATCAGTGACCTGAATACCCAAGAAGGTCAAACATACCGATTTTTTGTTGTCAACCTCATTAAAGATAGTTAACACAGCTGATTTTGACCAGAAGATATTGGAAAGTATCTGCATCCCATCTGCTAGCTGAACATCTCTAGCCAGCTGAGTGATTTTCCAGTTAAATTTGAAAGGGAGGGTTTGAGCAAAAACTGTGAGCCCTTTTAGGCTGTTCAAATGCAGAATAAAACAGATCACTTTATGTAGCTGTGAAGAGAAAAGACAAAATTAATAAAAATGAATCTACATTACTTTGCCTTAAAACAGGCTAAGAGGTGTCGTATATCAAATACCATTTCTTGGTGATGATTTTGTTTCTATGGTGTGTGGCAGTAAGTAATAGCTGAAGACAACAGGTTCTTAATCTATTCTAATGTAGCCTGTAAAATTACATAAAATTCCATAAAATGACGTAAAAATCATACAAACCAATAACAGCATAGTTTTCAACCTTTATTGGCATTTTTTTTCCTGCGGAGATATGGTAGAAAATTAAATCTTTCTTGTCACCTTGTTAAAGGCTTGATTTCTTATTTTCATTGATGCCTTAAAAATTGATTACTGATTCCCAAAAGTCATTGAACCATAGAGAGGAAACCACAGTGTTGATAGAACAGGATTAGAGCAACAATTTTGGCATCCATTGTCCCCTTTCCTCGTAGCCCAGCTGAGAGTTAATATAGTAACCAGAATTAATAACTAAAGAAATTGCTGCTAATAAGTAATGAAAACACTGAATTTGGAATGCAGGCATGTTTATCTCATGTCATTAAAAGAGGGTAAAAAGAAATCTCTGGAGCTAAATTAATAATTAAAGCAATAGTAGTTGATTACTACTTTATTCTTACTAAATTTAGCCCTCTTTTTCTCTGAGTAAAAGAAAAAGTTGACTGCAGCCACATTTCCACTGTCCTTTTCTTCATTGTCTGTTGATTTTTTTTCCTGATTTCTTTTATAGAGTGTTTTCAGCTGTTGTATTTGGTGCAATGGCATTAGGACAAACCAGTTCTTTTGCTCCAGACTATGCCAAAGCCAAGATATCAGCAGCCCACTTGTTTCTGCTGTTTGAAAGAGTGCCCTCAATAGATAGTTACAGTGAGGAAGGAGACAAGCCTGTAAGTAAGCCATGTGTGATGGGTGGTATCATTTATTGGTAATATGGACAGCACCCTCCTCACTTTCTTCAAACTGATTCCTCCTCTCCTTCTGATTACATCCTTATCACGAGGCATTCTTGATACTAACTGAACACAACATGGACCAAGTTCTCTACTGTGAGTCCAGCTTTTGCACATAGAGCCAAAAGGGTATTTGTTATTAAAATCTCTCTTGATTTCTTGGGCGGGTGGGGATACTTCTGCAATTCTATTTTAATCACCTGTGGAATTGTCTTAAAGATGTAACAGTAATACTATTTTAATTATAGGAAATATTTGAGGGAAACATAACAATCAAAGATGTGGCATTTAACTACCCAAACCGACCAGAGGTCAAAATCCTTCAAGGTTTGAATCTAAAAGTAGAAAAGGGACAAACTCTGGCTCTTGTTGGTAGCAGTGGCTGTGGAAAGAGCACCGTTGTTCAGCTGCTTGAGAGATTTTATGACCCACTTGATGGAGAAATGGTAAGTTTGCGAGAACATGTCAACAGGTTAAGTGAGGGTGTTCTTAATTGGTTTGATGTGATAGATACAATAGTTATTGTACAAAAGTACAATAGATACTTCTAGTTTTATTTTTTAAGTATTTTTATGTTAAAGATCAGCAGTGACTCATTGGGTCTCCTTAATTAAATGAGATGTATATAAGTCCCCGTTTCCAAGATTACAATGAATTAGCAAAGATCTGTGTGATAAAAATCTGCCTGATCCACAGTCTAATGATGGCTTTGAATTCAGGGCAAATTTCCAGAGGTTTTTATAAAAATAACAGTTTAAAAGCTGATAAACATGTATCAACTTCTTTATAATCTAGTAATAGAATTTGCAATCTATGTTCTTTCAAAAAAAAACACTGAATGTTGACAAAAGTAATTAAGTAATTTTTTTCATAATTTTTACTTGTTAGAAACATCTTTATGAGTATGCCTGCTTATCAAGTGATAGATTGTAAATACTTTCAGTAATTTTGGTTTAAAATATACGTAGGGTTTCCTATGCTAGTTATTCAGCAACTTTACCATTTTTTTCACATAATGGTACTGTTAATTGCTTTTGCTCTTTGATGTAAATGTGCTCAGAGGTTTTTTCTGAAAAAGAACACACATTTTGGCCTGAATGAGGTGAGAATAAGGATTTTAGTACTTGTCTCTGCAGAGATACAAAAGATAAAGCAATACTTAAATAAGGCCTAGATGCAACAGAAAAGGTTTTTTTGAAGTTCAAAATGCCCCAAAAGGTCCAGTGTAGCAAAATGGTGTGTGGAAAGAAGCAGCATAGGTGCCACAAAAGTGTGTTTAACAAAGTGCAACTTCCTTACGAATGTTTTTTACCTTGTGTCCATAAATAACCAACAGCAGTTTACTGAAGGGTAAAGCACAGACCTGTGGCATAGAAACCACAAAAGTGTTGGGCTAATTCTCAAGCCGAGTTGCTCCGTGAGCTGAGTGAAAGGGATTTAGCTTAAAGCAGTAACTGTCAGAACAGCTGTTTACATAAGTTGCCTGATTTTAGTGGATTTTGAATCCACTTAAGGTTCATTGTAACACCTTTTCCTTTGAATAAAAAGTTACATTGTCTGAAAATTGACTGTTCTAGCACGAACTGTGGAGTTAGATTTATCTCCTCCAATAGCCATGCTATGAAGGGGGCAATTCTTCAACTAGACAGCTGATCATGTCACCCAACACAAAGCCTGAGCGCTGGACTGGGTCACTCCAGTGGAGATGTAACAGCCCTTTCGATGTCCTGGTATATTTGTGTCCAAGTTAAGGTGACTTATGTAATTATTAAACTGATACTTAAATAATTAAAAAGTCTGCTTTCATTTATTTAATGATAGCAATTCAGCTGGCAAATTTAGCAGAAGTATGAGAGAGTTGCCAATAAAGAAAGCTGGCTGCAAATGACATCTTGAGGAACGCAGAAGTAAATTTCTTCTTTATAGATGCAAAATAGAGGAAAATTTTCCTGCTGCAGAAACAATTGAATGAGCTTTACCCCAAAGTTCTTTGAAGTTGCCTCAGCATATCCTATCTTCCACTGTCTTCAAAATCCTAATTAAACATAGAAGTAAAGAAAAGGACTGAGGCAGCATACAGGACTGTTCTCACTTTTATGAATTAGAAAATTTTGGAACATAGATGAGAAGGAAGGGAAGAGATTATGTGGGCTTGTAATGGGTAAGAAAGAGCTAAGGAAAGAGCTGCAATTGCATAGCTTCTGAGTGTGAATTTACAGTAAGTCTCAAATTCATATATATAGCTATATGACTAAAATTTAAAGTGTTTGCTTTCTCAGCTTTTTGATGGCAAAAATGCAAAGGCACTGAATATCCAGTGGCTGAGATCTCAGATTGGTATCGTCTCACAAGAACCAATCCTGTTTGACTTCACTATTGCTGAAAATATCGCCTATGGAGATAACAGTCGGCAGGTGTCCTTTGAGGAAATCGTTAGTGCAGCAAAAGAAGCCAATATTCATTCCTTCATTGACTCGCTGCCAGATGTAAGTTATTCCCTTTCTCTCCTTCTCAGAACTGGACATGACCTAAAGTGGTAGGGAAAATTGTGTCTGCTTATAATTAATTACCTGGGGTACAATAATTCTCTGAGATTAAAATAGATGTGGAACTATTGTTTAAATATTTTCCTTACTTAATTGTGTTTACCATACTTATTTTCACTCTGGGAGATTCCGTTGTCAGGTGGAGAGTGGAACATTTAAGATCTCAGGGAAGAAAACACACAATTATAACTAACTGAGAGCTGGTAGCAAGGGGTGGGGTTTTTAGAGTAGAACATTTCTTTTTAAGCTCCTGTCTGTCTCAAGCATATGTAAAAGATTGTGCTAGACTGATGAGTTTACACTTTTCTTCCAGTTATACCTAGTCAGAATTTAAATTTCTAGTATTTCTATGGTCTGAAAATTACTAAGAATTTTTTTCAGATATATATATATAAAAATAAAACATATAATAATATAAGACCAAGCATCGGGTCAGATGAAGGGTCTGCCATCACAAAATCTTGTCCCATGCAGTGACCAGGAAGATGTAATTACAAGTATTCAGAGAGGCTAAAAATTTAATCACATTTTCCCTAAATTCTTATCTCACTTCACATGATTTGTCAGAGTTTGAACCCCAGAATTGTCACAGACTTTCACTGACCTTTGGTGTTGTGTCTTCTGATTGAGAATAACCTATTTCAACCTTAGAGGGGCTCATTGCTTTGAATTTATTAAATGCTTGATGTTATAAAGAAGTCTACTAGTAAGAGATCTATAGATCTGTGGCAGATAGAAATTGTGGTTAGTTGTTTTCAGACAGCTACTGGCATGGAATATGGAGATTATGGGTGGCTGGTGGCAGAGTTTTTAGGCTTCAATATACATCTGAACTGATTTTCGTTCATAGCCTGAACTTAATATTTTGTTTCCAGAAATACAACACCCGTGTAGGAGATAAGGGAACCCAGCTTTCTGGTGGCCAGAAACAACGTATTGCTATTGCCCGAGCTCTTGTGCGTAAGCCCCAAATTCTGCTACTGGATGAGGCTACTTCTGCCTTAGACACAGAAAGTGAAAAGGTAACTTAAATGTGAGCCAGGAATCTGGAATCTAATTTTTTTTTTTTTTTTGTACTATGATTACTGTTTTTACTCCCACAGTTTAAAGCCAAAAGCTGGAAATATGGTATCTTATGCAAATTACATATTTAGGCTAATAATAGGCAAATATAAATGTCTTACCCCTCCTTGGGAAAAAAAAAAGTATTTTTTACATCTGTATGGCAGTAGGCAGATTGAAGTTGCTATGAAGAATGCATTCCTTAGCCTAGAAGTCATCAGGCTTCAACTGAGAAAGTGTTATCGAAATTGAATCAGGACACACAAACTGCAGAAGCCAAAAAGACGGAGGATGCTGCCAGAAAACTTTTTTTTTCCTGTGAAACTGTGAAATCTGGCTTTCATAAGTTTTCTTTCTTCTCCCATTGCTCTCTGGTCCTTGCTACATGTTAATGGCTAAAACAAAAATTTCAAGTGAAAATTGCTAAAACATTTACTTCTTTTTTAAGCCCAAAGGTGCAATCTTGGAACAACAGAAGTACAATATAGTGGTAGAAAACTAACAGGGACTCTACAAAAATACTTGCTATTAATGAGGCAAATATCTTATCATATATTACAATCTGGAAAGTTAAAATCTTTCTACTAAGTTTTGATCAATTGTAGGCATGAAAAAATGAGGTTTAAGGGGAAAATGTCATTAAATAATCCCATGACTTACTGTTTTCTTGATTATGTGCTTGTTAGGTATTGAAATCTAATCTCTTATTTTATTGTGCATTAATAAACTTAAGGAATAAATACAAGAAAGCAATAATACAAAGCAATAAATACAAAGAAAGTATTTTTCTGACAGTGCTAGCTTTAAGAAAAATGTGATTCATGAGACTCCCTGTGAAATCATGAGAACTATTATGATAGCAGTTGACCCAAGAATATTGACTTAACTTCCATACATAATTAATCAGTCATGAAAGGAAGCTGTGGAGGTCCCCATTTAAACCTCCTCTTCACACAAAGGCCAATACTGAGCTCAAATTTAGATTGCTTTATGCTGTTTCTGGTAGGGTACTTGAAAATCTCAGTAGAGATGTTTTTGTCCCTGTTTCAGTGCTTAATTATCCTTGCAGTGAATCCTTTTTTAATATCCAGTCAGAACATCTCCTGTTACAATTTAAGTCCGTTTTCTCTTGTTTTCCTGCCATGTATCTCAGTAATGAGCCTGGTTCCTTCTAATTCTCTTAACTATCACAGCATCATCCACTCTCACAGTTTGGACTCTTTGCCAACACAGACTAATTCTAAATCAAGAAGCTTGAGAAACAGATATTCCCTTTCCCTCACTGTCATACTACAGTTTACAGATGGCAGTTGAGGTATATCTCACAAGAGCTGCCAGAATAATTCACCTTTTGGTTTGTTCATTGTGCAGATTGTCCAGGAAGCTCTGGATAAAGCTCGAGAAGGTCGTACATGCATCGTGATAGCTCACCGCCTCTCCACCATCCAAAATGCTGACAAGATTGCAGTGGTCCAGAATGGCAAGGTCGTAGAGCAGGGCACCCATCAGCAGCTTCTGGCTGAAAAAGGCATCTACTATTCCCTGGTCAATGTTCAAAGTGGGTAATGCAACATCTCAGTTAAAGGCAGTACTTATCTCTGAACTGTCAGTGTGGCTACTTTTATCATTGTAATTATTTCAATATCAACAGTCAGTCTTGATGCTTTTGGTTTTCTTCCTTCCTTTCATAAGTCATATAAACACAAGAAATACTAAGTAAATGTGTACCAGTTTCTCACTACTAGTTTTCATTATTCAAACCTCTTTTCTGTGTGGCCAAAGCAGATGCCTATTGCACTCATGAAAGTTAGAAGCATGCTAAGCCAAATGTAATTAATATTAGCTTGCTTTGAACTCTTTAAAAAAAGTCACACTAATCCAGTGTATCTGGTAAGCAATTTGGAAATATATTCATGCTCAGTAAAAATAGTTTTGCTCTTGTCAGAAATAAACCTCAAGCCTTATCCTCACTGTGCCTGCGTAAGACACAATCAGTCCTGGCCTATTAGGCTTGTTACCAATTGTTATGAGAACTTGCAGTCAGCTGAAGCTTGATGCCAGATGTCTCTTATTATGATGTGGAGTTTTAGCCTGGGATGTCAGCAAAGGCCTTGAAAATATGGGCACAGGCTGAAAACCAAGGTCCCAGAACTGTAAGTACCTTACTGATGGTTACTGATCATTGAAGAGTTGCAACCTTAAGAGATGGGAAAAGACTGCTTGAAATGAAACAGAAATGAAACAGCAGATAAGAAAAAAAACCCAAGACCACAACTGATGGGCAGGACAAGGCACCTGCTGCAGCCTGGGAATGTACTATCTGCAAGTCTCTCAACATCCTAGGGGTCAGAGGTCAAGGACTAAGAACTCTCTAAAGACTGCAATGTTTTATACAAAGTGAAAATCCTGGATTTGGACTTGGAGGAGGGGGAAGGAAGGCATCCTTTTCAGTGTTAGCGTCCTTGGTTGAAGAGCTCTTGAACCCGATCACTGCCGTGACTGAGACTCTCAAGGACTGTAACCATTGGTGCTGAATTCTTGGCATTGGCTCTGGGATATTGTATATTATTTGCTAATATAGGATGGCTATTAAAAGCTAACTGCTTTGACTATGGAGTAATATTGATTATAATTATTAATAACTAAACATTAGAAATGTATTTTGTTTGTGACTATTTATGCAGTAAAGTTTTGATTTTAAGTTTAAAACTGTCTTGATTAATCAATCGTCCACACTCCTGTCATAGCAATTTCTGATTCCCTGAGATTTATACATATGGTCTGTCTTACCTACACCTAGATATTTATACACACAGAGCCAGTCTGTAGACAGATAGGCTCATCAATTAGGCTCAAACCTAATGTAGAAATAGCACTGCAGAATGTTGATTGATGCAGTCTCATTGTATTCCTCTTGAATCATATGCCTGTTTTCTTTTGTTTCTGTCTTAGATGGAAAACCAGTTTGACTGGCAAATTTGTTTGTTTCCTATTTATGCGTTGCTTGATGCAATAAGGTTCTTGTCCATCAATAAGGATATTACTCTACATAATAATATAAATAAGTTATACTTGCAAATGTAAGAATTAAACATTCTTCAATTTCTTTCAATTCTTTAAATTCAAAAAGAATTAAACTCTTAAACATTATAGTCTGAAGATTTAAGTAAGAACATACTTAAACTGATTTTTTTTAAATTCTGGATGTTAGTATTTAGTTTTTAAACCAGAATTTTTATTGTTGATGATACAGTTTCTACTCATTGGATTAGTAATGATTAGATTATTTCCCCAACTATTTCAAAGATGCTTGATTTACCAGACCAATTTAGCTCTTCAAGAAAATCAAGATAGCACTGTAAATATTTTGCCACAAACTTCTGAAAACCAATTTTTAAAATTTTGGTCATGTAGTTTAAAATGTATTTCAGAAATTCATGTCAAATGTAGGAACTTTCCAAAACAATCTATTTTCCCCATTCTAGAAACTTTCCAAAACAATCTGTTTTCCCCATTCTTTTCTTCTACATTTTAAAAGAAGTATTTGCTGAGACTTATGCAAAAGTTTGCATAATAATTTCAAATCCACTATAAATGCTTGAAGAGCTTTGCTGCTGCTCACAATTACATCCTGTTCAGAATTTTTTTCAGAAGACCACAACAGTCATAGTACTACAATTGAGCTACCATTCAATACCTCATCATGTAATTTATAGGCACAAAGCCAAGAGGACAGACAAAGACACCTCCAAAAATGTGTTCTTCATCATATTCTATTCATACAGCTTTGAATTGCAGTGCTTTACCCAAAGAAAGGATTGACTGAACTAGGACAATTCTGCTTTAAGGACCATTATTGTACCACATATTTCCAAGGGGTGTAAGAGGTCTTACTCTTTAGCTCTGCCTTTTCAGTTAGGCTCTGAACATTCTGGCTCCCCTTGATGTCACAAGACACTTGTCTGAACTCTAAGTCCTCTTTGTTGGAGTAGTCAGCTCTTATCTTTGCCCATAAGCACCCTCAACACAGGAGGATATGTATGTGTTGTTATTCTGAAGTAATAGGCCTTTTTTCCTCTGTCTTGTTCTTTTGAGAGCCTGCTGCAGTTTCAAGCAGAACTCACTGTTTTGAGGGGAGGTAATTTAATGTTTTCCCACACATTTCCTGTGCCTCTAGACCCATTATCTTTGGAACAAGTCTTTAGAGAGGTGTCAGCATTGACACCACCTTGGCAATCCTAATGACTTTGCAAGCAAATGCCACTGACTGTGGGGAAACAGAAAGCAAGGACTTAAGTTCTACAGTCTGATAGCCCTCCTGCTGAAATAACTAATCAAAATAGAGTTCTCAGGGAAAAAGAGAATTTAGGTCTAGAAAGTAATTCTTACTGCAGATTCTTATCTAGTGTTAAATACCACAGTGTCCTATTGCCCAGCTTTCTCCAGCATATTTACTTCTACTTCATTTTCATTTTGTCTTTGTGTGCTTATTCCTGTATACATTTCATTCTGGGTGTACTCCATTAAAGAGGGAGATCAGTATCATAACACTGTTGCTGTAGAGATCTAGGACAGGACTACACGTAACTCACGGTGAGCATTCAAACCTAAGTTGTTTCTCTAAGCAAATCTATCTTCTACGGGGTTAACAAAGGTCTGGCCAATGAAGACTAGAGCACAGTTCATCCTGTTCTAGAGCTGCTGTCACTAGCAGGTCAGATTAGCAACAACCTTGTATTGTATCTCCACATAAGAGGGTGTGAGCATGATTATCATAAATACCTACATTGTTAATGCCTTGGTGTAGAGTAAATGAATCACACCTTGAATGAGTACTCTACTAAAATAAGCATCTTAGATCCTGCATTGCATAATGTTTCATAAAAGTAGATCCATAAAAACTGGCTGCTGCCTTACATTCACCAAGCCAGAGAAAATTTTTATGGAAAAACTAGAAATTGTATGGGGCTGTTTTAAAATGTCCCGACATTTAAAATTGTTGATGTTTTAGATAACTTAAATGTAAGTATTGTGTCAACACATATAATCTCTGAGTAGAAATGGTATCATTCATTTGCTTAGTAAAGGGGACAAATATGTTAAGACTTTTTTTGAATACATCAAACAATTGTTCTAAGATAAAAAACTGTGGTCCTTACATCATCTAACAAACAGGAATAGTTTTATTTCTGTGTTGGTTCTGATTCGGTTCTCAAATCACAGATGAAAAGGGGCAAGTGAATAACTTGATTAATCAAAAAAAAAAAAAGTCAGTTCATTATATACAAGATGTTGCAACAAAGCAATGTTGAGGGTTAACATGTTCTGTGTCATACAGAAGCATATCTGTATGACACAGGAACTGTGGGTTCCCACTTACCTTTCAAATGTCCATAATTAGGACAGCTTTCATTACAGCAATATATTAAAAAGCCAGAGCAGAACTCCGAAAGAATGAAGCTACTGTAGAATCATAGAATGATTTGGGTTGGAGGGAACCTTAAAGAACAGCTGGTTCCAACCCCTTTGTTGTGGGCAGGGACACTTTCCACTAGACCAGCTTGTTCAGAGTCCCATCCAACCTGGCCTTCAACACTTCCAGGGATGAGACTTCCCACAACTGTTTTGGGCAACCTATTCCAGTGCCTCACCACATGCAGAGTAAGGAATTTGTTCCTAGTACCTGATCTAAGCCTGCTCTCTTTCAGTTTGAAGCCATTTCCCTTGTCCTGTCACTACCAGCCCTTGTGAGTAGCAGAGGTGCACAGTGACCAGCTTTATCTACTCTCTTTACTACTGGGGCTATGAAAATCTGTTTGGTTGACACTGGCACCGCACTTTTTTCTTCCTAGGCACTCTCATCTTTCCCCAAGATTAACTTCTTCTTACCTTCCCTTCTACGTATATGAGATTTTGTACAGCTTTCATTTTGGATTAATCAATGTGCTTGCTTGTTGTAGAAACTCTCCAGTTATTCTTTGATATATTTAATGGTGTTGTAAAGCAGTACATCATTTCCATGTTTTTCAACAAACAAAAAACCACAAAATTTTTGCACACTTTCCAAGGGATAGGTAAGAAAAGGCACTATGGAATTATGACACATTTTTCCATCCATAAGATGAATTCCTAATCTCAATTAAGTTTTCCCAGGATTTTCTTTTGGGTAGCTCTACAGAAGATTTATCTACATGTATCTGTCTATTCTTCACTGTAAAAGAAGATGAGTTATTAAAGATCAGAGTTATTTACATATCTGCTGAATCAAAAACAACTTAGACACTACTCCTCATGCATATTAGAGTTGTGAATTACAGTTCAGGATGCTAATATTTCCCTGTTCAGCTTGTTAATGATACATTCAATGAAGCATACAGCAATCTAGTTTTGCAGATGTTTATAATTTCGTTTCCTGCAATTTCCTGAGGAGCTTGATAAATAATCAGAAGCTTGGTTGCTCAATTGGTGCTCATATGTAGACTTTTGAAATCTTTCCTCTGAAGATATGATTATTCCTCCTAGCTCAGGTTTTCCCACTATTACCTATGAGATTTTAGCTGTAGAAAAAATATATGTGATTTCCATCTAAGGATATTTCATTGCAAAATAATTTCTAAAATTTCAAAATATCTTTCAAAATTTCTCTATAAGTACTTGTGAAAAATTGAAATGCTCGAAGTAATTTCTGTGTTTGATCTTTAACACCAGTTTCCTTTGAGTTCATGATGAAAGGTGTGTATTTTCTACTTTATTACTCTATTCTGTATATCAACAGTTTTTCTTTCTGTGGCCATGTCTTTAATTTGCCACATGATGGCCTCATTTGTTCAGAAAATGGCTACACTGATCTGCATTGTCTTTTTTTTTTTTCACTTCTTCATGTCTGTCTCGTTCAACTCAATGTATGCAGTATTCTTCTAACCTAAACAGCAATATTCTCCTTCCTGCCTAAGGGATTAGCACATCAATTTACAGTCCTGACAGCATTGCTGCCATGTCTTCTAAAGTCAGAATTCCTAAGACCTAGACTAAGGCAGTAGACACTAACTGCTCTTCCCAGCTTCTGCTGTGTCAAGCAGACCTGCTGGAGGCAATCCATGATGGTAGATAATGTTTATCTCTCCATTCAAATCAAAGGCCTTTCATTTATTTCTTCCTAATTTAATCTAATTTGTCACAAACTCTATTAAGATAAAGGAGAAGGATAAAGAAGAATCTTCCCATGTATTAAAAATATTTCAGAGTATTACAAG
Source organism: Ifrita kowaldi (assembly GCA_013398055.1). Lineage (NCBI taxonomy): Eukaryota > Metazoa > Chordata > Aves > Passeriformes > Cinclosomatidae > Ifrita > Ifrita kowaldi. The sequence goes on from VZRS01008393.1 coordinate 754,866, forward strand.
AGCAAAGAGCTTTTCATTTAATCTGGGTAATTTGATTCCAGATACAGAGTTTGGGTTCCATTTTTCTGAGCGACTTGCTTCTTTAAGAGACATTACATTCAACACCACTATAATTCTACATTGAATTTCACATGACTTCTAAATTTTATAGAACAGATTTAGAATTTTACAAAATAGGGTATTAAAATGCCACATATGTGAAACTGTTCACCTGTGACAACAGGCATCTTACCACCAACATCAGTATTTTATACTAGGTGAATTCAGTATTTCCTGTTAATAATAATAGAAGAATTTCATAGTTGCTTGATTTTGCAGCTGTGGACATGAAATTCAGTGTTTGGTTCAATTTAATATACCACAGACTTTTAAAAGATGTAAAATGCAGTTTCATATTACCTAAATGAAAATAATAATTTTAAAATAATTTAACTGTGTAATTAATTAAGCTGGCTGCAGTGAGATCACAGAGATGGTTTATTGCTTTACACTGCGAAAATTCTGTTTCTAGGATGAGATTGCTTCACAAGAAGAAAATAATTCTCAATAACACACCCATGAACTTCTCATTGTGGGTGAATATGTATGTGCACAAACACTACTCTTTGTTGTGTCCAGTAGCAGAAGAGGCAGCGATGGGTCCAATTTCAATACCTTTGAATACATCACAAGCTGTATTGAGAAGTAAATAGTTATAAAAATGCTTGAACATAACTTGATAAACTTTTATACAAAGAGTATGTAGAAGTCTCCTATGCCTCGAAGATGACTACAACACGACAAAAGGAATGTTATAGAAATACTTTATGACCTCTGCTGGCAGCCTGAGGCAAAGAATCAGATTTGAGTTGCGTCTGCCAAAGGAAAAAGAGGGTTGTTTTTTCACTCTTACCAACTAGCCATCGTTTCTAACAGAACATTGTTTTGACATCATGACAGTAAGCCATGACTTTACTCAGTGAAAGCCAGGGACTGGCAAACCTTTGTTGTTAGGAATTGCAGATAGTTAATTAGAGGACAGCCACAGGCAGCTGGAGAGTGGATTCTCAGGTACTGCCATCGTTTCTTCTCCCTGCTTTTCTGAGAGCAGCTTTCCCCTTCTCCTCTGCCACCTTCTCCTGCTACTGCGTTGCTGTAAGACCCTCAAAGGCCACCCTGAGAACTCATAATGAAAGGAAAACACTGAGTTCCTGCAAGTTTCTAAGAGCTCTCATGTTACCAAACCTCATTCTGATTGTTGAATTTTTTTGTTTAATTTTTTAAGCTTTTCATCCCTTCCTCAACCAACACTATCAGACTCTGAAAAGACAACATCCATTTATATTTTCTAAATAGATATATAATATATATAGACAAGACAATTTATACTTTCTAAATATAAATACAGCCATCCATAAGACTAATTCTAGAGATTAAATATAGCATAGTTCAAACCTTATTGTAAAACTCTCTGGCAAATTTTTCTGTATTGGTACATCAGTGAATATTTCTAAGAAATTTTTCTTGCACTCTGATGGGAAAGCTGAAGGAAGAAATGACCAGGCAATAGGAAAGTTTTCATTCAAGCCATGGCTATTCTTTTCTTGTAATAGAGATCTCAAGTGAATGTTCTCTAAAGATTATTCCAATATTTGGTTAATCTTATTACAAAGATTTCACAGAACTGTAGGAATTAAACTTTTATTATGTCTTTGAGCTAACCTCATTTTATGAGTGAGGGAGCACCTTGCATTTTCCCACTCTAATCCCAGTCTGTGCCAGATGGCTTGTGTGTGTTCCTACTCCTACTCTTTTTCCGTGCCCATGTCTTTCACTCCTCATTGTCTCATTGCACTCCCCTGTTCCCATTTTGCCACCGCCCTGCCTGATTTGCAACCTGGTTTCTCTTCTTCCTGACACAACTTTCCTGTTCATCCTTCTTGCTTTCCTCTGATGCTTTCCCTCTTCTGTCAGTGGGTGATGACCGCAGGAGGGTGAGGTATAGTCTGGTTCTGAGGGAGGCCCTGGGGGAGGGATCTCTCACAGCTGGGTTTTCTTAGTCACATCTCCAAGACTAAAGAAGGAATAGGGAAAAAATTGCAATGTTAATTCAGGTGGTGGCTACCTTTTTCATTGAATTTAGAGTTGGTTTTACAAAAGGCTGGAAATTGACACTTGCGATTCTGTCCTTCTGTCCTGTTGTGGAATTCTCATCAGCTCTCCATGCAAAGATACGAAAAATATATGAGTTTTCAATAAACTGATGAGCCATATCTTCTATAATCCCATTTGGTGTCTGTAAGATTTAAAAATACAATCTGTCTCTCAGTGAATTTAGACCTTGTCCATATACAGAAAGGTGTGAATAGCTGCCTGATTCCACTGGTGCAGCTGAAGAAAAGCAGTGCCTCCACCATGGACTCAGATAAAATGCTGCAAAGTCTCCATATGTTGGCTGTTTTTATAACAGTGGCTAAAGTGATTTTTCATTTTTCTAATATATTTTTGCTGTAGATTTTTTGTCTTTTCATTTCTTTCTAGTAGTTTAAAAAAGTATCACAAATCATGTAGAGATGCAGTCCCTGTCTTGAAGAGAATATGGTCTTACAGACCTCATAAACCCAATGAGAATAGCAAAACAAAAAGAAAGGCACATGGCAAAAAATCCCCAGGTATAACACTAACTAACCAAGGTCATGCACATGTATTTATTTGTATTGTATTATGAAATACCAGTCTTGCCATAGTTTTGATATTTTATCTAAATATAAACAGTGTGACTGCAAAATCCAGCAAGTTTTGAAACTCAAAATTCAACGACTGTGTCACCCACAGAAAACATGTTCCAACCCCTGACCTGCATATCCCTTTATGCTCCCGCTGCCACTGTTACCTAGCTCAGGTGGCTAAGGAAGATCTTTGGGCACCTTCACTTGGCTTCCCTGTTCAACACATCTCTCTTTGGTCACCCAGTGCTGTTCACTATTCTCATAACTCTCATTATCTCTTTTTCCTGCTCTTCAAGGCGCTGTTTGCCAGCCACTTCCTGCCATGAGTGCCCTACACCTGATGTAGGTCTTCCCTCAGGGTTGCGAAGTGGGAAGGACCTTCCCTGTTACTGAGACCAGGTCTTGTTTTTGTAGAAAACTAATGTATGACCTGAGCTTTTAAACTCTACTGCTTCAGGAAGGGTATTCTACTTGTTTGAAGACTGAACATCTCTTTCCAACAAAATAGATGCACAGTTTCTGTATATTAATTTGTTCCTGGACCAGCACTGAGCCTTTGCTTTAGTAGTTCCCTCCTGTGGGTTTACTTTCCTGTGCTGTTTATAGAGATAAGTCTTAGATTCTCTCAGATAATATTTTGCGAGGCCAACCAAATTAAGTCATTTTAGTTTTCTCATACAGTGTAGGTTTTCACTGATCATATTTTTCTTTCATTTTGTCATATTGTATTTCACATAATTATGATTCATCTGCTTCTCTTACTATTACTCTCCAATATAATTTATCTAATTCTGTAAGATATTCTGGTATTCTTTTGTCCTGGTCTTCTCACTGGTTTTCTGTACTGATCCTCTCAGTTTTGTACCATCAGAAAATTTCATTATCATGAGCATTGTTTGCATGCCCAAGTCATTAATTTAAGTAAGAGCAATAAATCCCAAGACTGAGTGAAGAATTAATGTTAACAGCTCCCTTAGGTATTACATCTCCATGCTGAACACCTCTGTCTTCCTTCAAACTCTTTTTTACCTTACTGTTCTTTTATTATTTCACAACTAGTTTTAAATAATTTATCTCATGACTTTAAGACAAATTGGCATTATTAGGCATTAATGAAGTCCCAATGGATTAGCTTTACTGGGTCTAGTCTCTCTAAAAAAACCAGTACCAAAGAAAAGTAATTCTTTGCTTGATTCTTTGGTTAATTCTTTGCTTCCCTAACTCATGACATACTTAATTGACACTTACTTCAGATTTTATTATTTTCTTTAGGGTTTGCTTGCAAGCTTCCTGTGCTGATTTTGTTAAAATAAAAGTGCAATTTCTCAGCTTACTGTCTCTGTTGTAACTATTCAGCCCCGTGTCTCTATCCACAATTTAAAAATAATCACTAAAAATCTTGGATACTGAACCAGTATTATGTTGGCCAGGTTATTCAATAATCTGGAATAAAGAGTTTGTGATCACCATGAGAAGCACATTTCCTCCTTATCATTTTCCCTTTCAGGTCAGATGTGGTAATTAAGATACCCCAATTCACATTGCCACCCTGCTTTTGGCACCATGCCCTTTTGTGGGCTTTTTTAACTGAAGTTGAGGCTGAGTGACAGTTTCAAGGCCATCCCTGGTGCAATTTTCATCTCAATGCTTTTTAATTTCTAAGACACATGAAATGAAAAACCATTGTTGCAGACCTTTTCTCTGTGTGTTCATCTGTAATTACAGTAAGATAAAATTGCTCAGTATATCACAAGTAGAAAGGCAGTCAATACATTTTCTTCTACTCTCAGCAAGATCATTCTTGGGCTTGGATTACTGTCTACAAAAATATTTTATACATCTTCAATGTATTTCATGAGAAATTTATGCATATACACAATGAAAGAAAGGGTAATTTCTTCTATGTTCTCGGGCTTTTTTGTGAGTTTTTTCCTTTCAGATACCAAAAAAATAGAAAATGTCAAACGCATTCCTATCAAACAGGCTATTTCAGCCAACATTTCCACAGGAATTGCTTTCTTTTTGATATATACATCATTTGCCTTGGCCTTCTGGTATGGAATCATTGGGATACTTTCCAATTTTCATTGAGTTCACAGTCTTAAAATTCTTCTACTTGATGAGGCAACATCAGCTTTGGATACTGAGAGTGAATCAGCAGTGAAGCCAGCACTGGACCAGGTCAGTATCAGTCAGTGTTGAAGTGCTTTTGTCAGTGCCCACGGAATTCAGTTAATGATATTATGAGTAGGACTGAACAGCAGCAGGCTCCTGAAACAAACTAGTCTTTAGAGCACTGGAGAGCTCAATGTGTGCTGAGACCTAAATATTCCCGAGCAGTTTTGAGGATCCCTGTGGTCCCAGCAAAGTAATTGAAAAACAGCTCGGGGGTTTCTTCTAGAGCAGCTGCTACATGTTGACTGCTGTCTAGACCTAATTTATAAACCACACAGACAATTCAAAGCAATAGCAAACCCTGTATTTCTTGCTGTCTGCTCTAAGCATGTCTATGAACCATTTACAAAACAATTCCACCTATCCCCCAGTCTGAATCAATCATATTTGCTGATTTTTAATCCCCTCTGTTTCTCTACCTTACAGTGCATCTATGCTTATGCTCTGGATGAAGACAAATTCTCACCATTGCATAAACAACTTCAGCAATGATTACAGTTTCTCTATGGACAAAATGTTCAGAAAACATTTTTTCTACTTATACTGTCACAGGAGAAGTACTTAATCTGCCTTCTCATCATCCATAATATTTTAATTCCTAGTGCTTACTTGGACACCTAATTGCCACTAATTTCAGCAAGAATTGGACTTTTTGTCCAGGAATTCTAATTCCTGATAATTCACACTATTTTGTGAAGCTATGCTCGCTGGCACATGCAGTGATCTTCCTCCCAACCCGTGACCTGTAAAGTGAATCCCGGAGACAGCAGAACTGCTGGTAGACTCATTTGGTGGGATTGCCAACTAAGTGCTGCAATATAAAACTTACAGAGCTTGTTTAAACAAGCTACTTAGCCTCTCACCTCCCCCACACAGCTTTGAATTATGTCCTCCTATTGACATTTCTGGCAGAGCATGACAGAAAGGCTTGCTCAGACTAGACTAGCTCTGATTGCTGATGTTGAGCAAGACAAAGCTAACCTGTTGTCTGCCAAGCATTCATTTGTCCTCCTCTTGCCTAATTTTTCTCTTCCTCGTTGTGCTGAACATGTACCTCCACAGAAGGTTTACATCCAATGTAGACTAGACTCTTTTCCCTGCAGACTTTACCAAACCTCTGATGAATCTCTGTTTACTGTTTTTGTGACTGGGACGTTCTGCTTTTTATAATGAAGGACATTAAACTTGATTTTCTTCTACATTTTGATGTGATTTTGGCTTTTTAGTATCACCTCAGATGTAGTGAATCTCTCAGTCTACCAAGAAAAATCATACATATTTTTATAGGATATTTGAACGGCTGTGATTTCCAGTTCTTAAAATCATATTACAATACAAAGATATAAGGTTTGTCTAGAATTTCATGGACAACATGCCATACATTATAATTTTATCTTTTATTTCTTAATTGTAAAACATATTAATCCACTTATATTCTAGCAGTTCAAAATGTTCAGTGAAGATTTTTAAACTAAATTATATAAAGTTTGTAGTAATTTCTTGGATCATTAGATATTAATACAAAGTTATCCCAGCAGACACTATCACAATGTGCCTGTAAATACATCTTTGTTGTGACAAACTACATACTTCTAAAATTTATTTTATTATTTTTGAGTAATTTAAAAGATGGAAAAAAACTGTATGAGTAATACAAGTATGATTTTAAGTACCTTAACATATATTTTCATTGGAACTATATTTTGCAGTATCTGATTTAAGTTACATTTTTGCTTTAGTTTACCTTGAAGAAGCTTAAAAATATTGTGAAGTTCAAATCCTCAGCTGACCATTTTGATCTTTTAGAACACCATTTTAAAATCTATTGTTCCACCCTAATATGAAGAGAGGAAATGTTATATGAACCTGAAAATGTTCATCTGGAGCCATAATTCCATTGTTTCCAGGTCAGGAAAAGATGCTACACATAACTCAGTGGCTCAAAATGCAGATCTTATAGCTTATAAAATCACTCAGGTTAGAGATGACCATCTAATCCAACCCCTGCTGAAGGCAGGGTGCACTCTGAGGTCAGGGCAGGGTGCTCAGGGCTATGTTCTGTTTGGTTTGAAATACTTCCAAAGATGGAGACTCCACACCCTCCTCAAGCCCTCTGCTCCAGTGCCTCCCACTCTCATTGTGAAAACTCAAAATCTTTTATGCAAGTACCTTTACAAATCAACAGCATCTTAATGATGCAGACTCCTGAGGTTTTGTAATTGGGACATGTTTATCTTGAATATTTTTATAATCTCCCAAACTGTGTCCTGAACTTCTCAAGCAGTTTCTCTCAGGCCTACACTTTGAAATAGCTATAAATTTTGTTTCCTATTCTTCTTAGCTCCCTCCTTGCACTGAAAGTCCCTCTCAGTGACTTTCTGATTCTCTTTTAATTTAAGGCTTTTTATATAATTTTTGCTTTTTAAAATGACTTTCTGGCAGGTCTCTTCAGTTAACTTAGTTCTGTATATTTTCATAACAGTTTAACATAAAAAAAAAAGAAAAGAAATATATGTGGCCAAAACACACACCCACACACCCACACCCTGCTTATGAGTGTTAGTGTAATGTCTAGGTTTTCACTGAATGTAGAGAAGACTTAATGAAACTCAGTACTTAATTGGGCTTTGCAAAAATACTCAGCTCTTATCAATTTTTCTTCTACTTGACAGGAATTGTAGTTTTTATTCAGAATCATTCATCATTTGAAAGTACAGGATAAGATAGAATCACAGAATGGTTTGGGTTTGAAGGGACCTCAAAGACCACCTCGCTCTAATCCCCCTGTCATGGGTAGGGACACCTTCCACTAGGCCAGGTTGCTCAAAGCCCCCTTCAGCCTGGCCTTAAATACTTCCAGGGATGGAGCATCCACAGCTTCTCTGGGCAACCTGTTCCAGTGCCTCACCATCTGCACAAATTTTCTTCTTAATATCTAATCTACTATCTAATAAGTCTACTCTCATTCATTTTAAAACTGTTACTGCTCATCCTATCACTACACTCCCTGTTAAAAACTGCCTCTCCAGCTTTCTTGTAGCCCCCTTTTGTGGATGCTGAAGGCTTGGTCGTGGGAAGATTTTCCAGCTTTCTGCCAGCATCCATGTGAAAGCAAGGACTTTCGCACGGACGCTGGCAGAAAACAGTTAGAGGTTTTTGTAAACCAATCCCTTTATTTTGCAGGTGCAAGATTGTTATGCAGTATTGTTGTGATACTGACTGAAGAAATATTTTTAAATGGGTGTTGTAGGGTTTGGCCAATCATTCTGAGAGGTGGGTGTTCAGGGACCAATAACCTTATGCCATTCAAGTGAACTAAGGTATCGAAACGAGTCTGTAAATTAATAGAGAATTCCACTCCATTCCATTTCTTCCTGGATTGAACCTATGTCGTTTCTTGCCGTCCCTGGTACAACAGCGACACCTTTTAGGTACTGGAAGGCTCCTATAAGGTCTTTCTGGAGCCTTCTTCTCTCCAGGCTGAACAAACTCAATTTTCTCAGTCTTTCCTCATAAGAGAGGTGTTCCAGCCCTCTGATCATGTTTGTGGCTTCCTTTGGATTTATCCAAGAGGTCCATGTCTTTATGCTGGGCCCCCAGAGCTGGATGCAGTGTTCCAGGTGGGGTCTCACAAGGGCAGAGCAGAGGGGCAGAATGAATCCCGTCCCTCGCCCTGCTGGCCACGCTGCTTTTGGGGCAGCCCAGGGTGTGTTTGGCTTTCTGAGCTGCAAGGGCACATTGCTGGGTCATACCAAGCTTCTTATCAACCAACACCTCCAAGTTCTTCTCGGCAGGGCTGCTCTCAATCCATTCTCTTCCCAGCCCTTGTCTGTGTTGGATTACATCAGTGCAGGTGCAGGACCTTGCACTTGGCCTTGGTGAACTTCATGAGGTTTGCAGGGGCCCACCTTGAGCCCATCGAGGTCCCTCTGGATGGCTGCAAACAAATTCTAGCATCATGCTGTGTTTTGTTTCAGGCATCAGGAACTGAGGATCAGTTACAGAAAGAAGGTAGTGCATCAGCTGTCTCAGAGGCAGCACAGAAGGGATCAATACTGACTGGACAAACAACCCCATCCACTCAGAAAAACATAAAAAAGTTCAGAAAGCAGCATCATAAACTTGATCTAAAAGCTCGTGTCTCTGTATTCATACCTGCTTGTGTTTTCCATAACTAATGGAATAAAAAAGGAACACAATCCCACTTGAGAGGGCATAACTTTTAAACAAAATTTGTGAAGGCATCCTGTGTGTCTGGGTAAGGAATCATAAATTGACATAATCCTAAAAGAGTTCTATGAAAATGCCCTTTCTTCTGAAGCTAAAATATTTTGTTGTGATACTTAAAATTGTTTGAGTAATATTATAAAACAAAATAACTTTAATGTGGGAATAGCCTAAATAGCAAGTTAGTTCATTTAATTATAGAATAAAACCAAAACCATGTAATTAGTCGTACAACTGAAATAACACACCCTGAATAAAGAATAATTACTATTTTTGTCTAAATGTTTTGATATCTGTTGTCTAAAATGCCTGTGTTAGCCAATAGATTCCTGGAAATCAAGATATAATTATCAAGCTGTCTAAGGACCTAAACTTGCAAGAGATCATATTCATCTACAAGAAAGAAACAATTCTCTCAACATTCAATACCATCAAATGCAATAAGTGGTTTAAATTCTCAGCTTCTCTTTCTGGATAGTTCCATGCAAGGTAAGTGACTTACTGTACATCTCATTTACATGTGCAAATTGCTTTATTTATTGCTCAGCTGCTTGTTCTTGCCCAGTCTGTAGAGTTGTGAACATCACCTTGCTTCCTTCTGCCTGATGCCTCTGAGAATATGGTGTCTTTTCTGACAAGACATCCAGCCTTTGCCCTCTCTTCAGCAGAAACATCCTCAGAATTCCCAGTTCTGTGATGCCCTTGGAAAAGATGCTGATGTAGTTGTTACAGATATTCCTCAACCTAATGTCTGCCTGTCTCCCTTATCTCATATCTCATCTCATCTCATATCATCTCACCTCTGGGTGGTCTGGCCCTGCAGGGCCCTGCCCCAGGAGTGAGAGATTCCCAGCACATTTTTGTGCACACTGAGTTGTGTTGTAGTCAGTATCTGTGCAGGTTCAGAGGCTTCCTCTAGAAAATAACCAGCAGCACTACAGGTTTTGATTGTAAGCTCTTAGAGAGAGGGGGGGAAACCCTTGGTATTTGTACAGTGCCTAAAACGAGCATAGGATCTGGTGGGGCCTGAAGACTGCTACATGATATACATTTATTTCTTAAAAAATAATGTATCATTTTTCCTCTACCTTATAGGTGCTAAATTTAGGTTTTAAAAACTTGGATTACCTCAGTTACAGCTTGAATATTTTTTACATGGTAATATTATTTTTAAACTGCATGCACATAGTCACTTTACTTATGTGAAAAAGACAAAAAATATAAGGTAATAAAAAAGCCTTTTTTTTTCTCAAACAGGATTTCAAATTAGGCAAAGCTGGAGAAATTCTTACAATGAGGCTTTGATCCATATTAAAGCATGACTTTTGAGTCGGGTTAAAGCATTATATATCTAGTTTTCTGGAGCTTTAGAAATGCTTGTTTGTTTAGATGACATAAATTGTCTTTGTGTTTATTTAAGCAGTCATGCTGTGATCCTACCCATAAAGATGACTAATCTCACACTGAAATCACACTGATTTCTTTAGCTCAGATTAGAAACCAGCCGTGCTAAATCTTCAGAACAGGTCCAGGTAGATATTTTGAATGATTTTTAAATGTAACTCTAAGTCACGTGTAGAAAAGCTCAAAGGTAAATGTGGTGTTTATTTAGCTGTTTTAATAAAATCAAAGCACCTTTGGATGGAGGATCACAGAAAGCAGACTGTGTTCTAAGAGACTGAACCTGACATTCAGATCAGCCTTCAAAGTAAACTAACTCATAAAGACTAGGACCCATAAAAAATAACTAGTGAGGAGAATAGGACCTGGATATCTGACTAACTGCACTCACTTAACTGGTGGCTGCTCCTTGGTAGAAGGCACAGAGCTAAAGACAGTCACGGTAGGGATCAGGTCTAGGAGCAGGGCTCTGCTATCAGTAGTACAGTCAGCAATGAAGTTAAATCTTTTAAAAACAATCAGCCTGAAATGCAAGCAGGGCCGTCTCCAGTTGCTAAGCAGTGAGTAGGACAGCGAGGCTCCCAGGAGTGTGTGTAAGCAGCCCTATCACCACCGTTGGAGGCTTGGCATCAGCTGCTTCCTGGAGCTGGTGCAGGGCTGAGCTGCCCAGCACCCCTACTCTGCTGCAGAGCGTGTGAGATACCTACCACTGGAAACTGCTGAACCCTACCTGGGAGGCACAGCCTGCAGTGGTACCTGCCTTGAGGGCTTGATGGTGTTTCCAGTTTATATTTTAGCACAGCTAGAACTAATGCAAATATTTTTATCCCTATTTTGTTGCCATTCCTACCCTTGCCAGTTGATACCCTAACAAGTATTCTTTTTAATTCATCACGTATTTTAGGGAAATGTTGGTATTCAGCATCTTATTATCAATCCACAGCATAACTTCAATCCTTCTCTGAATTTCTACTAAATTTTACTCTCACCTGACCCAGCTGTAGGCATGCTTGTGATCCCTGAAGCAGTAGAAAGCAGAGCAATATGAGACTAGACCAGACACATCCCTCCCTTGTCATTCTCTCACTTCAGGCAGTGGTTTATCCCAGCCACGTCCACAGCCCCACCACTTATTGAGCCCATGCAGCTGAGTGAAGGTTTCCTGGCCTCCAGAGAGGGTCATTTCCTCCCTGAGACGTTCCCAGAGCCAACGTGAGTCACATCAGCTCCACTTGTTAACCCCCTTCCCTAGCGACCCAGATGCCCCTTCTTTCTGGTTTATATGGGAAGGGGTTATAGGTCACCTCCTTGGGAATTAAGTCCCATGAGACTTCTTTGACCAGCCCAGGAGGAAAGTGAGGTCTCTCAGACCATGCTGAATCTCAACAGATTGCTGGAGGAAGGGCTTGAAAAGACCCTAAAGGAAAATGAGTGGTCTTCATGGTCTGAGGATTCAGGTAATGCCACTGTATTCACTTCTCTCACTCTGGTGTGAAGTGTCCACCTGGAAACCTCTTCAAGTATCAGGCAGTGCAACAGTGGGGCCTGGGAGGGTTTTGTGTATGAGCACCAACACATGAGGTGTGTTCTAGCATGTAACACCAAAGCAGCCATCTGGCTTTGTTAGCCTAGAGCCCAATCAAAACTGTTTGTTTTACGTATTTTTTTCTTACACATTTAAGAATATAGTACTTTACCGCACTTAAAAATAATCCCCTTCCCTCAATAAAACCCCAAGAAATCAAAATGTAATATGTCTGTTTATGTATAAAGGTTCTGCATTTATACACTTACGGTAAGAAACATAAAAACCCTTAAAATACCCTAACAAACAGTTCTTACACAAAAATACCATTCTTTGAAACAAATTATGTGTGTATAAAGTAATACAAAACTTAAGATTATTTCAGGGCAGTGACATTTTAGTTTTGATATTTGGCAAATCTGGAGGAAAGACAGAATGAATGTGTTTTTTTTGCTTCCTGGATTTAAATCAGACGAATGTCTTGCACTTAATTCAGACATTTTAGTTTGCAAAGATGTGTTTTAAAGTCACTGGTTCCTCTGACCAATTAATTTGAGACCTTAATGAGATAGAAAAGTGTACAATTGCCAAGATATTTTCCCCCTAAAAATAGTATCTTCCAGATGAGGAAGAGGTGGTGTTGAGAAATCTCCCAGCTCTGCACAGTTTCCCACACATGTTCTCAGACACCACAGAGATTTTGCAGCAATGCTCAGAAACAATTCCCAGCAGAGTTACAGCTCTCACAGTACTGACAGACAATGAAGATTTATTTCTAGTTTTATAACAGGAGAAAGTATATTGTTTAGTAATCTTTGCAGATGCATGTTATAAATCCAAGTAATTGTCCCTGACTGGCAGCTTCCATGGCACTATTTACTGAGCATCTGATTGTCAAAAACATGTTAAATTCACAAGAAAAATTTCCTGTAAAGCTACGTTTAATATTAAATAATTTGGTGGCGTTTGTGCTGTTGCAAAAAGGAGTTTTGTGTCTCCATATCTCTATTAAACTTTTAGATCTATTGCATTTATTGTTATATGCAATGAAAATCATGTGTCATCCTGTTGTGATACGAAGTGATTAAGTTCTCTTATGTAACCTAATTAGGTGATGTGCAGACTGACGTTTTGTATTAATTATTTATTAATTTTTTATTTATCACATAACATTTATTTTGGTGTCATGAAAATGTATTTTATAAATAATTTCCTCCTACTTCATATTAATTTTTGATCCAGTTATCACTAATATAAACGAGTCATCCAAGGAATCTGTTGACCTTAAGTTATTTATCCAATCTCCTTAGATGTCTAGACAGCATTGTGTTTTCATGCTAAGTATTGCAAACATTAAAAATATTAACAAAATGCTTAATTGTATGCCTCAAAAAGGGTTTTTTTCTCTTTGCAGCACTGTTTCTCCTCTGTTTAAAGATAAAAGTGGTCAGAGAAAAAAAATAGTCATCTCAGACTCCAAGTTGGGAAATGCCATGTTTTGGGATCTGGCAAGTTTAAAGTCATGGTTCTACATATAAAACAAAAAATATGAGATTTATGAAATGCCATAGTGTTTTCTTGGGCAAAACCTGGACTGTAAATCTGAGTGAATATATGGAAGCAGAGGAAGAATACTAGATAAGATACAGAAGGCTTGAGGGAAACATCTGTACAACTGACAAAAGACAAAGCATCCAATTCTGCAGAATATGTGGACCAAATTAAGCACTTTCAGATGGCCTCTGGGGAATAAATCTCAATTGCCTACGTAAAAAATAATTCCTGTCTAGTTTTCAAATAAACCAGAGTAATTTACAATGGATTCATTCATTTCCAGGCTACTGGTTCCAGATTGGCACTAATTGCCCAAAATGTAGCTGTTCTCGGGACTGGGATGTTTTGTTGTTGGTCTGTGGCTGGCAGCTGACTCCTCTGCTTTCAGCCATTGTGCCAATTATTGCTGTAACAGGAATGATTCAAGTCAAGATGCTTGCTGGACATGGAAAAAAAAGATAAGAAGGAACTGTAAATCACAGGAAAAGTAGGTTCCGTGGCATTTTTAGGTTTTTATGTTGTACTAAACTGTGTTGCTTAATAGGGACATTGATGATGGATCAAGAATATACTCCTGAAACAAGTTAAAGTCTGCCTTGTTCTATTATTCTGACAAAATGGTGATATAGCAAAAATGAAGCTGAAAATTGAAAACATGAGTTACTCATGTGTGTCCTCAGAGTTTGTAGCATTCAGAGCATACTAAGCATTTTCAAAGTACTGGGTCCCTCATGCCTGTCCCAAATCTGCATTTGGGTTCCCTAGTCTTTCCCAACACTCTGTTTTTTCTTTTTTGTCATTTTTTTTCAGTTTGTTCCTTTTCAGAGCCCGTCTCTTCTACCTCTCTTTCTCTCACCTTGCAGTTGTCTGTGGGCTTAAGATAAAAAAACACTGTATAGAAACTATCAGTAACAAGGATGTGAGAAAATGTGACAGTGTAGCTGATCATACCCTGCAATTTCTTGCTCTGATTTTCATTCCTTCCCTCTCAGCCAGGAAGAGAAGCAGGACCCTGGGAACCTGTTTCAAAGGAAAATCCTGAAAGGATTTTTAGTGAGGTAGGAATCAGCCTTTCCTCCCAGGTGACAAGCAAGAGGACAAGAGAAAATTACCTCAACTTGCGGCAGGAGAAGTATAGAATCAGAATCATAAAATTATAGAACTGTTTGGGTTGGAAGGGACCTTAAAGATCATCCAGTTCCAACCCCTCTGCCATTGGCAGGGACACATTTCACTTCACCAAATTGCTCAAAGCCCCATCCAAGCTGGCCTTAAATACTTCCAAGGATGGGGCATCCACAGCTTCTCTGGGTAACCTGTTCCAGTGCCTCACCACCCTCACTAAATCTTTTCCTAACAGCTAACCTAAACCTACTTTCTTTCAGTTTGAAGCCATTCCCCCTCATCCTGTCACTACACGCTCTCGTAAAAAGTCCTTCTCCATCTTTCATGAAGGTTTTCTTTGGGTTCTGGAAAGCTGCAATTAGGTCATCCCTAAGCCATCTCTTCCAGGCTGCACAAACCCAATTCTCCGCCTTTCCTCACAGGAGAGGTTCTCCAGCCCTCTGATCATCTTGGTGGCCCTGCTCTGGACTCGCTCCAACAGGTCCATGTCCTTCCTGTGCTGGGACCCCAGAGCTGGGTGCAGTGTTCCAGGTGGGGTCTTACCAGAGCAGAGGGGCAGAATCCCCTCCCCACTGCTGCCCACGCTGCTTTTGGTGCAGCCCAGGACACTTTTGGCTCTCTGGGCTGTGAGTGCACATGGCCGGGTCATGTCCAGCCTCATCCACCAGCACACCCAGGTCCTTCTGGGCAGGGCTGCTCCACATTCCTTCATCCCCCAGCCTGGATGGATACTGGGCGTTATCCCAACCCAGCTGAGGCACCTCGCACTTGGTCGTGTTAAACTGCATGAGATTCCCATGGGCCACTTCTTGAGCTTGTCCAGGTCCCTCTGGCTGGCATCGTGTCCTTCAGGTGTGTCAGCTGCACCACTCAGCTTGGTGTCATCTGCAGACTTGCTGAGCCTGCACTCAATCTCATTGTCTGTGTCATTAATGAAGATATTAAATCACACTGGTCCAAATACAGACCCCTGAGGGACACCACTGGTCTCTTGATTTCCATCAGCTCTGAGCCCTTGATCACTGCCCTCTTGGATGCATCCATCCAACCAATTTCTTATCCACTTAACTGTCCTTTCATCAAATCCATGTCTTTCCAATTTAGAGAGAAGAATGTTCTGGGGGGTGCGTACCAAAGGCTTTACGGAAGTCCAAATAAATGACATCTGTAGCCCTTCCCTTGTCCACTGATGTGGTCCCCCCATCCTAGAAGGCCACTAGATTGGATATTATGAAAGATTTACTGAGAGGACTGTTGAGCACTGGAACAGGTTTCTAAGGGTAGTGGTTGAGTCACCAACCCTGAAAGTGTTCAAAAAAACATGCAGATATGTGGGACTAAGGCATGGTTTAGTGGTGAAAATGGCAGTGCTGATTACCTGGTTGAACTCAATGATCTTAGAGGTCTTTTCCAACCTTAATTATTCTGTGATTCTATGGTACTTAGTCTGTTGTGTTTCTTTTTTGTAGATTGTCTAAGCATGTATTCTACTTCTTATGTAGAAATAGGGATGTGTAAAGAAGGATTTACTGACTGCATGGGCAGAGTTAAGATTTTGGAGGTTAGCTCCCATACTGAGAGCTTCCAGGCTTTTCCTTCTTCTTACTGAGTTGGAGATTGAGTCATGTTTGCTTCCAAGCTGTTTTCTACATTTACAATAAAGGCTGATGATTCACAAGCGTGAGGTGTTCCATTACACATTAAAGTAAGAAGTTAGAAAGGTTTATTTTTAAAAGAATTAGTGTGTTTAAAAAAAAATGTGTTCTTCTTTACATGATAAGGTAACCAAGAAAAAAAAAATCATAACACTGCCTCTAATTATTCACAAAGTTTTGCCAAATTAGTAACCTTGTTGAGTGCATTCTAATGCACTGAAATACGTCAAAGTTACTTCATAGCCACGGTGTTTATGGATTATTATCATCTCATGCCAACTTCCTTGGAGAGTATTTGTAAGAAGAGTTACATGACTGTTAAGCCATGACCTGAATATCTGGTTTTGGCAGACTATATTAATCAAAATATTTTTTTGCAGATCATCCGTTTCTGGCAATATTTAAACCATATGTCCTTCCATAGCAATTCAGCAAAATGTTTTACTCTCAGTATATCAAGCAAACTTGAAGGAAAACAAGTCTCAAGCATCTATTTTTAGCTCTAGGTAGAAATCTACTTTTTTTTAAAGTGAGGTTCTTCCTGGAATACTGCCTGTGGAGAAATGCCATCTGCACACAGCAGAGGTAAAAATGAACTACTCTCATTGAAAGGCAGTGCAGAAATGACAGTTAAAAGAGAGTAAATGAATTTCATGCCTTCTTTATGAGCAGCAAAATTTGTCATACACTTACCTAATGAATCAAGTAGCTCCTGGTACAATCCATGAGCAACAATTCAGAGTGGTACAGATACTATGGGGAGTTTCTGTGAAGGCAGTGGGATTCCACAGAGTACAAAACTGACATGGTGACAGAAAGAATTGAGCTTCAGTGCCGCATACTGGCTGGTTTTCTAGACATATCTAGTGATATATTCACATATCTAGTGCATAATTTTCTCCCACAAAATGAGTACTTTGAAACTAAATTATGAGCTGTAGTGAATTTAGTGCTTAATGAATATACTTTACAAAATTGATTTCCAAGATGCTTTACATATTGAGTTTTGATTTTCTAGATTCCTGACCTAGGCTAAACCAACTGTTGCTATTATAAGACTTGCTGTTGATATTAATTAGCTAGAAGTAGATTCTCTGAATATTTGGGACCATTAAGAAAATTAATGCATGAGCTTCCTCTAGTTTTCAATCACAATTAGGTACTTAGCTTAATTAATAATTTCTGAGAAGTTCTATTATTTTTCTTCTGTGCAAAACAGGAAGATTTTCAAAGGTATAAAATGAATAGGGATTAGATGCCAAACTGCTGTATGAGCCACGAAAATGTGCCTCTACATTTTTAGGAGTGGCCAGTGGTTCTCCTTTAGGAGTTTTAAATGGCATGGGGTGTGGAATTTCTCCTTTAGGAGTTTGGAAAAACTTTGATTTTCAAAAAATGCTGAGAATATAGCCTGTGAAAGATAATTTCTTTATGGGCAAGCTCCAAATCACTGGTTGCTTTTGACAGTGTAGGCATATGTTTAGCCTGCAGTTCCAAATGCCTTTGCAGGTGATGTGGGCTTCTTCAGTGTTTCCTGACTGGGCTCCCACAGCCCATGGCATTATTCATGGCATTATCCATGGCATTATCCTCGTGACAGCTTACACAAGGCCAATGGAAAATAAATTCTCATTGCGAAAATGTGTGCTGTCTCCACTTCACTGCTATAATTCAGTCTAATGGGATATATTTAATAGCAGCATATCCACAAATGTGACTATGCTCTGAACAGGATGTAGAAACACTTCTACTGCAGTTCTCCATCCGATTTTGTCTAGAAATATCCATATAATTTTTTTTTCTGATGATGAATATCAGCTTCCAGACACAGACTGCTTCGGCAGCCAAAGAAAATGTTTGCATTATTGTTACTTCGAATCAGGAAAAAAAAATTGAGCTTATATCTGCACAAAGTTTTGCAAGCACGATTCAAGTTACAGAATGCTTCTTAAAAATATATATATATGGAAGTATTCTTTTTTTAAAATGAATATAAACACCAATAAACTGAGGTCGTGAGTGGGTGTTAACTGTTTATACCAACTGCACGCTTTTTTAGAGCTTAAAAACTGAAATACAAAATTATCCAGCATGTTATTTGATTATATGGACTCTTTGGGGGATTAAGTTGTAATTATTCAATGAGTGGGACTTGGAGCAGTTTTCCATGTTGCTGAAAGTGAGTCAGAAAGTGCATGACTTGTCAAATAAGCCAGGCCGATTCGTTTGGGACAGTTCCTAAAATTGATCAACTAAGATCTGCTTGAAGCAGTAAAGAAAGGCCAGGCTGTGACCCTGGAAAAGTCTGCTTGACCTGACTTCTGGGGCAAGTGAAAATACAGTGAGCACTGTCTGTCTCCTGTCCCCCATCCCAGATGTACAAACAGGAATCTGAACTAGTCATCAGGATAAAGTTTTTCACCTCCAAGGCCATAGAAGCATCACCTCTGTCACTGTTCTATCACAGGTAACAGACTAGAAGCACCACAGGTGGGAACAGCTGCTCTATTAGTTTTTAATTCACCTTTTGGTTTTTCTGTTGTGGAGACTATCAGGAAGTGTCAGATCAAGACAGAAAAGGTCACACATGCACCATGATAGCTCACCACCTCTCCACCATCCAAAATGCAGACAAGATTGTTGTGGTTCATTGTGCAAGGTTGTAGAGCAAAAGAATCAGCAGCAGCTCTGGACTGAAAAAGGCATCTACTATTCTCTGGTCAGTGTTCAAAGTGGGACATGAAATGCACGAGAGTGGGCAGTACCAGCTGCTGAAGCGCAGCTATACAGCAGGTTCAGTCTTTTAGATGAGACTGTTAAGGATGTTTCACTACATGTGGTTTTGGTACAATTCCATAAATAGTGTCCTTAAAACCCGTAACTAATAAATAACTGAAGTATATTTGCTTTAAGTACCCAACCCTCTTCCACCAGGCACAAAATTCATAGTTCCTCAAATTAAAGACTACACAGCAGTCCTGAAAAACCTCACTGACTTGCCAAACTGAAAGCAAAGGACTGGGTGGAGAGCTCCAGGCACGGAGATCAGCTCTGCAGCACAGAGCATCTGTGCTCATGAGGAAGGGCACAAAACCAGGGAGAGGCTTTGAGGGCAGAGGCACTGGAGATTAAATGCTTTACACAAGGAAATTAATACCACATTCATGTATTCATGCACATAACAAGTAGCTCTAACAACTCACAGAATTTAAATTTGCTCTCCCTGGATACACTTCTGGCTTCAGTTTCTCTAGGCAAGACTCAAAACTGTCTCAGCTGAACAGAAAATTTTGCTTATGCTGGTGATTGAATGCCATTTTCTCAATGATTCACTTTCTGAAAAAGTTGTCCTTTTTTTGTATTTCTGTCAGGGTTTCTATGTTCCCAGAAATCCTCAGAAACGCAGCAGTAGGTGTATGGAAAATAAATGCAACTAAATGCACAATTACAGCCTTCATCAGACTTCAGGCTGTTGTGAATGAATGTTCAAAGCAAACCGCCCTTATCACAATTGCAACCAGGTTTACTAACCCAGTTGAGGGGTGAAAGGTTGTAACTATCAGACAGAACTTATCAAAATAAAGAATAAAAATCATCAGGCATAGCTTGATCCAAAATCCTAATCTACCTCACAGAAATCACAGCATCATAAAGACACAGGCTTCACTGCCCATGAGATTTCAGAAAGTCATTTACCTCTGAGAAAGGGGGTAGGTTATCATAAACATTGCAGAACAGGGAGTTTAGGAAGATCTCAAACTATAAAACATTGAATGGCTGTCATATGTAACTGAGACAAGATGTACAGGTAGTACAGTAAAGGCAAGGAAACCAAAGGCTGAAATGAGGAGACCATTTTTTGAGGCAACAAGACACAGTGTAACACACCCTGGACTGTAGAGAAGTGTCAGGCATTGAGGGAGGAAATAAAAAGGGGAAGTGTTCTTGCTACTGTGGACAAAAAATATGCAACAGAGCTTCCAGAGGGCAAAGAGACTGGTTCCATGTTAGCTGAAAATTGAGTTGTTTCTGTAGAAGAAATAATAGTATTTGGTCTCTCTGAAACTCTAAAAGCTAGAGAAGAAACAATGGGTACTTCAAAATCTCTCTTTCAAATTCACCTGTCTCCAAGATCATCTTTCTCTCACAATATTGCTACACAATATTAAACAGTCCAGCCATAAATCAATTAATACAAAGTTGATTTTTAGAAAATTTTATTTCAATAACAGCAAAATACAAAGCTGCTCAGAGGAATCAAGTATTAAAATCCTGAGAACCATTCAAACTGCATTCAGTGCTTACTTTTATTGTGCATTATTAGTGTAAAGCAGCAGGTATTCACAGTTCACTAGAGAATGAAAACTGAGAAATTTCAAAGTCACGCTGCTTTCTGTCTTTATTATTGAGTGATTCTTTTTTGAAATACTTCAAACTGTAGTGCTCTCATACTACAAACGTAGTGGGAACATCCCCGTTCATGGATACAACATTTATTTGGTATAATCCTGATAGTGAAAAATGAAAGATAACTTATAAAATACCACATAACCTGATGGAGGCAGCCCTTCTGTTTCATAAACCACTATAATTAGGAAGCATAATCACATAAGAGAATAGTGTGGTTACTTTTAAGTACACAGTTAAGTGCTCCACTGGCTTAAACACTATCAGTAGACTACAAACTATTCTACACATGACTACTAAGGTCATAAATACAAGTCACCCATCAATTCTCTACTCCAACATCCCATCCCTAAGTATGTTTGCATTGTTGTGGCATATTTTAATATTGCATAGTTCTACACCGGGAAGGTACTACTGCTTGCATTGCTGTTGCAAATGGCTACATTATTGTAAATGGGTACTGCTACCACAGTAAATCTCATAAAAATAGGTACATGTCACATAGATCATTAAATGTCTTGAATGTAACAGTACTCTTGAGTAGCATTTCATTTTTAAGTACTACATGTAACTTGTGAGCTTGCAAAGCCTCTTCCATCATTATCAAGCTTACAGCTGAGCTGTAACTGTTAACCGCAGCATGTCGTGGAAGCACTGGAACAGAGTTCTGCACAGCACTTCTGCATCAGTCTCTGGACAGGATTTCCAAGAAGAACAGGTAGTAACGATCCTATCAATATAGAAAACAGTGAAGTCACCACTCTTTAATTGTCAAGGTCTAGGATAAAGTCAGACAAATTCTCCTGAGATGTGGAATTATCGACATAAATTCTTAAGCAGACTGTCACATAAACATAGTTGCAACATTAAAAAAGGACTCAGATCCTTAGTGCCTTCAGTAAGCAATAATGTTGACAGATCTTGAAATCAGATACTTTGATTTAAATACCCATTACTACATACACAGTGACACAACTTTTCTGCTTGTATTTGGAAATGCGGTGAATTACAGTTCTTCTTTTTCTACAACTAGTTTAAGGTTTTAGGTACTTCTTTCTATTTATCTAATAAAAGGTATGTCTTGATTTAGTTCTATTTATTTTAAGAGAGCCATAGATCAAAGTATCAATGGCTTGTATTCTCAGACTGGTTTGAATGGGCACACTAACTCATGCTTAGCTTTAGGAAGACGTCACTTGCATTACACCTAAAAGAGCAATTTATCTCTACACATTCTAACCAAAGTAGTTTCAGATTTCATTAAAAAGCAGTAATTTTTGTCCATAAGACAGTAAACCAAAGTTGGATCTTTTCAAATCGTATGATTTTTGGAGAAGCGAAGCCAAATGTTTTAGCCTCTCCTTGTCAAAAAGATCTGGTTTGAATCGAGATGTGTGTCACTGCCAAGAATGATGGGCAGTGTGCTCACCTGTCCTCTTATGTGCTCTAGCTCAGCCAAAAAACACCTTTATATGTTCCAAATAATCTCTAAAATGACAGCCTATTTTAAAGTTAACTCAACTCCTTTTGTTGCTCCCTTCTTTCACCTTCCCTACTCTTTATTTCTGCTTCTTGTCAGTATCTCAGTGCTCACCTGCCCTCCACCACTCATCCTGCCTCCCCCACATGCTTTCCCAGAATGCCAATGCCTCTATTCTTATGTACCTCACTTCTGAACCTCTTCTGACACATTCAGCCATGTTTCTTCGGTATTTTCCTTTCCTCATTCTAGCTGTTACTCGCCTTTCCCTCTGCGACAAATGCAGAGCCATATCCAAATTGAAATTATATCCTTACCTGTCATCTCTAATTGAATAAAAAAAGCCATAGCCATGTTGTACCATAGGGAGTGCAGATCCACTAAACCTAGTGTAGCCAGTCAGACTAGTTGAAAGGACAAAATTCCCACCTCCTCCACTGCAAAACAACACAAAACAAAAGCAGCACTTTTAAAGATAATTTAAAACAAAGTGAGTTTTACCAAACAGTTATTTTGTTGTAGAGATCAAGAAATCAGCATGCACAAGGCCAGTGTAAAAAAGGCCTTGGCATCAAGGCATACAGCTCCCCACAGGGCAAGAGTATGAACTACCTGGCTGTGAAGGCTTTATCCCCATACAGTTCTGGCACTGGCAGTCCTTGCTCCTGTGCTATGAGCAGGAGACCCAGAAGATGACGATCAAAGCCTGTCAAATAAATGCAAATACTGAATCATTAACAGCAGCTGCTTTATTGCCTCTTCTGGTCTGGATAGCTGTGAGTTCAAACAGCAGCTGAAGGACAGTTAAACAACAGCATCATATTGTAGCATCCAAAAACATTCCCACGTATTTGATCTAAGAGGTCTTCAACACTTTCAACTTGCAGCACTGAGCTCAAAAGCAATGCTTAAGTCACAGAGACCAGGCACAGTTCCTGTGGAAAACAAAACCCAAGAAAACTCCCATTTCAGTCAAGGAGGAAGAGTTCCTCACAGTGGAAGTGGCCCATGGGCAATTATGTGAGCACCGCAAAAAGGCTTTCAGGGCCATGACTGCCCTGAATTGTGATAGCTCACCAAGTAGGCTGCAGAGAGTATCAAGTTCATCAGGTTCATTTCCCAGCTACTCTTTCTTATGCATAGAACAGTGTACAGCACTAACACAGCTGGGTTAGAACCTCACCCAAATCTCTCCTCTGCCCTAAAAGACTACTGTTTCCACTTTTCAGCCAAGCACATATTTGACTGGAAGGTATTCCGAAGTAATGTTTATCTGGGCAGAAAAACTGAATTAATATTCCAAGTGAACATATTTTTGGGGTACAAGGATGGGTGCAAGGACTAGGTGTTAGTTCTTCTCCCCAAAATGAAAGCGCAAAATATTAAGGGGTAGTTTTTATTCAGTTTGAAAATAAGGAGACAGAGAAAATACACTAGCATACAGTGATATTCCCTTTTCACCCACAAGGAAAAAAACCCAAAATTTTGATCCCAGAGTACCTTTTCCATTCTCACATTCTTTCCTCATTTTATTGTGCTTTGCAAATGCCTTACGCATCAGTTGTAGCCGTTGGTAAGTCTGTAAAGTAGGGGGGAGACAGGATTAAAAAAAAGAAAGAAAAAGAAAAACCAATCCAAATGAGTAACACATCAGCAATCACAGATCAGCAGGTTTTTCCCTTTCATAGTTTCTAACAATTTTAGATAGAAGAAAATGGAGGAACTTGAAAGGTACATTAGAACCTCTCTCAAACCCTTTCTCCCAAGTCCAAATTCCTTCTTCAGGAGAATGTGCTTGTTTGTTTCCTGTATTTCTGTTCTCTTACTCAGATCACTTTTGAACTGAACAGTATTCTAAACCTCATGCTCTTTCCCAAATAACCTGAAACAAAGGAAAGGAACCTGTGTGAACTAGAGTGATCAAACCAAAACCTTCTACAATACCATTTATTTAGAAGGACACTAGCTCCTACTAGGTGCATTCCTATATTTTCTCTGATTGCCAATTCTGCCCAACATCGTGTTTTTTTCAAGTTTATATTAAAACTTATATATTAAAGTCAGAGAGAATACAAATAACATGGTTTTTGTAAAAGAGGCCTTGAGAAACAGTCCTAGATGCTCAAGATCTTGACTTCCAAGATCTTAGATCTTGATAGCGCTTTGACTACTTAAAAAGCGCTTTTTATCCTTTTATTCATCACACAAGAGGCTGCAGCAGAGAATGTGAAACAAGGACAGCAGCCACTCGATTTGGATAAAAATCAAGCTACCAAGCTGACAAGGGGCAAAAGAAAATTTAAGATAAAAGGATTTTTTCCAAAGCATCTGACTCTAAGGTACTAAAAATGACATAAAGGCAGACTTTTAAGCATGTTAATTCCAATACTACAGAACAGATTTTTTAAGCTCCAGGTGATGGTACTAAAAAAAACCCCAAAATAATAGGGAGATATTTGGAGATGCTATTTAACATTACAAAGAGAAAAAGGCTACAGTTAATGTTGGAAGTTACACACTAGTAGTAGTAGTAGTAGTAACCACAGAAGCCTGATAATTGGTTAGAAGGTAACTAAGGAGCAGGGAAGTAATAGGAATCCATATTCAGAATAGGAAAGCAGATTTGGAAGATGGCCAGAAAACTGAGTTTTAAAACTGCACTACATGCCAAAAGAAGCCAGTGAAGACCAGGAAAATGTACTCTTCAAGGCTAGAATAATCAATCACACATGCTTTCTGACAGCTGTTTCCCTCTATGTTTTTCAGATGCATTTATAATATTGATTTTTCTGAAGACATGTTGCCCGTTGTCTCAAAAACCTTCTCGTTGCTTAATTGCTCAGGCTCTGAGAAATGTGCAGTAAGGACAACAGAAAGAGCTTTAGTAGAGCTCTTGCTTGGCAAGCAAGGCATGACCTGCTTTGCCAGCCAAGCACCAGAGGGTAGTTGCTGGGAAAAGAAAAGGTCTCTGGTTCAGCTACTCAAACTCTGGAATACATCCTGATTACCACTAGGACACAAAGAGATTTCAATCTTGCTCTCAGATGCAACTCTTACATAAAAATTTCCTAATTTCACTTGAAAATTAAAACAACAGAACAACAGTGGAATACTTTGGTTCCAACCCAGTAACTTTTTGAGGTGTGAAATGAATCAGTGTGAATATAACTCAAAGACAATTACACTCTTGAACCCAAAAGGTAAATAGCACAGAATACCAAGCAAGCCCACACATGACAGCACATCTCAGTCACAACAACCAGAACCAGAGCTCAAGCAACCCAACATTTGAAATCTGTCTCACTGGAAAGGCGCCAACTCCCATCAATGAGACAACAGAAAAACGAGTTTGAAGTGGTTCAAATGACAGGCTTTCTAAACACTCAATGATTGAAGTAGCATTTCTGTAATTACACTGTCAGAAGGATCCAGCATGGACTTGCACCATTCCACTGCTTCCACAGTACATGGTCTTATGGTTTCTGTGCGGCCATGATAGAAACGCCTGGTCATGGCAGTTTCGTAACAGCAGCCCGGACTAAGAATAAAAATTAGGGAAGAGTGTCTCATTAACTTAACAAAACTATTTGCTCTCTCAAGGACTAAAAAAGTCCTGCAAAAGATCTTGCACATCTAGCTCAGTTTCAAGTATCAGAAACCCATTAATTTTCTTTAAGTTATGTGTCTGAAAAAGAGCCACAAAGCAACTCTACGTGCCTTTATGGGACAGATGACTGAAATAAAGTGCCAGTACTATAATAATACCTTGGAAAGACTGCATTGCCATGAATATTTCCTGTAGACTACAGATCCAGCAGCCTCTAGCAAAAATAGCTGAAATTACACAAGCTTCAGTTTCACTACATACTTCCACCTACACCATCCAAACCCTCAAAAATTAAGAGACACGTTTGACATAAGCAATGTGTTCTGAAGAATTTAGAGGGAAAAGGTCAAAATCTTCTCTGCTGCATACTAACAGCCATCCAGCTTTTACATGGAGCAGCTCTCTGACAGTCTACCACTTAATACACAACCTACATGAAACATGCTTGCATGTTTACAACAGACCAAGACTATTTTAGTCAGATAATTTATTTGTCCTGATGTTCAGCAAACCAAGATTTACCAACTATTGTTATGATGAGACACACCTCACCAGTGACTAAACATCACCCTCCTATGATGAAACCCTCCTCCTTCTGAAGCAAGCAATACTCCGCTGGTCAGCAATGACTTACACAAGCCGTAATGAGTGCTAGTTAGCAAACAAATTTGGGAACACCAGTAACAGAAAGAATGACATCTTTTAATTGGTAATACAAAATTAAATGCCACATCCAAAAATGCAGAGGCAGGCATTTGAAGGGTCACTATCTCTATCTCTATTATTTTGCCCGAACCTTCACCTCCAGTATTGCTAGAGAAAGTGAGACACTGAAGTTTGTGAGGCCTTTTACAGGCATGGAAGACTCAACATTTTATTGATGGCTGTCACATGCTACAGACAAAATTCTCTTCTACATTTGAGCAACTATTTGACATTAGAGAATCCTGACCCACTGTGCATTTGGTGTTTTCCCAAGTGTTTCCTTTGTACAGCCCAAATTCAAGTTTTCACGGACTGTGTTCTGCCATCCATTATTCCACACTATGTTACATGTATTATCCCTATGGGCACAAGAACACAATTTTTCTGAAGTATGGCCCTGTGCAACTGTTACTGTAAAAACCCCTTAGTTCCTCACTCTTACATCCCAATAGCAAATTACATATTAACACTGCAAAGCCACTGCGCCCCTCTAGCACCCCTCTACTCAAGAAACAAGTTTTTTATTCCGATCTGGTATTTTCTTACCGTCCATGGCATTTGTAATAAGCAAGCTGAAGGGCAAGCTGCACAAATGTATCAGGATGAAGTTTACTCTTTCTAATCAATGCTTTGCCAAAGGATGTGAAGGCGTAAGACACCAGCTGCAAGTCAGATACCTGTCATACCAAAGGAGGAAAAAACAATAGAAGTCAAGAAATATCACAACTTGGTCCACTGCAAAAAAACCACACTAAACATACACTAACAATGTCACAAATTTAACCATGGTGTTAGATTCATCAATTAATCAGTAACATATTCATTCCTGTTCTCCAGCATGAAAAAAGACCAACTAAAAACATGCAAATAGAATGAAAAAAACCAGTATCAGTAACAACTAAGAGAACCAGGAACAAATTTCACCTTCTTGTAATACAATTCTTTAGTACGTCCAATTTCATCTATAATTTTTGGATCCACTGTGAATACAAGTTCCTCTGGCCATGGAATATCCCTCACATTATCTGATCCCTAGGAAGA
This sequence comes from Ifrita kowaldi, assembly GCA_013398055.1. Taxonomy (NCBI): domain Eukaryota; kingdom Metazoa; phylum Chordata; class Aves; order Passeriformes; family Cinclosomatidae; genus Ifrita; species Ifrita kowaldi. The sequence continues at coordinate 782,476 of VZRS01008393.1, forward strand.
TGAAGACAGAAAGGAAGACACAAAATCAGAAAATGTTGTCCATAAGAAAAGACATATTAACTGATAAGCTTGAAAGTTTATAAAGGACAGATACCTTCCATTTTCCCTCATTTTCAATAATCTTCTTTTCGGCATAAGATAACATGGTAATTAAAGCCATGGCATCAAAAGGAGAATGCTAGAATCAGATAAGAGAAGACATTACATTATTTTGCACAACAGCAAGAAGATCAAACTGCTCTGCCTTTTTCCCTATCCCACTCTTTTTCCTGCAGACCAACAGATCTACTGCACAGTGTTGGACTTGTTTTATAGTTCTACAATAAATAAAGAACTACTTTAAGTCCACCCACCATTTTGACTGCTCTGCTGCTGGACAGGGAGGCACAATGTACTGCTGCCATGAAAAGGCACATTTAAGGAAAAATACAAGCCCTTCTGGCCATGCAATATGGCCAGAAAAAAAAAAGTTCAAAAAACAACAACAAAAATAGTTTAAAATAACTAAGTTTAAAAAACACAGCTGTTCAAATGGATACATCAGACAAAGAGTTAATTTAAATTTAATTTAATTTCTTGTGCACTGCATTATTTTTTTCTTTGGAACTCCTCACCTCATTGAATATTTTCAGAAATAAGATTATGACTTCAAATCCCATTGTTAATTCAGGTATGGTGTAGTATCAAACAGTGAGAAAGCAGACTGCTTTTGGAAACTTACCAAATCAGGTGCCAGGTAAACAACGCTATACTAAAGAGTAACACATTAAGCACTTAAAATAATACTCTGAAGGGGGAAATTCAGTAACTAAATACCCAGAAGATGGAAAAAAATTTAACTTACGTCACAGAATGCACTACAGGTTCCATTGGAAAAGAATATGCTGTTGTAGGATTTATCTCCCCAGCGTACAGTTGGATCACCTGTTAGCCCCAGCCTTGTAAGCTAAAGCAGAAGAAACACACTGTGAACTCTAAAATTAAACACCAAGAACACTGCCAATCTTTGTAAGCTAAACCTAGCCTACATTAAGATGGCAAGACCTCCCTGATAGATGACATTTTCATCCAGTTCAAGATGAAACATCATTATAAGGCCAAGTTATTAATTAGAGGTGGGATAAAAAGTTAATGACTATGTTTTTGAAAACTCTGAAGGACAGAGGGCTAAAAGGTTATGAAGGTAGATTTCAGTCACTCCCACTTCCAATGTCCTAACGATTAAAACTATTTAAGTTTTCCTATGGATCAAAAAAGCACATTTTTTGCATATTTATCTGCTTCATTTTTACTGTTCTGAAAGAGCAAGAGGTGCTACTTCTGCATACATATGCAGCAGAAATTTTTATGTACAGATGATCAGGTGTGAATTATCAAAAATTCTTAGCTACCTCAGTGTAGTCCTCAGGAGTTGCATGGGGGCTAGAGTCATCAAGGCAGACCACAAACAAACTTCTCTGAATTTTTTCCAGAAGAGTTAAGTTCTTTGGATCAAGATTAATCAAATATTCCCGTAACTAGAAGGCATAAAAAGACAAAGCTAAGTGAAATAATGTTTTTCCAGTGATCAAAATGCTTTTCTCAGGAACCAGCTGTTGAAGTATTCCTACCTCTGCCCATTTGGTCCTTTCATTGCTTGTTAGGGCTGCCAGTCCTGGTCCATCTGGTTCACTATGGCATCTCTTCTGTATATATGTAAGTTGCCTTTAAGAAGATTTCAAAAACTGAAGTTAACAAAGAACAGATGGAGAGAAGGTAAAAGTCACCTTGTGTCTCTCTTTTTTGCAAAGCTGGAATTTTGGTTCAACATTCACAAGCCAAAGTGCATTTTCAAGAAGCATGAATCAGCTCCCCCAAATTCTAAGGACAATTGAAGACCAGCTCAGTTTTCAGTCACTCAGCACCTACGAGCCCAGTATGAACTCACACATAAACAATTGTGGTGCTAAAGCATTATTACACACTTAATTTAAAACTAGATTTAAGACTTCAACAGTGCAGGTTGAGACTTTTCAGACATCTGCAGTACAGCAGCTTTACAGCTTTTACAGCAACTAATCACATACCAGGCAAACCTTCCCCTCAAAACAAACCCTTAAATTTAAAGCAGAACACTAGCTACAGTACTTCCTGAATGTAGAGTCTGAACCACTCAAGAGCAATTCTCTTCCTACTTTTTCCTTCAGAAGAACAATTAACAGAGGGGTAATTTTTAGTTTACAAATTCAGTTTTTCACATGCTGTTCTTGATGTTAAAGAAACTACACAAATTGCAGGCACTTAATCTGGCTTGTTCTTTGTTCTGGCACTCTTGCCTATTAAATTTCACTACTGATCATTAGTTACACAGTAAGTAATGTAAGACATTATCATGATGTACATCACGATACATCAAAAATGTAAGACAACCATGATGGGGTTATAAAAATAAAGCCAAAGGAAAAAAAAACCCACCAAACCAGACCCAACCTGCTCCTCCTATAGACAATAGATTTAGGAGGCTTTGTCTGTATTCCAAGTGTTCATTTCTTTGTTACTGGCTTGACTTAACAGGTACAGCTACAAAAATCAGAAATGGATATGTGAAAATATTAAATAATAAAGTACCAGCCTAATTTTAAAAAGTGATTTTTAGCTTCTTGTGGATGCTGAAAAGCTTCAGCAGAGAAATTTTCCAGCTTTCTGCAGCATTCTGTGAGAGCTCTGCATTTCTCACAGAAGCTATGAAAAACAGTGCTACAGTTTTGTAAACGAATTCTTTCTGTCTTGCAACTGTTGTTATGTTATGACACTGACTAGAAAAAATATTTTGAAAGGGGTGTTGTGGGTTTTAGCCAACCAGTACGGGAGGCAGATGACCAATGACCAATGATCTCATGCCATTTAGCGAACTAGGGTATATAAAGGGGTCTGTAGCATAATAAAGGGCTTGTGCCATTCTATTCTCTTCCTGGACTTGGACTTCCGTGTTGTAATTTCTCTCCACCGCGGTACAACAGTGACAGCTTCTCTAATTAGAGAATCCACTTTTTGCCAGTTTTAATTACAAGTTTTCTGTTGTGCACTATAAGCAGCACTTTGACAAATGCACTAAGTTATTCCCCAGCAAAATTAACAACCCTTCTTTAGCAAGGAGATGCATACAGATCCCAAATCAGTCACAAGAGACTTACGCTGAAACTACTCGCATACCTGATAGGAGAGATCAACATGTGAGAGTGCTTCAACTTTGATAATGATTAAGCAGCAATGAGAGAATTATCAATGAGGATTGTACCTGGATGGAATGATGATAGTTATAACCCTACTAACTCCACGTAAAAAAACTTAATAAAAAGTGATGTTTCCTACTGAAGTATCTTCTTTCAGCCCCTTTGTATGATGCTCTACAGATATCTTACAATAGTACATGGAAAGAAGTTGCCATCCACTGAACAAAAATTTACTCAAATCTGAACCTTCAATTAAAGGAGAAGCTGTAGCCTCTCCCACACGTAGTTCTTTGGGATGAAGGGAATGGGAAAAAAAAGCCTCTTTTGTGTGTAGCTTAAATAGCACAGCTAATTTAAAATAAGCATTTTCAAAACCTGAAAATCTCTGGAGGAGTCAGCATGCTGCCTTCATGCACTGCATCAAATGCAAACACTCGACCTCGACACAGGACTATCAAGTGAGATGGGCATTCACCTTCAGCCTCTGAAATGAAAAACAGGAATAAAGGAAAATCCAACCTTGGGGATAAAGTGACAGATACAGAAAAACTCAGCAAGTCCTACAGACCCTTTTTTGTTCAATTCTACACACTTGAAGACATTTTAAAAACCAACAGAAGTCACATGTAACTTTCACAGCTATAAATTACTTCAAGTCATTGTCATTATCTAGTAGCAAATTTCATTTATTTGTGTCTCGTATAGGCCTCTGCTGAAATGAGTGCTCCTTGCTGAATCCACACACACTTATAACACACAGAATTTGTCCTTCATTAATTCTTAATGCTGGCATGCTTATTATACACATCAGGCTGGTAACATACGATTTGAAGCAGAGCTTTCTTTTACTCTTATTTGGTAAGGACTAAATATTGCACCAAAAAGGGCATTTGTAGATGAGATACCTTCTTCGCTTCATTATATAAACACTCGACAACCAGGACCTGATTTAGTGCTCAAGAAAGCAAGTATTTTATGGTTAAACTGACCACTCCTTTAGCACATTAATAAAAATCATTTGCTTGTATTAACCCCCAATTTTCATTTGCTTACCAGTTTTAAAGTAAGTGCCAATCGAGTCTCTGGTAACTCCAGGAATTTTGCAAGTGCAGAAGAGCATTCGAAATTGGTTCATGTCCAGAACACTATTCCCAGACCTCTCTATGGCAACCTTCTCTCTGTAGTAACAAATACAGCAACATTATGCAAGAGAAATTACAATGATGGAATTAAATCAAGGTAAGACAAACCTGTCTATTACTGCAAAGAATGCATGCCAATGAACATGAACATACATATGCAATTAAGGGATACACAGACCATCAATATTTAGGATCAATTATTAAAGCCTTACGCTCGCAATAGATCCCAGTATTTCACGGTGTGCCATATATTGACACATGCTCTGTCTATCTGAGTGCCCTCTTTTGGTGGCCAGCAGTGCTCAATATAGGGACCAGGGCCTCCCATATTACAGTGTATTTGTGTTGAGATGCGAAGATCAAGATAAGCCACATTCAGCCACCAGTCCTCCAGCTGAAATGAAAAATGTTTAACATCAGAACTTACTGTTATTCATTAATTCTTTAATAATCATCTGACTGTTCAACTGCCTGCTCTTTTTACTTTTTAACACTCCAAATAGTTCCTGTATAACACAAGGCAGGACAGTGGTTCAAAACTAACTGTTGAAGATAATTGCACATTTAGCTCTTCTATTTTCAAGTTTCAAATAAAATTCAATGCTGCTTAAGAATATGAAACTGTAAATTATGATATTTCTTCCCTGATATTCCTCATCTTAAACTCCTGCAGACGTCAGTTGTGGCTACTGCGAAAATCACAGATTACTCCATGAAGAACAGAAGGAAACTAAACTTGTGTTGAGAAGGGATCTCAGACAGACAGTTAGTTCATAATATACATTTTCTGCCACCATCTGAAAATCCCCACTCTGGACTGTGTCATGTTAGGATTTAGAAAGCCCTCACGAACTCCCCTGGGTAATGACCTTCCTCATACCTCTTTCTCTTTTGAAAGACAACTTTAAAATGCTACCACATAGCTTCCTTCCCGGAAGAAAGAGAGAAACCAAACTCAAAATTCCAGGGTTGGTTTTGTTGGGGTTTTTTTGGGTTTTGGTTTTTGGTTTTTTGCCAGGGTGCAGAGAAAAAGGACATGCAAAAGCTGGTAGATAACTTTAAATTTCAATCAGTGTGCTCTCTTAGCCACTCAGCTTTGAAAAAAACAAACGACCCATATATAAGTGAATGAGTTCATATCCATAGGCCAAGTGGCAGATGTAAGGAAGATCCTAAGATTTAAAAAAGTGAAATGACTCTTTGAGTTATATCCTGAATAACCCAATTTCCACAAGTTGAATTAAAGTTTCTCACACTGAATTATGATTTCTTACATATCTACATACATACCCAATTCCTTCTCATTTTAGCTCTTTCCAGTAATTTCTGATGCAACTCTTTACCAATGCCATTTTCAAATTTTTTAACTATATCCTCGGTTCTTTGATATTCTTCTTGATTTAGAAATGGCTTCACTGTAAAAAGAAAATGATTTTATTTTAAAGACAACGGTATACTAACTTTTAGTCCAAGATTCAGATATCCACAGGCAAGGGAGTGGATGAGAATTAACTTTTCTAAACCAAGTACTTGAAGGGAGAACACCTTTTAACCACCCATTTAAAACCTGTAAATAAATCAGTATGTTCTAATAAAACATAAATACCTACTTTTAAATAAATACAGAAGCTAGCAGACTAAAGTAATTGCTGAAAACCTGAAATACCTAACAGATAATTAAATCAAATATATTTATATGTGTAGTTGGAAATACTACGGAGTTCTACCAAGCAATTAAATTTACAGGAACTTTGTTTGTAAATTAACACATTGAGCCATACATGTCTGCCACCCTACTGCACCAACTAAAAGCTACTTGCCTGTATTTTCTAGTCCATTCACGGTCTACCAGCAACTCGCCCATCAATTTTCACTCACTGTCCCTGTGTTATATCCACCTTTGACAGCGAATGCAGTTACTGCTACACAGTTTTTCTGGTTTTAATCCACTTGGATTTCTCTCAGATCATGTGCATTATAGGTCGAAGTCCTCCACAAACATCTGCAAAACTAGTCATTATTTTAATCTAAACATTCCTTAAAGACTTTTTACCATGAAATCTGTGGTCAGTAACAGGCACTGCTGACGTCATTTTCCATACAGGCACATCTCATTTTTTTCCTATCCTCACCTGGTGTATAATGTATTTTCTGGTATACTTAGATTGTGAAGTCAGTGGGAAACAGAATGAAGGGCTGTGTGTGAGGTGTGTTTCTGGTAATTCAATGCCTACCCAATGAGCTCTGGGAAGCTGGAACTTTGGGTTTTCACACTTTCACGCTGAGTTCATGTTTCTGAATCTCAACCTCTGGGCTGGAAGGCTAAATAACAAGGCTATGGCCACCTTCTCTGCTCAATGCTTACTTTCAAAACAGGGTTACTCCTTAAAGAAGAGGTAGCTACTCTAAAGCCTTAAATAAAGCATATTCAGACACCCACTTTGTCCAGCTTTTCTAGTCGGCTGGCTTTAAACAAACAAGTGCTTTACCAGCCCACGCCCTGACTAATGTCAAGTGCCTGGAGTTCTCCTCCAAGCAGTGAAAGACAGCTACCCAGGACTGATTTAAAGCCTCTATGAAGAATCATTTGGAGGTTCAGAAGCCTCTCCTTTCCTTCACTCACATTTACGGCTTAAAATGATAAGCTTAAGCAATGAAATTCACAGAGCTACATCTAGAACTGTGCCCTGCACACTTTGAATTATTTTTGCAAGGGAAGACTGGGACAAATGCTGGGCTAACTTTTCTCCACCACCAGTGAAACTAAACAAGAGCAACAGTGATCAGAATTATAGAATGATTTTGTACATGGAACAATAAGCAGCAACTAACTTCAGCATGAAGAAGAAAGGGACATGTGATAAGGTATTTATGAAAAAACAGATCAGAATCAGAAAACGAGCGAACAAATTCACAGTCAGATTTTCTCACTCCATGAGAGGAGAGAGTTATTTATTAACCTGGAGAGACAGATGGGTTTACAAAACTAAACAGCAATTTTGTTATCTCAGGTTCTACTTTTGCAGCACAACTTTAGTTAATCTGCATTACAGCAAAAAGAAAATATATTATTTTAGACACATACACACACATTTTTGCTCTAAATCCACCACTTGAACATTCTGCATCAAAAAGCAATGATGTAAGGAACACCAAAGCAGGCCATTTCCAGCACTCAGAATAAATGGGAACTCAGAGTAAACTTAAGGAAGTCCATTTTGGGAAAGGGAAAATTTCATGTGGTATGTTTCTGCTAAGGAAAGTACTCCAAGTCTTACTTTGTTAGTATTTGTGCAATACCTGTAAGATAGTAAGATACAAAGCAGAAAATTATTGAAGAAATAAAGAAAAGTAACCTCGAGATACTTCATAATGTATTTTTATCATTCCCAATATATAATAAAGAACTAACCAGTCATTTCTGTTTTATAAACAAAGCTAGACATGCATGCACTGATGTTGTTTTCAAAACTTTTCTGTGATCTTCCTTAGACTAGTCAACATGTCAAGGCAGAAATTATCCAAGCTAAATTATGTGAAAATGCTCACCACTGCTTTTTCCTATTACTGTTAATAACAGTTAATAAATGTTCTTTCGCACCAATATTAAGTATGAAGAGTTTTAAATAACTGGTTTTTTAAAAAGATCCTGGGCAAACACAGTTATAAACAAGCAGTTATGCAAAACAAAATTTGTAGGTGAAGTATCTTTTATCAGACCAGCTTTTTTTTGGAGAGGGGAAAAAAAAAGTAAAAAAACCAACCAAACAAAAAAAACCAAACCACTCTCAAACCAAAAAGTTAACGTTCGCACATGCCAAATTCCCTTGAAGAAAGGTAATTAGGGAAAAAATGTAAACTTTTACTCAGGTTGCGCTGGGCACTCAATTTCCAGTTTTGCGCCTCAAAAAGACCTTCGGCACTCTGCCTGTATGCCACGCCCCAATTACTATACAAGCTGTCTCTACAATCACTTCTTCAAACATCTTCAGATTAGCCTGGTTACAACACCGCATGACACGCTACCATTACAACATTAAGTCATTACCTGCATCAAGATATTTACTCAGAGATTCATCAAGAGGAGGTACTGGCAGGGAAGGCAGAGAATCTTGGTACTGAAACGTTCGCTCCTCTGAGGATTCAAGCACTTGCTTTTCCATGTTGCAGATCTGCTGCACAACCAAACAGACTATTCACGAAGCCCACGTTCGATGACGAATCTCCCCACACTGTTCTCTCCCCTGCTCCGTCCTCCTGCCATTTACACGGTAAAAGACAGATATCAGGGAACGTTCCCCGACAAAGCACGGACCGAGGGTTTCTTGTTGGCTTGCAGCCACGAGAGGCACACACACAACAGGGGAAAACGATGACCAGGCGGCTACTGCTGCTTTCTCCGGCATGTCGCAATTAACCAGCGCGAGGACTGTGGCTTTCTTTCCCAAGGAGAAGCCAGTCAGCCCTGGGACACCCGCCAGAGACCAGAGGATATCAAGGGAAGGCGGAATCACAACCCAGCCCGGCTGGCGGTCCCTCCTCGAACCCCCCCGCAGACGCTCCCCAAGGCCCCCGCCCAAGCCCCAGCCGTGCCCCGACCCCAGCGCTCCCCGGGCGGAGCAGAGCCGGGCCGGGCCGGGC
>VZRS01008396.1:0-15236 GCA_013398055.1 Ifrita kowaldi
CTGGCGCGGTCCGCGGAGGCGCTGGCCGAGCTGGCGGCTGAACTGCGCGCCGGGGCCGCCACCGGGAGCACCGGGCTGCGGGTGCAGTGCGTGGCCGCCGACCTGGGCTGCGAGGAGGGGCTGCGGACGGCGGGCGCTGCCCTGCGGGAGCTGCTGCAGGACGCGTCCTTCTGCCGCCTGCTGCTCGTCAACAACGCCGGTAACGACACGGCTGCCCCCGGCTGTCCCCTCCCCTGCCCGAACCGCTGCCCTCCGGCCCCGCGGACAGCGGGGTCAGCCCAGCCCCGTTCCGGCTGAGCCGGGGCTTGCTCCGGGCTGGGGGTGCCAGCAAATAACCCAAAAGAATACAGGAGATGCGGCGACTTCACCCTGTCCGGGTGGTGGCTCATTAAAGGAGTTAGTTGGGAGGGCAGGTCCCTGGCAGTGCTTTGCTGCTCTCAGCTTTACTGTGCCGTAGGAACAGCTGGTTCCCGTCCTGCTTGTCCCTCTGCTCCTCAAATCCAAGCTTTCAGACAAACTTCCAGCCCCACCTTGTGGGTGCGTCCTTGCGCCTTCACAGCCTTCGGTGCCCTTTTTACCCATTATGGCTATAAATCACCCGTGGGTTCCCGCAGGGAATGGGTGCTCCGGGGTTTGGGTCTGTGGCTGGCAGGAGGGCCCGTGGGGACGCTGTGCTCCAGGCTGGGAGCTGTTTGTGTCGGCAGAGGGGTGGCAGGGCAGGTCCCTGTCCCCTGTCACTGCTGGGTCAGCGTGACCCGGAATGGGCTGGGCTGGGCTCCTCAGGCTGCTGTGGGCAGGGGCTGGGCCACCAAAGCTCTGGAAGTGTTGGATGTGGAATGTGGGAGCAAAGGGATCTGTTGTGTGGTCGATCCCATCTGTAACAACTCATTTTTCCATCTTTCTGGAAATATCCCAGGCCCGGCTGGACAGGGCTTGGAGCACCCTGGGACAGGGGAAGGTGTCCCTGCCATGCCGGGGTGGGGACTGGATGTTCTTTAAGATCCCTTCCAACTCAAACCATTCCACCTTTGTGCTTCCCAGGCTCCCTGGGAGACATCTCCAAATCCTTCCTGGACCTCACCGACCTGGAGGAGATCAACACCTACTTCTCCTTCAACATCAGCTCGGCGCTGTGCCTGACCTCCACAGCCCTGAGGGCCTTCGGGGCGCGGCCCGGCTGCAGCAGGACCGTGGTGAACATCTCGTCGCTGTGTGCCCGGGAGCCGTTCCGGAGCTGGGCGCTCTACTGCGCCGGGAAGGCTGCCCGGGAGATGCTGTTCCAGGTGCTGGCGCTGGAGGAGCCCGGGGTCCGCGTGCTCAACTACGCCCCGGGTGAGGAGAGCAGCTCACAGATGGTTATCCACCTTATCCTGCCTTTGGGAATGAAGATTCCTGTGGCCCAGCCCTGCTCCTGTCCCTCCAGCCCTGAGCAGCACAAGTGGGGCCACAATTCCCCGTGCTGGGCTCAAACACCATCTCCCATCCAGCTTTTCCATCGGGATCACAGAATTCCAGACTTGGTTGGGTGGGAAGGAACCTAAAGCCCATCCCATCCCATCCCCTGCCATGGGCAGGGACACCTCCCACTGTCCCAGGCTGCTCCAAGCCCCAATGTCCAACCTGGCCTTGGACACTGCCAGGGATCCAGGGGCAGCCACAGCTGCTCTGGGAATTCCAGCCCAGCCCCTCCCCACCCTCCCAGCCAGCAATTCCTTCCCAAGATCCCAGCCCAAGCTCCCCTTTCCCACTGGGAAGCCATTCCCTGCCTCCTGTCCCTCCAGCCCTTGTCCCCAGTCCCTCTCCAGCTCTCCTGGAGCCCCTTTAGGCCCTGCAAGGGGCTCGCAGCTCTCCCTGGAGCCTTCCCTTCTCCAGGGGAACATTCCCAGCTCTCCCAGCCTGGCTCCAGAGGGAAAATGAACCCCGGATTTTCCTTTCTCCTTAAGTGATTTTTTAAAGTGATTTTTTCCTTTCCCCAGGGCCTCTGGACACGGACATGCAGCTCCTGGCCCGGACCAAGACCGGAGACCCCGGGATGCGCCAGCACTTCCAGAGGCTGCAGGAGAACGGGCAGCTCATCGAGAGCTCCGTGTCGGCCCAGAAGCTGCTCCGGCTCCTGCAGGAGGACTCCTTTCCCTCCGGGGCACACGTGGATTTCTACGACATCTGAGCTCCTCCCAGCTCCACCTCTGCCTTCCTTCTTTGCTTCCGGCTGAGCCTTTTCCTGGTGCCCCCAGCAGGCCCTTGTGCAAATCCCGGGGTCTGGGCAGCTTTCAGGAGACCCCTGTGTGCCTTATGAACAGCCCTGGTGCCCTGAGGGGGCTGGGGAGCAGCTCCTGCTGCTGAGCCCTGGCTGGCAGGAGCAGGAATTCCTCAGCTCCCAGGGATGGGGGAGCAGAGGTGGCTTTCCCAAGGGAATGGCCCTGGGAGGTTAAAGGGCTCCTGCACAGGAATTTGTGGGAGCCAAGGGGTGCCCAGGCACAGGAGGCCAGGGCACAGAGGTCCCTGCCAGCCCCAGGAGGTCCCAGAGCAGCCAACAGCAGGGTGGGAGCTGGGTGTCCCCGTGTCTGTCCCCTCTGCCCCACAGGAAAACGTCCCCGAGGAGCCCCTCCCGGGGCTGGGGGTGGTGATATTCCCCAAGAACCCCAACACTCTCCCCTGCTCACCAGGGGCCCCAAATCCCCCTGCGGTGCTGGGGCTGTCTCTGGGAATTCTGCGGGTTAGGACGCAGCAAAGCCTGTCCCAGCGGTTTTTCCACGAAGACCCGTAATGACCAGGAGAGGGAGCTGGCCCGGGAGGAGTTGGGAATTTTGGGAGCCTGGCTGGGGTCACGAGCTCACAGAAATCTGGTCAGAGCACGGAGACACAGCCCTGAGTTCCTGCCGTGCTCCTGTTGCGTGTTTTGGGTCCAAGCCTTGCTCTGGGGCTTCATCCCCTTCCTTTTAATTATTTGTGGGGTGTTTTTGTCATTTTCCCATCAGATTCCAGCAGCCACAGACACACAGAGAGTTCCCTTCTGGAAAGCTGATGCAGGAAAGTTGGTTTGGAGCCCAGTGGCACCCCCCGTGTGCCCTGGAAATGCCCAGTGCCCCTCTGTGCCCCCTCCCTGCAGCCTCCACCCCAACCCTGCAGCTCAGATTTTGTCCCCCTGGCTCTCCAATCATTAAAAGTTTCCAAATTGCTAAAATCACCAGCAATGTCTGCTGTGGGGTTTCTGTGGTGTCTGTAAGGGTGGGTAAACCCTTGGCAGGGTGGGAGGAGGAGCCGGAGTTGAGCGCTGGTTTCACCCAGCACCACCATTCCCCCCTGGAGTCCTGTCCTGCCCTCTCTGAGCCCTTTCATTAATTCTGGGTTTGTTTAATGCTGTCCAGCTCAGAAATCCCTCCTCCCCAGCCACTCCTGGGCCTGGTTTCAGCTTTCTTCCCTGCCTGGGGAACTTTAATTAGCAAAAAAAAGCCCCTCTGCTGCTCCCAGCCCTGGCAATGGGAATGTTGTTCTGGGATTTGATTCCTGCTGGGGTTTCTGTGATTTGGGAACCCTCCCTGGACTCTCTGCTGCTAAAAAATCCCCCCTCTCCTCACCTGTGGCCGTGTGGGTTTGTCCCATCCCCTCCTGGGAAGGAATATTCTTTTGGGATCTGGCTCTCTGCAAAAAATAACCCCAGACCTTCCCAAGCTTGCTCTGGCAGCCTCGGGAATGGGAGCATTCACTGGATTCCTGGAGCGGGACCAGGTGGCTCCAGCACGGAGCTGGTTCGGGATGGTTGGAGTGCCATGGAACGGGAGAGTCATTCCAGGGAATCGCACCCAGGGAGCACCAGGAGATGCTGGAGAAATCCCCCCGGAGAGAGGCGGAGAGGCTGTGGGAGAGAAGGGGAATCCATGGAATGGTTTGGATTGGGAGGGACCTTTAAGCTCATCCCATTCCATGGACAGGGACCCCTCCCACTATCCCAATGTCCAGCCTGGCCTTGGACACGGCCAGGGATCCAGGGGCAGCCACAGCTGCTCTGGGAATTCCAGCCCAGCCCCTCCCCACCCTCCCAGCCAGCAATTCCTTCCCAAGATCCCAGCCCAAGCTCCCCTTTCCCAGTGGGAAGCCATTCCCTGCCTCCTGTCCCTCCAGCCCTTGTCCCCAGTCCCTCTCCAGCTCTCCTGGAGCCCCTTTAGGCCCTGCAAGGGGCTCGCAGCTCTCCCTGGAGCCTTCCCTTCTCCAGGGGAACATTCCCAGCTCTCCCAGCCTGGCTCCAGAGCAGAGGGGCTCCAGCCCTGGAGCAGCTCCGGGGCCTCCTCTGACCCTGCTCTGACAGGTCCCTATCCCTTGTGCTGGCCCTGGATCATTGTTCAGCCCTTTTCTCTCTCCCCACAAACAGAAGGAGCAAAAATCCGTCTTGGAGCTCCCAGGAAACTCCACATCTGCTCCAAGGGGAGCCTGCACTCAGCAGGCACATCCCAAGTGCAATTCCCATGGATGTGAGGATGGGCTGGGGCTCCCACTCCTGGATTTCCCTGGTAGAGCAGCCTCGTGCTCACAGTTCCGTGGAGGGGGTTGTTCTCCAGCGTGGCCATCCCACACTTTGTGTTCCCGGCTCTCCTGGATGGTTCATTTTTAGGGGTTTCATCCCCAAAGTGTCCCCATTTCCCTGTGCAGCTGTTTGGTGTTGGGATTGCTCTGCCTTCCGCAGGGATGGGCTGGGTTTGGGATTCCCACTGCAGGAGCAGAGCTCTGCCCAGGGAGAACTGACACTGACACTTTGGGGACATCCCCTGGGTATCCCCATTCCCCAGGTACCAACATCCCCCGGGTACCAATATCCACCAGGTACCAACCTCCACCAGGTACCAACCTCCACCAGGTACCAGCATCTTTGGGTTCCAGCATCTCCTGAGTACCAACATCCCCTGGGTACAAATATCACTCTGGGTACCAACATCCATCAGGTACCTGCATCACCCTGGTTCTCAACATCCGCTGGGTATCAGCACCTTTGGGTGCCAGCATCCCCTGGATATCACCATCCCCAGGGTACCAGCCTCCTCCAGGTGTCAGCATCCCCTGGATATCACCATCCCCAGGGTACCAGCCTCCTCCAGGTGTCAGCATCCCCTGGATATCACCATCCCCAGGGTACCAGCCTCCTCCAGGTGCCAGCATCCCCTGGATATCACCATCCCCAGGGTACCAGCCTCCTCCAGGTGCCAGCATCCCTGGCTACCAACATTCCCAGGTGCCAGCATCCCCCAGATATCTCCCTCCCCTGGGTACCAACATCACTCTGGGCCCCATCATCACTCCAAGTGCCAGCATTCCTGGGTACCAACATTCCCAGGTGCTAGCATCCCCTGGATATCACCATCCCCTGAGTACCAACATCCCCCAGGTGCCAGCATTTCTGGGTACCAGCATCCCCCAGGAACCCCCATCCCTCAGGTGCCAGCGTGCCCTGGATATGGCCATCCCCTGGGTACCACCATTCCCTGGGTTCCGGCGTTCCCTTCCCAGGGAACAATCCGTGCGCAGGCAAAATGCCATGAAAGCTTTTATTCCCCTTTCCTGGCAATTTGTGTCACCAGCTGAGGGCGTTCCGAGACCGGGTAACAGACCCCGGCTGGCGCGGGGAGCCCGGGAATGCCTCTGGAAAAGCAGCGGGATGCTGGGAGGGGATGGAGCGGGATCCGAGCCTCCTCCTGCCTCTGCACCCATCTCTTGGCCACTCATTTCTTAATTGAGGCCCCGCGTCCCGGAGCCTAAAGGGTGTTAAAAACGAAGGAGTTTGGAGCTCTCCCAATCCCAGAGGCAGGAGCTCACAGCTCACCTGGCCGGGTGTACCCGAATGGATTCATGTGTCCCCATGGGAGCCACGGGATCAGGGCAGAACTGTCTCCTGAACCCTACAGGGAGTCACCCCAAAATGAGCCACCCTCTCCTCCATCCCAGACAGAGCCAGGGGTTCTGTTCTCCCTGCTGGGAATCAAGTGCAGCTTTCAAGGCCAAAAATCCTCCACCCATGAGGTGTCCCTCCAGCCAGGTCTGATTTCACCCCAAATTCCATAGCTTCCCACCCTGCCTCCCACAGCGAAAACCCGTGCGGGGCATTTTATCCCTGTTATCACTTTTTTCCCCTTTCCATTCCCCCTAAAAAGGGAGATAAAACTGGAGCAGGAGCTGTGCAGGTGCCTCCCCGTGTGAAATCCCTAAAAACCCTACAGAAAGCCCCACGCCAGCCTCATGAGCGGTTTGGGGGCAGGAGGGGAGGGGTCCGTGCGATGCTTTGGGGTGACACCGCCTGCGTGAGCGGCCCTGGGGACCCTCCCCGGCCCCCTCCCCGTGCTGGGCACACACTGTGCCCTTTGTGCCCGAGGTGGGATGGGCTGAGCTGGGTCACGCAGGAGCCAAAGCCACTGCTGGGTTTTGTTTCCCTGGGTGTGAGCAGGGCCCGGGGCCAGCAGCGGGGCTGAGCCCCTAAATCCCCCCCAAAGCCGCCCAAATGAAACCCGGCTCACCCCCTGACCTCCCAAATCTGGGCCGCTGCCCCGGGCTGGCCCTGGCTCAGCAGGGAGCTCCTCTGCCCCTCCTGAAAGGTTTCCCAGCACGGGGGGAACGTGACCTTTATTGTCCCGGTGCCCAGAAGTGCTGAGCTTGGCCGTTCCGGCCGGGACACCGAGTGCCCGAGCTCCAGGCTGGCAAACAGGAGCTGCCTTTGCCCGGGGCCAAAGGTAACGGAGCTGCTCCCCCCTCAAAGTGCTCCCAGCGAGGGGGGAAAGGGCTGAGGGTGCCCGGGCTGCCCTCACAGGGACCCCCACCCTGCACAGCCCTGGATATGCCCACGGAGATGCATCCACCATTCCAAAAGCTCCCACTGTGACACGGCAGGAGTTTGGTGGGATATCCTGGAGCTGTGCTGGGATGTGCCGGGTGTTCAGTGAGCCTGAGAGGGCTGGAACAACAAAGTCCTTTCTGCTGAGCTGGCAGGGCCCTCACAGAGTCTCCTCTTGTGGACTGAACTCGCTGCACGTCCTCCTCCTGCCCCTTGGGCCGTCCTCGCTGCCAGCACAGTGACCCATTTTCAGCCATGTCCCCTCCTCGCTGTCCCCTGGCTTTGGTGGCCTGAGGAGCAGCTCCACCACGGGGAATTCTGTCCCTGTGCCCTGATCCGGTGAGACCCCACCTGCAGAGCTGCCCCAGCCCTGGGGCCAACAGCAGAAGGACGTGGAGCTGCTGGAGAGAGTCCAGAGGAGGCCCCGGAGCTGCTCCAGGGCTGGAGCCCCTCTGCTCTGGAGCCAGGCTGGGAGAGCTGGGAATGTTCCCCTGGAGAAGGGAAGGCTCCAGGGAGAGCTGCGAGCCCCTGGCAGGGCCTAAAGGGGCTCCAGGAGAGCTGGAGAGGGACTGGGGACAAGGGCTGGAGGGACAGGAGGCAGGGAATGGCTTCCCAGTGGGAAAGGGGAGCTTGGGCTGGGATCTTGGGAAGGAATTGCTGGCTGGGAGGGTGGGGAGGGGCTGGGCTGGAATTCCCAGAGCAGCTGTGGCTGCCCCTGGATCCCTGGCAGTGTCCAAGGCCAGGCTGGACATTGGGGCTTGGATCCACCTGGGACAGTGGGAGCTGTCCCTGCCCATGGATGGGGTGGNAACTGGGCCTAGGGCTGGATCCAAGCTGGGACCAGGGCTGGATCCAAGCTGGGCCTAGGGCTGGACCCAAACTGGGCCTAGGGCTGGATCCAAGCTGGGACCAGGGCTGGATCCAAGCTGGGCCTAGGGCTGGACCCAAACTGGGCCTAGGGCTGGATCCAAGCTGGGACCAGGGCTGGATCCAAGCTGGGCCTAGGGCTGGACCCAAACTGGGCCTAGGGCTGGATCCAAGCTGGGACTAGGGCCAGATCCTGACTTTGTCATCACTCCTGGAGCTGGTCTGGACCAAAATCCACCAGGTTTGAGCTGGGTTCTGCAGACCAACAGCCGCCTCCGTCCCAGTGGGAAAAGCTGCCAGAAATGGGTTTTCCCTTGGTTTTTCCATACACCATCCCAAAGCCAGGCTCCGCCTCACTCAGCCAGGCACCTTTCAAGCCTCCTTCCCTGAATCCTGGAATCCCAGGCTGGTTTGGGTTGGAACGGACCTTAGATCCCATCCAGTCCCAGAGCAGGGACAGATCCCACTGTCCCAGGCTGCTCCAGGCCTTATCCAGGCTGGCCTTGGACAATTCCAGGGATGGGGAATCCAAAACCTCCATGGGCAACCCGTGCCAGATGTCACCCCCTCACAGGAGGAATTTCTTCCTAAGCCTGACCCAAATTTCCCCCGTTTCAATTTTTTCCCATCACTCCTTGTCTCGTCACTGCAGTTCCCGATGAACTCTCCTGTCAGGCTGGAGCCAGGCTGAGCTCCTCCCATGCCTCCCCCGGCATTTGGGGACATTGTGTCATCCCCAAACTGCCTCCTCCCTGTCCCCTTCCTTCAGCAAAGTCACCAGTTCAGTGGGGCACATCCATCGTCCTTCTCTGCCCATCCTGTGCCACACCTGCGCCCCCTCAAAACCTTCCTGTGCTGGTGGCTCAGCCCTTCCCGAGCACGGGATAATCCCAGCGGATCCGTCCTTCCCGTCGGGATAACAGAGGGCTCAGAAGCATCCTCAGCTCTGAGTTTGGATCAGAAAGGGTGACCAAGTTCCCACCCCTCTCCTCCCTCCTGTGCTGATGGCTCAGCCCTTCCCTGAGGGCTGGATAATCCCAGCGGATCCCTGTCATTCCCGTTGGGATGCTGGGGAGCTCTGAAAGATTCTCAGCACTGAGTTCAGACAGAAAGGGCCACCAAACCGTGCCCACCCCTCTCCTCCCTCCTGTGCTGGTGGCTCAGCCCTTCCAGAGCACGGGATAATCCCAGTGAATCCCTGTCCTTCCAGGGATTTTAGGGTTAGGATGCCAGGAGGCCCTGAAAGATCCTTGGCTCTGAGTTCAGGCAGAAAGGGCGAGCAACCTGCTCCCATCCCTCACATCCCTCCTGTTCTGACGACTCAGCCCTTTCCCGAGCATGGGATAATCCCAGCGAATCCCTGTCATTCCCGTTGGGATCCTGGCAGGCTCTGAAAGATCCTCAGCTCTGAGTTTGGAACAGAAAGGCCAAGCAACCTGCGCTGCTCCCACCCCTCTCATCCCTCCTGTGCTGGTGGCTCAGCCCTTTCCCAAGCATGGGATAATCCCAGCGGATCCCTGTCCTTCCGGGGATTTTAAGTTTAGGATAACAATGGGCTCTGAAAGATCCTCAGCTCTGAGTTTGGATCAGAAAGGGCGACCAAGCTCCCACCCCTCTCATCCCTCATCCCTTCCCCGAGCTCGGGATAATCCCGACCATTCCCTGTCCTTCCCACTGGGATCCCGGCAGGCTCTGAAAGACCCCCAGCCCTGAGTTCACACAGAAAGGCCGAGCAGCCCGCGCCGCGCCCGCCCCGTGCGGGATCCCACGGCAAACCCAGCCCGGCTCCTGGCTCGGGGACGCTGCCTGGCCCCGCCGGCTCCTCGGCCAGGCCGTGCCCGCCGATTTTGCCGGAGCCGCGGGCGAGCGGCGCGGCGGGGCCGGGAGCCGCATTCACATTCCTGCCGCGAGCGCACTTGTCAGCCGAGCTGTCAGTGCCGCCGTAATGGGGCCACGGCGGTCACTCGTGTTGGGAGTAAACACAGCCGAATCTGAGAAAACAAGAGCAGAGCCCCGCGCTCCCGGCACGGCTGCAAAGCCCCGCCGCTCCCGGGGGGGGTGCCCAGGCTCCCCCCGCCTCCCCAGCGCCCCCCGTCTCCCAGCCCAGAAACCCCCGGGAGGGATGGGGGCAGTGCCGGGGGTAGCCGGCACCCCGGGGGGACGGGGCGCGGCTGCTGGGATGCGGCTCCGGAGAGCTGGGATTAAAAAGGGGCTGTTCGGGACGTGCGGGGCACGGGTGGGGACATTCCCGGCCTGGAGCCGCTCGGGGACGCGCGGCGGCGGAGCCGCAGGTCGGTGGCTTGCAGCACAAACCCAGCCCTTGCTGTGGCTGGAGCGCTTGGTCTTGATTTTTTTAACTTAAAAACCGGAATTTTGCACATCCCGGAGCTGGCCTGAGCCTGAGGGACCTGTTTGGAGTGAGGGTCCGGCCTCCTTGTCACCCTCCAGCATCCCCCGGGGTCTCCTCCAGCCCTGGGTTCCTCCTGCCACCTTCAGCGGTGTCACCAGAGCCGGAGGGGACACCTGGGCCAGGTGGGACGGACCCAGCTCGGCAGCAGCCCCGACCCCGGCACGGGGAGGGGCCGGGGGCTGCACAGGGACCGAGGGGTTCGTGGGGCCGTAGCCCCGAGGAGGAGGAGGAGGAACAGCAGCCCTGGGAATCATCGGCGCCGCTCCTTCGTTTGGGAATATTCCCCGAACTTCCAACCCCTCCCAACAAAGGGGCCGCGCTGAAAAGCCGCGGGTTTGGGACAAAGGAGGGAATGGGGCGGCCGAGGGCAGAGCGGGCACGGCCCCGGCCGTGCCCCATCGCCCGCTCCATTCCTCATCCCCCGAATCCGGGAAATGCTGCTTTCCCCACTGCTGGTTCCCGTCGCGGTTCATTCACACCCGCAACCCCTAAAAAAGCTGCGAACGCCACCGAGTATTTCCTGCGGGCGGGGAGGGGAGCGGGCAGTTTTTATCCCCCTCCAAACCCGACGCGAAATGTTGGGGTCACTCCTCCTTTGAAATCCCCCGCGGCCTTTCTTCCCATTAAACCAGCTCCCAGCTCAGAAGTTTCTTCCCCACCCTCCCCCCGCCTTTTNTCCCCCCCCCCCCCCCCTTTTTTTTTTTTTTTTTTTTTTATTTAATAATAAAGCATCTCAGATCTCGGAGCTGCAACTCATCTCACACCTAAGCGAGATTGCGTTTTGCACAAGCCTTTCAGCTGTTTTCTCAATCTCTCCTCTGTCTCATTCTCAATTCAGGCAGTTGCTATAGGTATGTTTTAATCCCCAGCATGGTAGATTTTAATTAGTCTTTGTACAGATGGCCAATTAACATTCATTACTTTTGCCTTGAGCGATTAATTATGAGTTTGGATAGAAGGGGAGATGGAGACAGGAAAGATGGGCAGGTGAATAAAAAAAGGGATTTTAATCAGAGTTTGGGAAATTTTTTTCCCTTCTGATTTATATATATACATAGACACACATGGAAACAGGAGGGAAAAGAGGCGAGTTACATTCCCAGAGAATCATTCCCGACCTGGAGCCGCGGCAATGGGATCTCCAGCCAGGGTTGCTGCAGGGTTTGGGGCTGCGATCCAGCCGAACCCCACTGCGGGGATGGGGAAAGCGAGGCAGGGAGTGCTGGAGAGACCCCAGTGCCCAGCCTGGGAATCCGCATCCCGAAGGATTTGGGTGCCTGGGCACGCCGCGCTTGGGGCCGTAGCCGTGCCAGGGCGCTGGGGACAGCCGGGGCAGCGGTGACACAGAGCCGCCTCCTCCGCTGTCTCCAAGTGCAGGACGGGCCCGCAATTGTCCCCTCCCCAGCCGCGGTGACACGTCGCTAATTCTTCCTAATTGATTTTTCACGCCGGTGGGAGGGAGACGGTGACATCCAACAACAGAGCCCTGATGTCGCGGCTTTCTCCGGCATGAAAGGGGCCGGCATCTCCCCCCGGAGCCCGAATGCTTGTGCCGGGGCTGGGTAGCCATGGAGAGCCGCTGCCCGAGCCTTTCCCGGCCGCCGAGCCGCTGGCGCTGCTCCGTGCCTGCCGTGCCAGCCGCTCCCGCAGCTATTTCGGGACGCGGGCTGGCGAAGGAAAATAGCAAAGCCCCTCGGGGCCGCATCGTGCCCCCCCTCCCCGGCACGGGGGCTGCGCCCACGTCCCCGGCTGTCCCGGCAGGCGGGAGGCGCAGCGGGCGCTGGGTGCGGTTTGGGGTGTGCAGCGACCAGGGGGGGCTGGAAGGGGCTGATCCCTCTCGCTTCTGGGGTGGCAGGAGAATGGGAGTCGTGTAAGGATGCTGGGGAGAGGGATCCATCCCACAGGACTCGGGGTTCCTTCCCGGCGCCGCTGGAGACTTTCCCCGGGAGCTGGGGTCGCTTTTTAGCACGTTTGGAGTTTGGCCCCGGCACGCTCGGGATTGGCGCTTCCCGCAGGAGCTTTCCCGGGATGGGACACTCGGGAGGAGCAGGAAGGGGCTGGATCCTTCCCGGCACGACCGGGATGCGGCTGCTGTGGCCCGGGCACGTGGCGTGGCTGGGGGAGCTGTCACCTGCATCCCGCCATGGCCTGCGGGTGGCTGTGTCACCTGCATCCCAGCGAGGTCCCCGGGTGGATGTACCACCTGCATCCCAGCGACATTCCCGAGTGGATGTGCCACCTGCATCCCAGAGTGGTCCCTGATTTGTCACCTGCATCCCAGAGTGGTCCCTGAGTGAAAGTGTCACCTTCATCCTGGCATGGTCCGTGGATGGCTGTGTCACCTGGACCCCAGAGTGTTCCCCGGGTGCTTCCCCATCCCGGGCAGTGCCCATGAGGATCCACCCCAGCGGTGCCTGAGCACCGACCCAGCTCATCCCACAGAGCTCTGGGAAGGGCTGGATGCCCGGTAGCCCCAAATCCACGCCGGGCACCCACCCCAGGAGCTCTCCTGCTGCAAACGCCTCCTCCACGAGCCGGATCCCTGCTCTGCAACCCGCAGGGATCAGCGTGGCCTCGGCCAGGCCACCCCCTCCCCACCAGCTCTGTTCTCCAGGTGAAACACAGGTGGGACAACAGGAGCCAGCAGGGAGGGCAACCAACCCCCTCCGACACCCCGGGGCTCCCTCCCGGGCGGGACAGAGGTCCAGGGGGAGCACGGGAGGCTCGGCATGGCCCCGTCCCCACCTGCAGAGCCGTGGCAGGGTATGGCCCTCTGGAAGTGTGTGCCATGGAAATGTGCACATTTCCTAAAAGCAATATGGAACAGCTAAATATACTGCTCACAAATCTGTTTACACTAATAATGGCTGGGAGCCTGCCATCCATATGACTGCACGGAACCATTGATTCAACAGAAATTCACTGAAAATCCCTTGCAGGAGGGAGAAACTCACGGCGTTTATATTTCAATTTTTTTCCCTCTTATTTTTTCTTTTTTCCTGCTTGTCGGGAAAGGGGGAACAGGGAGATGTCGGCACCTCTGGCACGGCCACGGCCGCGTTGGCAGCAGCTCTGCCCATCCCTCGGCCCCTCTCCCTCTGCACAGCCGCAGGACCAGGACACTCAGCAAACTGGGATTCCCCAGCACGGCTCCAAGCACTGGAGCTGCCTCCAGGGCTCAATGAACACAATATTTACCCACTTCCCACCCAACGGACGGGTCCGAGGCAGGATTTTGGCGCCGCGCTCGTTCCCGTTTTTTAAAAAAGAGGGGAAAAACAAAAAAAAAAGAGGGAAAAAAACCCAAAAACCCTCCGGAATTGGCAGCTCACGGCGTATTAATGGAAATGCTGCAGACTTGGCTCCCGCTCACCTCCCCAACATAATGTTAAATGGCAGCAAGGCAGTATAGCAGTCATTTACATATGGTGCTTATAGACGCCAAACTTATTAACACAATAAAACTGCTGCGCCACGAGCTTTCCTGCCTATTTTTCTCCTGGAGAATGTCAGTGTTGGAAGCACCTATCCGCCTCGTATGGAAACACCCGGGGCTGCCTTTCATATGGCACCGGCAAAATAAATAAATGGCTCAGCCAGGGGCCCCCTCCGACCACTCCCCGAGGGAGGAGGGAGGGAGATCTGAGGGGTTGGGGTTTGGGGGTGGGGGAGATCACCAGGATCCACCAGGATCCATCAGAATCCATCAGGATCCACCAGGATCCACCAGAATCCACTGGAATCCATCAGAATCCACCAGGATCCACCAGGATCCACCCAAATCCATCAGAATCCACCAGAATCCACCAGAATCCATCAGAATCCACCAGAACCCATCAGAATCCGCTGGAATCCATCAGAATCCATCAGGATCCACCAGAATCCACCAAAATCCATGAGGATCCACCAGAATCCACCAGAACCCACCAGAATCCACCAGAATTTGCCAGAATCCACCAGAACCCACCAGAATCCATGAGGATCCATCAGAATCCACCAGAATCCATCAGAATCCACGAGGATCCACCAGAATTCACCAGAATCCAGCAGAATCCAGCAGAACCAAGCAGAACCTACCAGCATCCATCAGAACCCATCAGAATCCATCAGAATCCACCAGGATCCAGCCAGGTCTGCTCATCCCCCCTGATGTGACCCTGTGAGATCCCCCTGGGGTTTTGGGGACACTCTCCTGGGATCCAGGTGGCCACAGCTCCTCTGTCCATGGTTTCCCGGCCCTGGCATCGGTGCAGTCCCACAGGGAATGTTCCTTTCCTGGCTGATGGAGCGGGGCCAGCGGGAGCCTTGGGGGGTGATGTGGGGTCACCTCCGGTGCCACCTGGGGGAGTTCCGGAAGCCTCACCGGGGTTGGAGGTGAAATTTCCTGCGGGGAAATTCCCAGAAAGACATTTCTGCTGGAATGACGGCCCCGCCGTGCGTGGGAGAGCGTTTCTGAGGTGACACCCAAAAGCCCAGGCAGGAGGTCCCTGCTGGGTGGGACATGAACCACCACACCAATCTGCACCCCAAAAGCACTGGGGAGCTCTGGCTGACCCCAAATGCAATGTCTGAGCTCTCCCTGGGGCTGTCAGTGGGATAAACCCACAAAAACAACCCCAGGAATCAGTGCTGGAGCAGGGAGCTCCTCAGCACAGAGCCCTGAGGAGATTTACAGGACCAGGGATGAGGAGGTGTCTGCTCCCAGCCGGGCCATGGCAGTGCCACCCCAGGGACCAGCACAACAACCCAGGCTCGGTTTGGGCTTGGGGGGCTGGATTGGATCCCTCCCTGTGCAGATTCCAGGGATTCCGGGAGCCCAGGGAGAGCCGTGTGCCCTGTCTGCCACCCATGGCGGTGATGCCAGCGCTGGAGCCGTGCGTGCTGCCGCTCCCCGTGGCACCAGCGCTGCTGTCACGAGTCCTGTCACGGGCTGGAGACACTGATACTGCCCCAAATCCAGGTGTTCCAGAGCCTTCCATGGACCCCGCTGGGGGAGAACCAGGGCATCACAGCCAGGCAGGGGACACGGGGGCACCAAGGCCCGGCACGAGGTCAGGGGAAGGTCCCCAAATGCCCAAACTCTGCACAGAACTTTCATGGGGTTTGGATGGCTTTCCCAAAATCCCTGTCCTGTGTCACTGCTGG
>VZRS01008398.1:12629-53681 GCA_013398055.1 Ifrita kowaldi
CGAGGCGAGGCCGGGCGCCGCGGGGCCCTGAGCGCGGCCTGGCGGCGGCACGGGCCGGGCCCGAGGGGAGGGCGGCCGGGGCGGAGGGGGAGCTGAAGGGGCGGCGCGGTCTGTGCACCTGGAGTGGGCACACGCGCGGCTCCGCAGGGACTTTCCCCGGGGGGCCGGGTCACGGGGCAGCCGAGGGAGCCGTGGGGAGGCCCGGGGGCCGCCGCGGTGTAACAGATCCCTGGCTGTGGGCTCGCTGAACGGACAGCGGGGCTGCTGCGGTCTGGGGAGGGGGACAGGAGCGAAGTTTCATTTGCCAGTCCTCAGTTTTCTGATTTTTCTTCTGTCGTGGATGGAGCAGGATACTAAATTCTCTTACAGCCGCTAGTGGCATACGAACTGCCTTCTGGACACTGTGGCTGTTCAGCTGCAAATAAAAGGGCCCTTTAAAAATGCCGGCTTTTTGAAGAAACAAGATCCTGCTCTTATAGACACTGTTAGAAATCTTGCTATAGTTTTTAAGATTATTCTGATCCTGAATAGAAGTGCTTTGTTAAATATAAAACAGGGCGTTGGGTCTTTATCAATAACAAAGGAAGCTTGGGGTCACTGTGACTTACTGGCATCTTTCACTGCAAACGGCTTTTCTTTAAATTTAGACACATAAAGAAAATACTGTGAATTTGGAGAAGGTATTATTTAGGCTCACATTGTGTGAATGTAGGCGATAAGTAGATTCCTTAATCTCTTACTCAGTAAAACTCGTATCATCAAAAACGGGGGACATCAAAGCATTATTAGGCCTGGCTTGTGTTTTATTTTATGAAGAGTCATATGTAAATATTTGACATTCTACAAAATTTGGGAAAGCAAAGCCCACTCATATAAAGTTTTAACTAGAGAGGAAGTAAGTGTGATAGGGGTGATAAAAGGAGGAGCAAAAAGTTAGAGACCTACAATAAACTTAAATTACTGCACAAATTAATCATGTCTTGCTTATACCATGGGATTTCCCACAGAAATGAGAGTGATTGCTTTAGTTACTACATCAGTTTAACTTCTTAGAGGTAAAATGTTAAAAAGTTTGTTAAATTTGGGCTCTTTGGGTGAACAGTGCAGAGAAGTAACAACTGCAAAAGATGGAGTAACATAAGGGATTCTGTTCAACTTACATACTTCTGAAGAGTGTGTTAGTACATGGTTTCTGCCACGTGACTTGGATCTGGAATTGCACAGAAGAGGTTGGAATAATGGAGACAGGACCTTAAATTAAAAAGATAGCTTTCCTACTGGTTGAGCATTCTGAATGTAGGGGCAAGGGCAGGATACTTGCTGAGGGTTAGGTATGAATGTGGAATTGAGGGAGGAGGACAGCAGTGTTCATAGGGTTCAGTAATCTCCAGCTCTGTACGGTACTTGAGAGTGATCTGCCTTTTGAATTAGTAACCTTAGTGGGGCGCTGGTTCTATCTGATTATGTAGGTGTGTAATATATTGTAACTGGAGAACAGTGAATGCAGTTCCTGTAACGGAGTGCTGCAGTTTGAGTAATTAATAGACCTGGTAGTGCAACTTCAGCCATAGAATTTCTGAAAAATGGTTGGTGGAAAAAACAAGACCAAATGGAAAATGCTGTATGTATTGATCAAAGATATATCAAGTTGAACTAGTCCAATTCCATCTTTTTCAATAATTGACTTTGTGGACAAGAAATTAAGGTGACTTGTCACTGAGCTTTAGTCAAGCTGCAGGTGCCACAAAGAAATATATTAAAATTCAGATAAATGGATTAACCAGACAATTATAAAAGTGGTTGAAGGAAGGAGATCAGATAAGGTAGTGGTGAAAAGAAGCATGGAGCTGTAAGGTGATGTTAGTGGAGTTCGTGATGAATTTTTTTTCAGTGGCACCAGGTGTTCAGTGTGGTACCAAAACCTGCCAGGGAGGCAGCGTTAGTGAGTGCCCACACATGGGAAGTTCAGTCATGTAAGAAGGACAGGAGAGCGAAGGGTTATGAGTTAAATTTGAAGAATTCAAAGTACAGTTGCAGGGTCAGGGTAGTTCTTCTGAACTTCTGAAGTCTGGTAGGGCCAGCTCAGACTGATGCAGCTGTAGAGGGTGATCTCACCCTTCCCCAGATCACCCAGGGCTGCCTGGGCTTAGCAAAGCAGAAACAACATAGGAGGAAATTGTGCGTGTGGGGGGAGACCAGCAGAGAAGAGAAATTGAAGGATAGCATGAGGACAAATGAATTAAAATGACTGGCTGATTTCTTAAACTGTAGTATGGAATTTGTCTACTCATCTGTGTGTGACTGTGGTTTTGGACTAGCTTTACAACAAGGAACAAAAGTAGGTGACAGTAAAAAAATAGAAGACTGAACTTAAGTTGTGGACTGGTGTGTGTGTGTACGTAACCTAACCTAGGGAGAGCAGCTGACAAATGGGGTTAATGAGCTAGAGTGAACCACAGGCAAATCAAAATACGGTGAATATTCTGTCTGTTGTCACCTCTTAGTTCATTAAGCACCCTTCTGCATCTTTGAAGGATGGGACTAACCATGCCAGTGTGCTCTTCAGAAGTTAGATAGTTAGCCATTCTAATATGAAGAAGGATTTTAAGACGGAATAGATGTGAGTTGCGGGTTAAGATGAAGCTCATAGTTAGCATCTACTAAATCTTCTTACTGCTACTTTGGAAGGAGCAATTACCAGAGTCTCAGATGAGAGAATGAGGCAGATTCTGGATCAGACCCTGTGTATGACCAGTATTATATTAGTTCTGCTTTACATGTTCACTTACTTCGTGTATAGAATTAGAGCAATTCTTACACTTCTGTAGGAAGAAAAATATTTCTTAAATTGTGTAATTGTTCCAAGTTAGGCAGAGACAGCCTGAGGACAATTGT
This sequence comes from Ifrita kowaldi, assembly GCA_013398055.1. NCBI lineage: Eukaryota > Metazoa > Chordata > Aves > Passeriformes > Cinclosomatidae > Ifrita > Ifrita kowaldi. Next base: position 15,525 of record VZRS01008398.1, read on the forward strand.
GGCACATGGAAGGAAATTCAGAGTTAATGACAATGAAGTTCCAAGTATTTTAAAAGGTCGATTTGACAAGATCAGGATTTGGTCCCACCTGGCCTTGTGTGAGTTTTTTGATATTCTTTTTGCCTTAGAGGAATGCAAACAAGACAGAAAAATGCCTAAGTTCTTAGAACAAGTTTTCTATGTTTCATATCTAGTCAATTTCAAAAATTGACAGTTATGTTTAACCTACAAGCCTTTTAAGAGCTGTCTGCTACCCTTTTTCTTTTGCAGATTCTTATGAGTTGCTTTTTCAGCCAATGACGTATTCTAGGTCTCTGCCTTAGCACTCTGCCACTTGTAGAAACTCTTGGTTACTTTAACATCCCAGTCTCAAATTATGCCAGAAAATCTATTTCTTCTGTTACACCACTGCATCATACTGTCCTATGAATTAAAGATCACACAAAAAGCCTGAAATACAGAAAGGAGTATCTGAAAAGAAAGAAAAAAATCTGGAGAAAGTGGGAACAGCCCTTGGGAGTTGCGCCGAGGTGCTAAATGCTGAATTATAAAAGGCTTTGTACAGTTGCTGTACCCCAGTTATTGCCATGCAGAGTATCTGCTAGAATTTGGAAGTGGCAGAGACTCATAATGTGACAAGAAGTTACTGTTTTAGGGAATTAAATCATTATTTGTTAATAACACTTCAGATTGAAACACACTTCAAATCTATCTGTAGTCTGATTGTCATTGTTTCCCTTAATGTATTTCAGTATGGCAGGGCTTCAGTGATGGATAAAGAGAAACACATTTAAAATGATATAAATTGTTTTTGTCAGAGTTGTCCAAATAGTGGGTTTCACATTTAGAGGGGAACTTAGGTATGTTTTCAGTTAACTGTATGTTTGACGTTCTGTTAAACCCATGCTAGCTATCTATTTTAATAATTGTGCCAAGCTCCACTAATCAAAGTACATTCTTTTGCAACCGTTGATGAATGCTTTTAATGGACCAATACAAGTGGGTTTGTTTACTTTATATTTGTATTTTCCCCTATTCCTCATGTTCAGGGGTAATTTACAGGCATAATGTTGCCAGAGTACTGCATGGTTCTCGTACCAACTCAAGATACCAAAATGCTGTGCTGCAAAACTATGTCTCTGCATACACAAAAATACTGAGGCCTTCAGAAATATGCAAGGATCAAATTGTCTGCTGGCCTTAAGACAGTGTGATGCCTTTCAAAAATTACTGGGGGGAAAGAAAGTAGAATACCTTCCTTTCAATAATGTTTATCCAAAATTTATTTAATTGTGCTTCCTGGAAAAATTTGCTCATGTCCATCTTTGTGCAGTGCTGTCCTTAGCCCTCATACAATCTCAACAAATAAAAATGGCATTCTAACTTTTTGTCAGTTTGCAAGTTCATTATGACTAAAAGCTATTAACCTCACTCCTAAGAGTAGTTTTAATTCTGTATACTGAGTTAATCAGAGTTTAAGCTGAACATGGCTTTTATTTCCTTTAAATCCTCTCCACTGGATTTTGGTTATGGATGGAATCGGTGACCAATCTGTCATTAAGAGAGTAACTTGATAATCAGTTCTGTTATGCAACTCTCAGAATGGAAAAAAAAATTCTTGGACTTTGAGATTGTATTTTTTCATTTGTTATCCAGATGTTTGGAGGTTGGCTTTATTTCCACTGAATCAGTAAAGTCAGTGCTTCTCTTGCCCCTATACTTAAATTTCTAACAGTTGTGACTTGCTGTGCTTCCTCTGGCAGCTTTTCTGTAGGCATGGAGGAGGTAAAAACTGAAATGCACTTGTGTCTTTCCTGTTCTTTTCTTTTGATTAATTTTCCTGGACTATAGAAACTACTGGAAAAATTCTTTGTGGAGATTCTTCTACTTTTTTAAAGCAAACTTATATTTTTTTTTCTTCTAGTTGTAGTTAACTGAATACTATGCTTACCTCATGCATGGAACTGGCATGTTTAGATCATAAGACATCATGCTGTTCTGATTCCCCGTGGTTTGATGTGTTGTCATCGTATCAGCCATAACAAAGTAGTTACTAGATAAACAGATAAGAGTATCTCCTTTTTTTCTGGTTAAGGAGAAAGAAAATGGAGTCTTAAAGAGGTCTGGAATAATGCAGTCAGTTTTCTCACCACTTTTATCAACACTTGAATAAAAAAGTATGAAATGGAGAACAATCTGTTCAGAAATGTAGACATAATTGTGCTTCCTGTTTAGAAAATTACAGTGAAGTCCAAAAAGGTTTAGGGCTGTATATTTTATAAAGATGAACCTTTTTCTGGAACAATATACAATATATGCTGGTATAGTAGAGTAGTAGCTACTGAATTAAGAGTAGAAAGAAATGGAAGTAGTAGAAAGCTGCTCTGGAGTGAAAACTGAGACATGCTTCTTTGCATTAGGAGAGTTTGGTATCATTACCCTAAAGGTTAAAAGATTCAAGATTATTTTTTCTTGAGGGATGATAAACATTTTTAAGTTGTGTATGTGGCTGTTAGTGAGTGTTATTTCTGCTTTATAATTATTCTGTAATAAATACATATATATATGCTATTACATGGACACCATTTGTAAATGTTGACTTCTTAAACACATTAAACAAATAGTCTGACCTCAGTGGTTGAAAAGCAAATATGTGCACTTCTTCTGAGGATAAGAGGGTGTTTACAAGGATGTTCCTCATAAAATAAAAAGTGCAGAAAGAAATATTTGCCTTTCTCTTTACAGGTTTGCACTTGGTTCTAGACATCTGGGACCATGTTCTATGCCCACTTTGTCCTGAGCAAGCGTGGGCCGCTGGCCAAAATCTGGCTGGCGGCCCATTGGGATAAGAAGCTGACCAAAGCCCATGTTTTTGAATGTAATCTGGAGAGCAGCGTGGAGAGTATCATTTCCCCAAAGGTACCTATTTTACACTAATGTCATGTTACCTTGCAGTGGAAAGAGCTTGTGTGTACAGGTGGTACTTACTATTTGGGTCACTGAAGCAAATGAAGTTGGAAGTTTTGTTTGAAGTTTCTGAAATGCTGTTTTGAAGGGTGGAAAGGTCTGCTTAGATATGAAATACTCTGTTGTGAAAGCAGAGGAAATTTTACATAGCTTGATGTTTTTACATGTTTTTGTTTTTCTTCCCCTCTGCTACTCATGACAATGAAATTGTTCATTTTAGAATTAGTGGTACAGTTGTGGCTTTTGTCAGTTAACAGATGTCTGACTGTCTTATACAAAAAGCAGCTATTTGAAAACAAAAGAAAATTTATATCTTTTATTTTAGTCGATACAGATGTTAACGGTTTTTATAATGCTACTCTAGATTTTAGAAGAACTGCTAAGTGTAAGCAAAAAGTGTATTGTACAATCACAGAGATGCTTACTCTTCCAGAATAGTGATTTGCTTCATTATCAGCTCCGGAAGGATTTAGGAAGAAGAAGATAATGTCGGTAGATTCACTAATGAGCTGGAACATTCTTTTAGAGAAAGGAGAAACTAATAGGCACTCTTTCATATATTTAACTTTGTGTAACAGTTCATCAGCTAAAATATTAAAAAAGACATTGGAGGCAATAAAAATTTTGAATTCTTACAGGTTGATGTTAAATGCTGTATGGCTTACTCATACAGTAAGTGAGACAGTTCTTCCATGTACCATTCAGCACAAATTTCATGCCCTTTCAGCCTGAAATACGTAAAGAAGAGTCCTTCCCTGAATTTTTTTTTCAGTTTTGTGTTCCCACAGCAGATGCTTCATTACATAGTAAAGCAGTGAAATTGAAGAGGAAAGGAACTTAAAATTGTTTAAGTGTGGCAGTGCTTATTTATAGGCACTCCACATCTTCCACTTTTTTTTCCTCTGATTTTCTTTTTAACTCCAGGACAGAAGATGGCAAGGTAGCTAACAGTTTTTAACCAGATTTTACTTAACCAAATCACTATTTATGGCTGTTGACCTTTATTTTTCACTTTTTTCACAATTCACAATTTTCCACAAAGTAGCAAAGGTGGTAGAAAAAAATATATGGTAAAAACAGGCTTTGTCACTTACTTTTTAACTAGACAGAGCAGAGTTTGGGAATTCCTGGAGTGAGCTGTTATTAATTTACTGATATTTGCCAGGTCATCCGTACATAATGTAATAGAGTATCATCTTGAACTGGACTTTGCATTCTTTGTTTCTTCAGATTTCTGCTGATTTTCATGCTTATTTTGGATATTTGATTTTATTGAGAACATTCATATAAAGCTGACTAAAGGGAAAAGTGAGGCTACATCTAGTTCTGATTACATCTAATAACTGATTGTGCCATGTGTTTTTAGGTGAAGATGGCACTCCGAACCTCAGGACATCTCTTACTAGGTGTTGTTAGAATCTACCACAGGAAAGCAAAATACCTTCTTGCAGACTGTAATGAGGCTTTCATTAAGATTAAGATGGCTTTTCGTCCAGGTATCTGTTTTTATCTAAGCACTTTTTGAAAAGTTACATTGATAGATGTATTTATTGAGAAGGCATACAATTCTGCCTTCTTAAATCCATATAATTACATAAAGGTATAGGTTATAGGAGAAGTAATTATTGCAGCTGGCTGGCTGGCTGAGTTGTCTGCTGAAAAACATCTTTTAACTGAATTCTGAACAAGAACTTCTTTTAATGCTGATTCAGTAAAATCCCACTTACAATTTTGGCTGTTGCTGGTGTATGATGTTAAATGGAAATACACTGCATGGCTTTTACCTTCTGTCTGAAAAAGGCCATTGCCCTACTGAAAAGAAGCACAGAAGGAGACTGGTTTCTCTCAAGGGTGAGGATTCTTTTGCCATGAGTTACAACAGAAACATGAATGTAAGCTTTTTTTACCACTTTCACGTTTTAGTTTCTGAAAATAATGTGAACTGTAATGTGTGCATCAAAGATAGTTTCCCTTTTGTATGTGTGTAACATAATTTCCCCCTCTGTAGTTGCTTACTGAAATATTTTCCATGAAGATGGGGTACCATATTAATACCTGAAATTACTTTTCTATCCAGCAGTCAATTAATTATTAGGCTTAAATGTCTTTAAAGATAGTTTTCTTTAATTCTGGCCTGGGGAACTTTTTTCCAGCTAAAGTGTAGCTGTGGCAGTGATGCTGCTGGATGCTCACAGCTGCTAAATCATATTCTACCTTTTTAGGTTAGTGAGTGCAATAGATTTAAAAGCTGAACTTGAGGGAGACTTAATTTTTTATAAAGGCAACTCTTGAAAGCCAGTGCAGCAATAACTTGAGGAAAGTTAAGGGTATGTTCCCTTTATCTTAATTTCCTGATGTACAGGTTTCATTCAGGCGCTGAATTCAGGTATTGAATTTTATGTAGCTTTCAGTGGCAATTTGTTGACTGCTGCTAATTTTTTGTTTACTACTGTGTTTAACTTCCCTGGGTAAGAAAAACATAAATTTATTTTAATTTCACAAGGCAATCTGTTTTCCCAATTTTCTCACATCAAACAGTGCATGTTGAAGGTGAAGCACCTTAAAATTAAGACTTACAGAAAGTGACATGCTGGGCTGACACAAGCTGAAACACTGGTCTTTGTTCTCAGTTTATCAGCTTTGTGCCTTAGGCATTGTCTTGAGTCTGTCTGTTCTGAGCATCATTTACATGTTTCATTTTAAGTAGCAGACAGCTAAAAATGTTGAATAGCCCTGAAAGGATGGACTAGTTTTCTTCATTCCTAGTCAAGTACCATGATGTGTAAACTACTTGTCCTGCTTGTTCCTGGTGTCTAGGGACAGTGGTTCTTTGATTATATATATTACAGAGGGGAGCACAGTGGGCAGAGTGTTTCTGAAGTATCTGTACCTCAGAATTGCCTGTGTTGTGTGTGTGGGTCAGAAGGCCCACAGAGCTCAAATCTTCTGCAAGTTACAGAAGGAGTTGAACCTGCATTTCCCATGCACTTTCAAGTGCCCTGACCTTTAAAACTTTGAATAAAAGAGAGGGACCAACTACTGGCACTGGTTTTGTGATGCCCAATCTGATAGTCATGCCCTGAGAATGCCTGCTGAATATGATTACACATCTCCAGAGGATAAGAAAAGGTATGTGTGTGGTTTTGGTAATGCAGCTCTTTTATGTGCAGAATCCTATGAGTTAGTGTGCCCCAAGTGCAATCAGTACTGTTCCAGGACTTCTGGAGCTGATGGAACTGAATAAAGGACCAGTAGCAAAGTAGTCACACTGTGCTGCCACCGTAAAGTAGAAGCCTGTAGCTCATACTGTGTATCATGATGAAATTATTTTGGAGCAGGTACCTTCAGCATTGTGAAACATATGATGCCTGTGTTGGCTGCACAGCTCTGCATAGTGCCACACAAACATTACTGATTGATTTGAGGCTTCCAGGTTTATATAGAGTGCAAAGGCTTGAGGATATATGTTTTGAATTTAGTTGGAATCTCACTTTCTAGCATTATCTAAGGTTTCTTTGTAGGTGTCAGCATCAGTTCAGTTCAACAAATTCAAATACAGTAAGCTCATGCAGGGAGAAAATGCTAATGGCTCAGGGAAAAATGCTGTCCTTGTAAGGAATGGGAACTCATGTCTGGGTGTTCTTATTTGCAGGAGTTGTTGATTTGCCTGAGGAAAACAGAGAGGCTGCTTACAATGCTATTACCTTACCTGAGGAGTTTCATGATTTTGACCAACCACTTCCTGATCTAGAGTAAGCTTGGAGTTTTTTTCATGTCCATGAAAATGATAATTGGTTTTAGTTGAGGAGAACGTGGTTTTAAACAGCTGACTCATTGCTGAATGTAAAAAAAAATGTCTGTAGGTAACTTCTATTCTTAGGTCTTTTAATACACTAATAAGGAAGTGTGCAGTCATCTTTGTGTTGATTTTAAGTTCATAGTAGCATCGACTTTAACTGAAGTTAAAGCTGTCTGTACAGGAGCTTTTGAAAAACTCATATCTATTATAACTTTGTTTTTTCTTCTATGCAAAGCACCCTACATCACATACACCCTTAGGTTACCCAAGATTAGTTTTATGGAAATGTTGTTGACCTTTTGAAGTGGCACTTTAAATACTTAAAACTTAATACTTATGGATTACTTGTACATATAACAAGTATACAACCTGAATAGTTCTTAATCTTAAAAAAACCTGATGTTTTTTATTATTATATTTTTGTTATTTGAATGATCCATAAGGGACTTTTTAGAATACAGCTTACTCGGTGTTCTATTCAGTTTATATTTAAATTAGAGTATATACTAATTTGAAACTGCATAAAATTTCTGTGTCTTTATAAGAAATGTACCTTAATACACCACAAAGAGTGTTAACTTGGTACTGGTGCAAAATACAGTGATTGATAAACCACATTAATAGCTTTTGAGTTGAAGGGGAGGAAGTCTTTCCTTGATTGTTAGTTTGGCCTTTGAAATTAGTAACCCAAACACAGCAAGGAGTAAGAGAGGTTACTGATACATTTCCCAGAATCTAATGCAATTTGGATGATAGGTTTCAACCATTAATGGTCTCACTGTTTTAAGCAGTAGTTTCTATTCAGTGTTCACTGTTATTTTTTTCAATAATTGACTTGAATGTAAAATTGCTTTTTACTAAATAATGTAGTGTTTATTTTAACAGGCTTTTATCTGTTGTTAATTTTTTAATGAGACTTTTAATAATTGCCTTCTGTTTGTTTAAGTGATATTGATGTGGCTCAGCAGTTCAGTTTGAACCAGAGCAGAGTGGAAGAAATTACAATGAGAGAAGAAGTAGGCAACATCAGTATCCTCCAGGATAATGACTTTGGTAAAGATCTCATGTGTTATTATGTGCTACTGTCTCATTTCAGTTATTGTAAGATATGGTTTTGCAATTACTATGGAATGCCCACTGTGCACAAAACAAATTAGATCAAACATGCTGTTGTTTTCTACATTTAATTTTTAGTTATTTTGTGACAGTTTTTCCAGAAAGTCTGTCCTCTAATGCTCAGCAAATCTCTAGCTGCTTAGAATCAGCAGAAAGAAAAGCTGAAGAATATTCAGTCAAGTTAATCAGTGAAGTACTGTGACAATTACAATTTTCAAAATGTGATGTGAATATGAAGTGAGCTGTTGCTTTAATCATAAGCATGCTCTCAGTCAGGAACCATTGGGAGATTTCTAAAGCTGAATCAGTCAGTGGCGACATGTTTGCTACTTCAGGTATCTTTCAAGGACAGTGTTCTAACATCTGAATAAAAGCCTAAAGACAGTTTTATTTGAATGTCTGGTTCCTAACATACAGTATCGTAATCCATAATTCAGTAATTGTTTTGAAAGAAGAATATAGGAATAGTGTTGACTTGGTATTGGTTTGTTTCCTGTGCTTGAAGCTCAGCCTCAAGGCGTAAGGCACAACTTTTTCAAATTCCATTGAATTCTTTGGTTTCTGTGGAGATGAAATTTAGTAGGATCTTGCTAATATTGCTGCAGATAAGTACAATAAAATGCTTTGAAGAGGAGATAGTTATTTTTATAATTGTTTGAACAGTATTTTTTTGCTATGGTATTGCTGGGCACGATTCCTTACATCTTGTCATTAACTCCGCAAATAGGATAAGTTGAACTAAAGTTTGGTCTTACACCATATGGGCCTTTGTTGATCAGTTAGGTAGGTCTCTTGCATCTTGGTTCTTTAGCACTTACAGCAGTGAAATTGTATTCATGCAGGTGACTTTGGGATGGATGATCGTGAGATGATGAGAGAAGGCAGTGCATTTGAGGATGACATGCTAGTGAGCACTAGTGCTTCCAATCTCCTACTGGAACCTGAACAGAGCACCAGTCACCTCAATGAGAAATCTAATCACCTGGAATATGAAGACCAATACAAAGATGATAATTTTGGAGAAGGAAATGATGGTGGTATATTGGGTAAGTTTGAGAAATTTGTTCTTCTTCTATCCCACCTTCTGCCTTAATTAATTAGTTCTTGGGAGGATGAGGGGAAGTTGTTTCCTTTGTTGCCAAGATCCCTGTCAAAGTTATGCCTTGCCCAGTGGAATTCCGGTTTGTGAGTGCTGCAGTAGTATAGATGACTCACAGCACGTTAAGTGTTGGCGTATTTCAAACAAAGTTTGAAAAAACTTAGATGTAAAATATGTGGCAAGTATATTGTAGTAAAGGTTGTCTGTAAGCTCAGAGTTAGAGCTGAAATGCACCTTGAAATGCTACTTTCTTCTATGTCAGCATCGAAAGTACTGGTTTCTAACTTTTGCACTACCTTTGTCTATGTTGTAATAAACTTGCCTGTACTTCTTTGTAAATGTGTTTATACTCATTTGTGGATGCAAAACTGATTCTTTCATATGGTTGCTTCAGATGACAAACTTCTCAGTAATAATGATGGTGGTATTTTTGATGATCCACCTGCGCTCTCAGAAAGTGGAGTAATGATGCCAGAGCAGCCTCCCCATGATGATATGGATGATGATGATAATGTATCAAGTGAGTATGATCTAGGACTAGATCTAGAATTACTTTCAACTCATTTATTTTGGATTCTATTTCCTTAAAAGCATATTAAGCTCAAAAGTATGAAATATGGTAAACCACCTGAAAGTGTGGAGGAAGGGATGGGAAGGGTAGCACAGCCTGTAGATGTTTTGACCTAGTGCAAGGTGCTTGTTGTAATTGCAGTGGGAGGCCCGGACAGCCCGGACTCGGTGGATCCCGTGGAACCGCTACCAACCATGACTGACCAGACAACGCTTGTTCCCAATGAAGAGGAAGCTTTTGCTCTGGAGCCGATTGACATAACGGGTGAGTGAGCTATTGGGGAATATTTTACACAGGTTGTCAGAGACCACCTTGATGGGGTGGAAATGAATGTCTGGCACTGCTGCTGATTCTGCTTCTCACTTGAGAGAGAAAATAGGGATCACGTGCTGAATTCCTTTTATTCTAATAGTAGCTTTCCAGTACTTTGCAGAGAGGTAGCATGGATGGTCTTGGAGAATACTAGTTTGTAGTTTCTGCAGTCAGTAGGTGTAACAGCGTGATACTGTAGCTTTAGGTAAACGTGCTAGTTAAAATGCACGGAGTTGGAATGGAACTCAGCATGTCTTCAATTCTAATACAGTATCTGTAGTGCAGCACAGTTCTTCATGTGCTGTGTTTGAAGAGCAGGAGTGACTGTTTACACTGAGAACGAGTGCTCTTCTGGTGATTTGTAGCTTTAATGAATTGCTGAGTTTAGGAGATGCACCTTTGTATTTCAATTTCTACTAAGTAGGGATTTTCCTTGTCTTTTTCTTTAATGCAAGAAACTTGCTTAATTTAACTAATACTATCTTGGCTTATATACAGACGCCTGCTTTATTAAAAAATTCGTATCTGGAAAGAAAGTAGCTTGTCCTGTGCTTTTGGACCAAGCTCCAGGCCCTGATTGGTCAGTGAGAGAGCACTGGCACTGCCCTCTCGTGGCAGGCTGGCAGCAGGGGTCCACAGCTCATCTGCTGGGATCAGCAAAGACAGCATTTGCCAGAGCATCAGGGTCTGCTGCAGAGTACCGGGCTTTGAGCACAGTAAAGTCATCCTGGAGCAGGGTCACAAGTTTACTGTTAAAATAACCACCCACATTAACTCTACTAAAGCTCAGGTAGGGCTTAGGGGAACAAGTGGGTGTGGTATTTTGAATCTGTGATTAGAGTCAGAGAATGGGTGGGATTGGAAGGGATCGTGAAGATCTAGTTCCACCATCTTGCCATAAGCAGGAGCACCTTCCACCAGGTGCTCAGACCTCCATCCAGCATGGCCTTGAACACTGACAAGGATGGGGCATCCACAACTTCTCTGGGCAACCTGTTCCAGTGCCTCACCACAGTCACAGTAAAGAATTTCTTCCTAATATCTAGTCCGAACCTACTCTCTGGCAGTTTGCAACCATCCCCCCTACCCTGTCACTACATGTCTTTGTAAAAAGTCTCCTCCATCTTCCTTGTAGGCTCCCTTCAGGTACTGGAAGGCCACAATTAGGTCACCCCAAAGCTGCCCTTGTCCAGGCTGAACAAAACCAAATCTCTCAGCCTTTCCTCATACAGAGGTATTCCATCCTCTGTTCAACTCACTGGCCAATATTTGCACCAGCCTAACAAGCAAGCCATGGGGTAGAGAGGCATGTGAAGCTGAGGCCATTGAGGCTTAAGTAGATTCAAATTCACAGAAGAATGTGTAAGTTATGGGACGGCATTCATAGTATTTGACGTTTTATATTGCACATAGCTTTTAATCCTTCTCCGAAAGCTAGAGTTGCTTTAGATTCTTGAGGCAGCTTTATACATGGGCAAGTGAGACCTATAGAGAACTTGAAGGATTCTTCTACAGTGTGGTACCAGTTTGAGCTAACCTTCATTGCTTGCTAAAAATCTCAACAGTCAAGGAAACCAAAGCAAAGAGGAAGAGAAAGCTGATTGTGGACAGTGTGAAGGAATTGGACAGCAAGACTATTCGAGCCCAATTAAGTGACTACTCTGATATTGTTACTACTTTGGATTTGGCACCTCCTACTAAGAAATTGATGATGTGGAAAGAAACTGGTGGAGTTGAAAAGCTTTTCTCTCTGCCTGCACAGCCTTTGTGGAATAACAGGCTACTGAAGGTAATGTCTTTGTGCAAGTTCATTTTTAAATGGACTATATTCAGGATTGTGCCTCATGTATAGCAAACGTCAGCATATAAATAGTGATATAGTGATGGCAGTATTCATAATTGTAAGAAAAAACAAAAGTAACTAAGGTAAATACTTTAAGCATCGCTTTTAAACAGTTACAGAAATAAATGATTTTTTTTTTTAGATGTTAGTACTGTTGAAGAGGAGCTTAAAAACTGAGAAAGCAAGCCCATAATTACTTGATCCAAAAAGAAATTAAAGGGCACTGAGAACTGCAATAGTGAATAATGTAACCTTTTCTGTGTAGCTCTTTACTCGCTGTCTTACACCTCTGGTACCAGAAGACCTGAGAAAGAGGAGGAAAGGTGGAGAAGCTGACAATCTTGATGAGTTCCTTAAAGACTTTGAAAACCCAGAGGTTCCCAGAGAGGAGCAGCAACAGCAACAGCAGCAACGAGATGTCATTGGTTTGTGTCTTGTCAAAGAGAAGGGCTTTCCCTCGGAGTGTATTTTTCTCTCTTATTTGTGCTTTGTATTAAGTCATGAAAGATTATGTATGAAGTAACAAGCTTTTGTAAAGGGTTGTTTAGCTTGATGTACAACCTGTGACATAAAATAACTTTTTTTCCTAGAAATAGGGGATGCTTAGGAATTGTTTGAACCAGTGGATTAAAAGTGCAGGCTGTGAAGAGCGCTCAATTCTAAAATAATAGCAGATTGTATTTTGGTACAGTTTCTAAATACATTCATAAGTATCTAAAAGAAGGTTTGTTGTGGAATATAGATGAACCTATTCTGGAAGAACCAAGCCGTTTACAAGAGTCGATGATGGAAGGCAGCAGAACCAACCTGGATGAATCAGTTATGCCACCCCCACCAGCTCAGACAGGTGTTAAACGCAAACTGCAGCAAGTAGAACCAGAGCCAGTGTTACCTGTGAGTAAGCTTTTACTATTTTTTTTATGGGGAGTGAGAAGTGGGCAGTGTCTTTGAGTAGGAAATGACACAGATTTGAGGACCTAGCTTTCAATGGTCCTTTGAGATTCACTGTAGTAGTGTCAGAATATTTGTCCCTGGGTAGTCATTCTGGTGCCTTTGTTAGGTGAAAAGCTTACTGAAACATTTAAAATCCTGGTAGAATAAAGAAATTATACTATTTCCTTCAGTAAAAGTCTTGAAGGAGTCTAGTGTATTGATTATTAAGTTGTGCTTGTTGTGGTTTGAAGCTGGCTAAGTGCCAGGCACCCACGAAAAAACCATCTCCTTATTTTCCTCTGCTATAGCTGAGCAGAGGAGGGTGAATTGAAAACTTCATTTTCGTGAGTTAAGGATTATTGAAAAAGAAAAAACCACTTTAAGGCAAAACAGGTTCAAAACTTAAACAGTATAAAGACGATTTATTATTAACAGAATTAAAAGTAAACAGGGTGATGAGAACCAAAGCAAATCTTCAGAACACCTTTTTTTCCCAGTCCCTCCCTCTTTCCACCGACCGCACAAGGAAACAAAACATGGGGTTTTGGTCAGTATTTCACTTCTTAAAAATCTTTCTTCAGTATGCTTAGGGAAAAGAGTTTCTTCTGCTGTCCCGTGGGATCCTTCCCACAGGAGATAGTTCTCTGCAAACATTTCTAGCATGGTTTTAACTTCCACAAGCAGCAGTCCCACCTAAACCTGCTGCAATATGAGTCCCTCCCATGGGCCAAGAAGTCTTCCCACAACTGCCTAGCGTGGGTTATTTTAGTTCATGGGGTTTAGTCTTCTAAGGATGAGCTGTTCTCGTTTGGAAGTGAAGGCTCTCTATCTCTAAAAGCAATGGTCCTCTCTCTCTCTCTGTTCGAGTTCCTCACAAGATTACAGCTTTTCAGTGCCCATGCTCTCCAGCATGAGTACTCTTCCTCACGGGCTGCACGTGGATCTCTGCACCCCCCCAGGCACCTAATGAATTACAGACAAACAGTTTGTTGTATTATAGTCCTCACCACGGCTTGCAGGAGAATCTCAGCTCCGGCACTTGGAGCACTTCTTTCCTCTCCTTCTTTTTCCCAACCTCGGTGCTGCCATGATGGTTCTCCTCACGTGTCCTCACTTTTCCTTTTTCTCTGACTTGGAAGAAAGTTGGTGTCTTTAAGTGACAGTTGAGAGGTTGATCTCGTCTGGGCTCTGCATTGGGGAATTGCTCACCATGTCTCTGGCTGCTGGCCATGTGGTCTCTGCTGGCACTGCATGGCCAGCCCCAGCTGTGTGGTCCTTGCCAGCACTGTGTGGGTGGTCCCGGCCTCAGGAGGGTCCTGGCCTTGGGAGGGCCCCAGCTGCGCGGTCCCGGCAGCCCCTGCCAGGATGGGCCCCGGCAGCCGCCTCACCACCCCTCAAGAGAAAAAAGAGAGCTTCCTGTGGTTTGTCCTTTCTCAAATATGTCATCACAGAGGCATTACCAACCTGTCTAATCGGGCTGGTAACCTGCCCATCATCAGAGCCTTCCGCGATTGGCTCTGTGCCGGACATAGAAGTTTTGAGCAGCTTGTCTCCCAACCCCACTAAAAACCAGGCTATGTTAAACCAACACAGCTTGGTAAGTGTACATGAACAGCTTCCATGAAGCAAGGATTGTGTTAGCTGCAGAAATGTCCTTTAAGACAGTCCTAGTATTCTGGGCTTAAGGCTTCAAAGAAAAACTTTGATTGTCTGGAGAGATTTCCTAGTTGAGCTGTGAGTAGACATGGACACTAGCTGTGATGCAGTGTGAAAGGAAACTGTTTGTGAAGGGGAGAGGCAGGAAATGGGCGAAATGAAAGGTGTATTTTTCTGAATGCTGGCCTGGTGAGAACAGTCCTGGTTTATGCTGTGTCTCATATTTGTGCATTTTTTAACCTCACTTTGCACATTCCTTGGCTAACAGGTTGTTCACTGTAGAACGGGACTGTTAGATGTTACATTATCTTACTTAACAGGGTGGCAGCTGCTGTTCCTCTTGGCCATGTCAATCTGTAGTGATACCTGCTGTGTAACTACATCAGAAGTTGCTTAGCCATTTTAGGGGATGTACAGAAACAGTTTCAGGTGTCAGGGTAACTTTACTGGCAAGCACTTAATTTTTTATAGATTCAGAGCGAGAGTACCATATATTAATTTTATTAAAACTGTCTACATAAATACTATTAAATTACTTTTCTGGATGTTCCTCTTGACATAAATACTTCTGAGAATATACTTGAGCACCAAAGTAATTCATACGTTTTCAGAAACTTTGCAGGTACCAGTGTTTTAATTCCTTCATGTTTGTATTGATGAGAACAGCATTTTGATATTTTGAAGATGTCTTGTTCCAGTGAGTTTTAAGTGTGTTCATGTAGCACTGCATCTGGTTATGTGGGATTTTAAATTTGCATGTGCTGATCCAAGGAATGAGATCGGTAGTTTGGATGGTGGGAGTAAGTGAAGTTACTGGAAAGCCTTTTTAATTTAT
Source organism: Ifrita kowaldi (assembly GCA_013398055.1). NCBI lineage: Eukaryota > Metazoa > Chordata > Aves > Passeriformes > Cinclosomatidae > Ifrita > Ifrita kowaldi. The sequence goes on from VZRS01008398.1 coordinate 30,656, forward strand.
AGTGGTACCATAATTTCTGGTTTGAGTAGAATCTAAAGGATTGAAAATACACATATGGACAGCAAAACAAAATTGCTTTTTGGTTTTCAAAAATGAAAAATTCTAATAAATGGCTAAGATTTACATACCTGGAATTTATTAAACTGGTCTGTAGCACCATCATTCTATTGTAAAAGCACTGACAAAATGATACTGTTTGTTTAACTGTACTGTGTGCTCTTAAAGCATCCACCATCACAACAGCTGGAAATACCACCTGTGGAAATTCCTCCAGAGGAGCCCCAAAACATCTGCCAGCTAATACCAGAGCTAGAACTTCTGCCAGAAAAAGAGAAGGAGAAGGAAAAGGAGAAAGAGGAGGAAGAGGAGGAAGAAGTAAGAACTCTGTGTAGAATCAGTTTGTGTGTTTCCCAGAAGTGTTTGACTGTGGATTCAGTAAAAGGCATAAGAAATAAATCTTTTGTCTGTCCTTATTAATAGCCCTTGGAAATGTAATTATTAAATTATTTCATGACCATTTTATAATATTTATGTTATTTAATTTTATAATTTGTATATACATTCTGCTTTGAATTAGTGTTCTCCTGTTCTCACACATGGCTGGATTAAGCCACTCTATAAGTTTACGATGCCTTAGACAAGAACTTTTGAACGTAATGGTGTGGTTCATTTTAAATAGCTTGTGCTACTTAATGAAAGTAGCTTTTTGCAAGAAAACCAGCTGTGTCATAAAATGGGATAACTTAAGTTGTTTCTTAGCTACAGTGTTTAATATTCTATGGATATCAAAACAAACTTAATTGATGTCTTTAATTTTACGCCTGTTCGCAGGAAGAAGACGGCACAGGGGGTGATCAGGATCAAGAAGAAAGGAGATGGAACAAGAGGACTCAACAAATGCTCCATGGACTTCAGGTACACATGATTATTTGCTTTCTTTTAAAGTAGCTTGTGAGTATGCCCACTGATGCTTTTGACCTGAGTTAAAAGGTCAAGGAGCTTTTTTTGCAGTCGGTGTTACAGCCTAAAATACCAGTTATCTTAGAGGGGGAAAAATGCATGTAGTTGATTAAATTTATATCAAATAAATATATTAAAATTTATTCTATACTTTTATAATTGACACTTTTTTCAGAGAACATTTGAATTAAAATTTTTCACTTAATATTTTTCAATCTTCATGTCTACACTTGGTGTGCAACTAAGATTCCCAGAAATTTAAATTTTAAAATAATTGAATTTGATTGTGTTTTTAATGAAACCCTAGCACCTCTGACTTTGTGCTATGTGTCCTTAGGCAAACCCCCGTAAGGGTCTAGGGAGATAACACCATTTTACAGGATATTTACTTCCTGGCTATGCTAGTTTGAAAACTTGCATGCCATGAGAAGCTGAATCTCTTAACAACTGTGGAAATGTGACTTTGGCTGATTTCTAGCATGTGGCTTCAGTCTGCACAGACATATATCTGTCCATAGGATGGGTTCTTGCTTGCTGGAGCTACAGAGCTTTTTTCTGCACACCCCAGTGTGCGCCTGAACTGAAGCGCAAACGGTTCCTTTGCTTATCGGTCTCTGTGTCCACCACGTGTTCTTGGACTGCATCTGCCTTTCAGCCTAGTTTGTAGCTCCTTTGTGCCATTAAACATTTTGACAACTCCTGAGATTTGGCTGTTACTTAATGCCACAATCCCAAATGGTCACACACGCCCCTCTTGTCTCCCCCAGCTTTAAGTGCTGAGCATGATGGCACATGGCAGGGATTATCCATTTGGCCAGTTGGGGTCAGCTGTTCTGGCTGTGTCCCCTCCCAACTCCTTGTGCATCTCCAGCCAACTTCATGCAAAACATAGCACCATATGAGCTGCTGTGAAGAAAATTAACTCTGTCCCAGACCAAATCACTACAACTGTAGCTTAATAATAATTCTAAAGTATACAGATGTTGAGTTGGTAGTGTTGTGTAATGTTTTCCTCTCTGAGTGTTTCATCACAGTTTCTGAAGAGAGCTTTAGAATTGCCTTTGGCCATAACTAGCTTTTTTTAATTCTTTCTTCTGTGTACCCAATAGAGCATCACATTGGACGGCTGAAACATTAAATCTGCAATGAGATTTGGAGTTAAGATCTGATTAATATAAAGTAATTTGGTTTGGCCAACCAAATATCTTTTCATCTAATTGAAGTTCATTCCAGGGCAGACAGTTCTGTTTTAAATTGAAGACCTCAGTTGTTGTTCTGGCCAGCAAAAAGATGTATTTTCATGATTTTTATTTTTTTAATATATTCTCGCTAAGACTTTAAGAAAATGTAAGTGACTTTGGGTACTTAGTTTAAGACAGAGGAGTTTTAGAAATAAACAGGCTTTCACCTTGGGAAAATTATGCATCTTTTAAAGAATGTTAGTGCTTGAAATTTTACTTTATTATTTTTGGCATTACCTTTATTTTGAGAAATACAGCTTGATTTTTTTTTATCTTATTCCTATTAAGAAAAATTGTCCTGTAGTCAAAAAAGACTGGTTAGTTATTGCTGCAGAAGTAAAATCTTGTGCTGTACACCAGTGTTTCTGGAATACGTTCAGCAGATTCAAGAATGATTTTTTCAGACATCTCTAGGAAGCCTACTAGGTTTCATTTAACTGAGATCCATAAAGAAATATTCATGTACATGTGGTAATGTTCCCATCCTTCTGAATCCCTCAGTGTCCTGGGGTTGACAACAAACAGAATCTTGCCAAGAGACATTGTTGTTTCTGTGTAGTTCTCTGTTTAATTTGTGGTATCAATGTTATGTTTTTCAGAGAGCTCTTGCTAAGACTGGAGCAGAATCTATCAGTTTGCTTGAGCTGTGCAGAAATACAAATAGAAAACAAGCAGCTGCAAAGTTCTACAGTTTCCTGGTACTGAAAAAGCAGCAGGCTATAGAGCTGACCCAGGAGGAGCCCTACAGTGACATCATTGCCACCCCTGGTCCCAGGTTTCACATTATCTGAATGGTTCCATAGAGCAGAGCTAGTGCTCGTCTCACCAGTGCGTGCGTGTATTGCCCCGTCCGTAGGGCCCACAAGACCATTGCAGAAAATTTAGATTTTATTGTCTGTATAAAGTCCTTGGTTTTCTCTTGGGGTTATTTTGGGGTTTGTATTTTAACTTTACCACTCAAATTTTTAGTGAAACTGCTGGGGTGGGTGACTTGAGTTCCAGCTGCAGAAACCAGACATCTCAAGCGCCCAGATAAAGATTGTTTTAACAGCTCGGAGCAGATGTGTGCAATATTGGTGCATGTGATGTTGAGTATCAATGAAAATGTCTTACAATAATTTGACTAGTTGATTTAATAGAGATATTTTTAATCTATACAAGTAAATCTGAATGGCCAACCTATTGTCTGATTAAAAACTTTGCCAAACTCATCTGAAATGTTCGGTCTGCTTCTCATAGTAGTAGATTTTTTTCCCCTTCTCTAGATCTTTGTGCATACCGTGGGTCTCTTAAAGCTGCCAATATGAAAGGTAGTGCCTGATATGTCAGCTTGCTGTGTCACTGCATTTTTGCAGTCAGATTTTTGTAGCCCTTGATGCTAAGGGGAAACGAGTGTCTGTGGAGAGCACTTCCTCTATGTGATACATGAAAGGACAGAACATGTGAAGCATTTTAGACGAAACATTCCTTTTCACTTATCACCTTGTTATGGTCCACTACTGATAATGGCTAATTACTGTTAATAAGTGACAAATGAAAACTAGTCATTTCATTTAAACATTTAAGAAATCATCATGCTTTAGGTTTGTTAGAGCTGTATATAAACTCCAGACTTTTTAAAACAGACTTCTAGATTGTAAATTATCTGATTTTTTATTAAGCAGGCATCCCACAATAAGAATAAGAAAAATTGCTAAATTCAGATACCACCTGTACTGAAAGGGCAACAAACCTTGAATATAGAGTATAGATGGGCACAATTCCACCTAATTGTGTAGTGCATTAATGACTCTTTGGATATATTTATGGTTTTAGTGTCAGTTTTCTCTGATAATGTACACTCCTGTGTTCAAAACATTTTAGCAGTTTTGCAAAAGAAGTCCGGTTTGATTTTCTTTCTAAAGATTGAAGCTTTACTGTTAGACCAGGTAGCACCAGAAATTATGTGAATATGTTGATTATGGAGACCTGTCTTAACTTTTTTTAGGGCAAAATTATTCACACTGAAGGTTCTGGTTTTAATGTTGGCACTTTTGTGAAATAATTTTGGGACTCTGAAATTTCAGTGTATACTCAACTGTAAAATTATGTGAATGTTTAAAAAACTCTACATGAGACTACATGATGACCATGTTTTAATAATCCTTGAAAAAGTTAATTGTATAAAGTTACTGCAGCTTTATTTTCAACATGATGTGCCTGTAAAACCATAATTTTCCCCTTTGAAAAAGCGACATTGTAGATAACTTGAATGTTTAATTATAGAGAAGGTCATTAGTTTCTTGTTACACATTTTTAGTCTGTTTTTGTTGCTTTTCAAGGTTAATATTGGAAATAGTTGATGCTGTTATGTATAACTTTTCTAATAAAAGTTGTGTTATAAGCTGTTATGTATTAGCTCTGTATCTTGTTTGAACACCTTCCATTTATGTAGGAGGGACTGAGCACTTAGAGGTTGGTAATTTTGGTATTGGGTGGAAAGATTTAGCTCTTTGAGATATTAAAACTTGAATATGTAAATAGATTTCTTGCCGTTAGGAAGGAAGTGTTGCTCTTACTGGTGTTGCTTTTGTTCAAGGATTCTATGCTAGAAATGTCTGTGTGGAAAATTATGGGAGACTGTCTATAAAATGTGATTCATCTACATGCCTGTCTCTTCTGAATGCCAGAACATACCCAGCTTGAATTCTGTTAGCTCTGCTGTTCTCTTGCTCCTGGAATTGCTTCTGCATGTATGTCAGTGCCTCTGAAGTTGCGTGCTCCTCCTGGTAGATCCAGACACTTGGATCCAAGCCTGTGGCTGCAGCACATGGAGTCAGTTGGTTACCTGCAGAGCTTTTGTATAGGGGCAGTGAATTCTGATTGGCATAGGCTGAGTGAGCTCACTTAGTCTGGGCTCCACACACAAGGGACTGTCCGGCTTTTGAGTGACCTATGGAAGCAGCTGGGCCCGTCCTGTGTGTGCTGTAATTCCTGTGGGAGGCAGGCTGGCCTGTGCTGAGCCAGCCCAAGTGTGTGTGTGTGTGTGTGTGTGCAGGTACAGTACTGGAAAAGTGACTTTCATTCCTTCAGTTCAACCTCTGTGAGAGAGAAGTGTGGGAACTTGGGCACTCAGGCTAGAATGAAAGCTCTTGGCTTTTCTTCTGTCCATAATCTAGTACATGTTTATCACCAGTTTGGTTCTTTGTTACAGCACTGTGATCAACACTCGTGACAAGTTGATTTCGCTCAAATATGTGCCTGATGACACTCTAAGCTGGGGCACTGAATGCAAGCTCTGCTTTATTGTGTACAGGATTTGTTACTAGTTCTGACCATGGCCTGCAAGTAGTACCAACAGGCTCACATTTCTTGGAAAGCAGGCTTTGTGATAATGCACTGGCAGCTGTTGAAGGAGCTCTAAGGAATGGTGATGGAGCATTGGTGTTCTTACATAGCTCCTGGATGTACAAGAAGTATATTTTCCTTCTCTATTATGGACACAAACAATGAGATGGAGAAGGGCTCTCTTTGCACAGCATTCATTGTTTTCCCTATGACTGCTGTTGTTTTTTGCAGTGATCATGCATGGGCATGGACTCCACACACAAGAGGGAGATGCAAAGTCCTTTATTACACAGCCAGAATTCCCCCTAAATACCAGCACACCCAGGATATAACATCATATAACAGGAAAGATGTTCTCCACAGTGTCCCCCAATCACCCGGGATAGTGCCCAGATTTTGCCTATTCTGGTAACAGGTAAACAATACCTTATAAGGTCACAAACTACAATCAGCACCTCTCACAGGTCCATCCCTGTCCACAAACTCACAATCCTCTCTCCGCCCATCCCCGGTGACCTGGATACAGTCCCAGGGTCACCTCCAGGCCCAGGAAAGAGGCTCTCTCTGCGGCCTTCAGGGCCTATCTCTCTATCACCACATCGTGTACCCCGACAGTTTTTGGGGTTTTTTTAAGTGCTCCAACATCTTTGTAAGGAAGTATAGCATCTGCATTTTATTATAGTTCCTCCTCAAACAAATGTCAAAATGGTTTTAAAGAAATTAGCCGTAAGCATTCACTTAGTTTTTACTAGATAGGAAGCCGTTTTTGTCACAGCTCAGTAACATCTCTTTTCAGGAAGCTGTCTTGTAAGGGATTTAGATTTGATCAAGAGCATTACTGTAAAATGTGTTCCTCACTGCTTCCCAGTCAGGCTGGACTGGTTCTAGTGCCTTTGGCTGTAGTGCAGCAGTGAGGGGAAGGAATTGCTATGAATGCTTCTCTGTGCTCCATCATCCTGCTGGTGGCAGTTTTGTTCTGTCTGCAAAGCTTAACTCTTCACAGTGGGGGTACTATGCATGCCTTGCTTTCCAAATTACTCCTTGATGTGTGAAAAAGAGAAGAGTTCAGGAATCTAAGGAAACATTTCTTCAATGAGATTGAGTTGTTGAGTGAATTCCTGCCCTGTGTGTCTGATCACCTTGAAGACACACTGCTCCCATTTTATTCCAGCTGGGGTGGAAGGGAAGAAGTCAGGCAGGTGATGTTATCTACAGCTGGAGGTTAAATAGTGCTCTGTTTCTGGGAAGGGTGTGAGTAGAGGATTCTTCCTAATTCACCAGACAGCTTTGTGTTTAACTTTGCTTCAGGGCCTTTGTGGGAGGGTCAGGTATATGTTGCTGAGGATGTTGATCTGTGCCCATCTTCTGTAGGCATGAAATTGCCTTTTCTGCTTTGGTCTGTCCAGCTGACATGCTGCACCAGCAAATCAAGGAAGTCAAATTTCAAAGGGTTATTTTTCACTCCCTATTTTCATCCCACTGCTACACCCAAGTGTGTGTCGTAGTACTTAATATTATTGTTGGGGGGGAGTGGGGTTAAAGTAAATTTTTCTGTTGCTAAACCTCTCAATTGTCCATTGATTGTACTTCTTTCCTCAAGTGGTTGTGTTCATCTTTGTGCTTTTTCAGACCTTTCTTCTGTTTCACCTCCAGGAAGTGGCTGGAATATGTACTGTGAATTTCTGCAACATGAACATATAGAAAAGCTGAACTACCATGAAATAGGTTGTCCCAACACACAAGGAAGAAAGGACAGTTTTCTGCATTTCTTGCTGACCTCTGAATATCTAGTAAAGCCATGGGAGAGACAAGAACAGGAGGTAGAAGAAGGGAAGATTTTCTCTAGTTCTTATAACAGGAGCTGGCTTTATATTTGTTTTAGCTTAAAACATCTTTATACAGAATAAAAAAAAATTCAAAAAATCTCAGGTAGAAGAACATATTTGTATTAGCCAAACACTAATGTTAGTGTTGTATTATAAGTAGAATAAAGTGCCAGAAACTTTCTGAGAGAACACACCCTCCAAGTTCATTTGGCCCTAGATATTCCCCAGCAGGCAGGAAGGATACAAAAGGTCGCTTGGTTGTCATGAGCTGGGTCTCTACACGTTCTCCTTTCCCCAGCCCCCCTACTTTTCTTGTTTGCCCAGTTTTTGTTTTCAATAAAAACCATTAAACATCATAACATAGCCTGAAACTAACACTAAATCACTGAGGATGTGTGGTTGACCTTTAATCATGGATGTTTATAAGTGTTTGACACTGATCAAGAATACATGTGATGAGAAACACAGAGTTGCTCATGACACTTTGCATCCTTCTACAGTAGATGGGGGTTTACAGCCAGCAGTGTTCTCCATGCAAGGACTCCTCTCTAAATCGTTCTGCTGCTTTCTCACTTTCCCTGCGTTGCAGTGCCCAGGTAATGCTGGCAATTATTTGTACAATTTAGTTTTCTAGGTTTGGGGATAGTGGGAACTGATTCAGGGTAAAACCCACCAAAAGAAACATGGGGTTTTTTCCCAGCTGGATCAATTCCTACATCCTGCGCACTGGGCAGCCACACAGAAACTTTTGCCAGCATAACACAAGAAGCACCAAGCAGGAGAATAGAGAAGGGAAGGAGTGATGATTGCTTTTTTGGATGGCTGTGCCAACTTTGCATGTGTGTTAAATCAGTCTAAGAAAATGATTCACAAAATCGCAGTTTGAATTCAGGAGTCCCAGCCCTGGCTAAAACTCTGTACGGGCCTGTTCATCATCAACTTGCACACCACTTACTAATATTCTGTTTTTCCAAGGCAGAAGTTGAAAGCTCTCCCTCAAATCAGGTATTTCTATGACAGAGCCCAAGCCCAGCCTCTGCCAGCGGATGTGTCCGCACTAATTTTCTGTTCATTTTGTGAAAGTTAATATATCCAGTCCTCATGTTACTGGAGAGGAAGCCAGAATTGGAGTAAATTCACAGGCAGCATGTACCACACATTGCACTGGATTGCGAACTCTGAAATGAAGGGATCAGAATACCATGAACCATTCCACTGCTGAGCATTTTTGCAGAAAAGTTCAGCTAAATTTGTCTTTGTACAAATTAAGCTGCTTCTCATATTTCTTGACTATGGGACTAATCTCCAAAACAAAAGAAATGCTGATGTTTAAGGAATAAGAAACCACAGTCAATGTTATAAGAAAAAATAGAAGGAGAAGTAGCTTAGCATTTGGATTTAAAAGCCAAATTTGATGCTTAGGAATGTTTCTCTGGTCAAGTAACTAATGAGAGACCCTGAAAATAAACTAATGGTACCATTTTGCATTCTGTAATTACATGAATGCAAACTTGTACTGAGTGCTGCTGATGCTGAGGGAGGCAGCAATGAGCTAGAAAAGGCACACAAAGATTTGTTATGGTGGCAGCCACTTAGCAACACAAGCTGCAGGCTTTCCTTAATCATGTCTCAAGACTGAAATAAGTGTGGGAGACATCGGTGCTTCCAGTGCAAAGTTTCATCTCCACAGCTGTGAGGAGCAGCTCCAGTTCATTAACTGTGGCAGGCTGCTCCCTGAGGTGTGAGTTGGGGCTGGGATCTCTGGGATCTCTTACCTTCACCACTGAGCCTGTGGAATTACAGGGAGGCTCTGTTCAAAGCTGATACAAAAACGATTTAAAACCAAGCCCAAAAAGAGCAGACCCACCACACGCAAGAGGAATCTATCAGGAATATTTAAATCATCCTCATGTCAGCAGCAAAGCCACCATCATTCCCATCTCTCTTGTGCTATTCCCTTGGCAGGGTGATGTGACAGTCGGAGTGTTGCAGGTGTTGGGCAGGTTTTGCTGATCACCAATGAGCTGCTTTTGGTGAGGCACAGCTAAACAAGCAGCTCAGGCCCCAGTGCACACAGCTGTGCAGGAAGGTTTCACTTGTACTCCTGACCCGATTGCCCAGAGCCGTTCCCTGGAGGCTGATGCAGGTTACTCTCAACAGAAGAGCTGGGGAGGAGGAGGATGAGCCTTCCCCAGAGAGCAGTGTTAAGTCCAGCAATAGGGGTGCACATATAGCCTTACATGAAATTCGTTTGCATTTATGGCACTTTATTACTTAGTACTGCTATTTCTGTTAGGAAAGGACCCTTATGGCTCAGTGTGATGTGCATTCATACCCTGAGGGAAATACAGCAGGTACCAAATCCAGCCACATGTGCTGGGCATATGTAGAATGGAGCCATAGGACTCGGAATGCTTAAGGCTGGACTGAAAGTGAGAGAACTGTTGAGTTTTCATTGCAAACAAGGTGGAAACATAAGGTCTGCCAGCTGTGGAGGTGGACTCAGCAGGATGAGAGACAGGGCCCACAGTTTGGCTGCCGGGACAAGGATATGAGAAAGTTACCCACCTGCTCAATAAATCATGGGTTCAAACATGAGCATGCTGTCTCTGCTGTCTTTCCTCAAAACCCCTCTCTGTTTCTATCATCCCCGAGGCCCAGATTTTCAGCAGTAACAAAGTTTTATGCTTAATTTGAGGTCCAAGACTTTTTCCATTGAAGGACCAAATTTATTTACCAAAGGGTAAATAAATTGGAATGGACTGCCCAGGGAGGTGATGGAGTCACGGTCCCTGGAGGTATTTAAGAAAAGATTGGATGTGGCACTTAGTGCCATGGTCTAGTTCACATGGTGGTGTTTGGTCATAGGTTGGACTCAATGATCTCAGAGGTCTTTTCCAATAGAATTGATCCTGTGATTCTATGACAAGATTTCTGGAACCAAGGTTACGTGTGCTCATTCTGCATTGCAAAGCAAAGCACACCCTTACCTTACATGCAAAATAAGGCATCATCAGTGGAAAACCACAACCAAAACATGCTTACCATACTGGAAGGAAAGGCGAGACTACTATTACTCTAGATTTTCATGGTTACATGCTCTTATCTCCTACGTGTGGTGCTTCTATTTTGGTATTAATGTGTGCGGGTTTAGTTAAAAACTAAACAACAGTAATTTTTTGAACTGGACACTTCCTTCCTTATGGTAAGAGGAGCTGAGCAGCAAAATGCCTGAGTAAATGGCAAAGCAGTACTTGTGATCTGTGAAGAAAATGGGACATGCTATCATCAGTGGTTGTGCCTGGTTGAGGCAGGCAGCACTGTATGAGAAGGGTACCACAGCTGCTGGATTGCGGTAGTGTAGCGACACCATTCCTGGCTACACAGGTAAAAACCCTGGCCTGAGTGTTCTTCTGCCCAAAGGGAAAAGAGATGCTGTTGTGCAGTGGCCCCAAGTCCGGCAGTCAGCTGTGAGTGCCGAGTTCCCTGGCAGCTGTGGACTCGGGGTTTGCCACATCCACAGAAGCTGATGTTTTCCTCAGAGATGCACTGTGCAAGGACACACGTGTAAACACTCCTCCATGAATGGCACTTGGCAAGCCACCTGGACTATGAGGTTCCACTCTCCTCCTTCCCCTCCAGCAGAGGAATTTCCCAGCCTGTCCTACTAGAAAGCCCAATTGTGCCTACCCACAGTGAAGCCTGTGTGAGAGAACCCTGTGAAGACTACTGAGCTGTGCCCTGACATTCCACTCCTGCATCCTGTCACCTCAAGCACATCACAGCTGCAGAGAAAAGCCACTTCTCTGTCCCCCATCACAGCACAACCTCCCAGTGTCAGAGGTGAGGAGCAGCGTGAAGAGAGCATCTCTCACCAGGAGCCTCACAGTTAGGACAGAGTCCTTGCACCAAAGTCATCGATGCACAGCCAGGTCTTCATCACTTGGGAAAGGCTTAGACTAGAGGACCAGAACAAGGTACTTCTAAGCAAAAATCAAGCTGGTTTCACCTGAATGTTACTCAGATGTGAGTAACGAATGCTCATCCATGATTCTTTTCCACCTACTCCAAGGGAGAAGTATCAAGTTGGCACCAGGTTTTAAATCCAATGACATAACTTAAAACGCTACAGTGAACTTGGGTCTGACATTTAAAGCAAAAAATTAGTGTTTGAAGGTCATTAAACAAGCCTACTACAAAAACCTTGTATTATTTGAAAGCTTTAGCTTCTAATTAATGTTGTTCAAAATAATGTTCGAAACACAGGACAGAGAAATCCAGTTGAACCAAAGGTACAAGTAGCAAAGAAGCACTACATTTTTGATTTCAGAATGTACAATTTGATAAATCATCACCATAATATAGTCTGTACATGTTTAAAACATAGCCCCCTATAACCAGCTCACAGATTCCAGTTAAATATAGTAGAAGCAGCTAGCATTTAAAATAGTCCCTTACAAACTGTAGTTTCTCCGTAATTTTTCTCCTTCGATCAGCTAAATTAGATCTTTTTCAGGTTTAGATGCTCAATAAAGTCTGGTAGGTATGAGTTCTTGATGAAAGCCATGTAATGGTGGGCAAAAGGCCAAGAAAGGAAGATTTAAAGCAGTTAATTTCCTGGTGACTGAAGGATGTGTGTGAGGTTATATGCATTTATCTTTTGTTGTGACTCCATATTCCCTTCTGGAAGGGGAAGGATAGTTGTCTTCATTACATTTCTGCAAGGATATTTTAATTTTAGAAGTTCTCGCTGTAAAAAGAAGGACCAAGAATCTGAGCAGCCCAGGGAAGGCTCTTAAATTCTTGAAACATTTAAAGTACTAGGAGGTGGAAACAGTCCACAGAAAAATATCATCAGCTCTTTGCTAACAACCTAAATATCTCCCTGCTTCACCACTGAGGACTGAGCTAACCTACTCCCTCTGTGTCTGGATTGGTCTCAAAGAGCCAGAAACCTTTCTCAGAAGAAGTGTTTCCCAGAAACCACATTCCTGAATATCCTTTTCGTGAGTCTGCAACTGTAGTCACTTGGCTTTCAGTTATTTTTCTCCAGCGCTGGCAATTTGTTGTTTCTCTCAAATGTTCATCTGGCTCTGTTTTGCATAATCATAGTGTCTCCCAAAGGTCTGCACTAATGAGTTTCTGCATTCGTACCATATGCTTTCTTTGCCATGGAGAGGTTTAGTTGTATACAAAACAGATTTTGAGACTCTTTCTATTCCCTTTCTCTTCTATCCTTATATCTGAAAGGTCTTCTAGGCAAAAGAGTATTCTCAGGTCCCTTTGCCCTGCTAGTTAGACCACATCTAAACAATGCTCCCATGTAATTTAGACATGTGACAAAACTGAAAGTAATTGTCCAGTTGCTCCTTGATTTGAATTTAGGTTAACTAGCTTTTTTGGAGTCTTTATTTGAAATCCCAGAGGCCAAGGTCATCCACAGACTCAGAATGTGGTGGCAATTCCCAGTGACAGGAGACACCAATTTCTTACTGAAGGAGCTGTGCTTCTAAGGGTGGTAGAATTATACATAAGGAATAAATTCTTTACTGTGAGGGTGGTGAGACAAGTTGCCCGGAGTTGTGGAGACCCCACCTCTGGAAGCATTCAAGGCCAAACTGGACAAGGCATTGAGTGGAAAGTGATCCTTACTATGGCAGGGGAGTTGGAATGAGATGATCTTTAAGGTCCCTTCCAATATAAACCATTCTATAACTGTGATTCTATGATTCCCACCTTTCCTGGCAATTTCTCTCTCTCCATGCCCATAAATTCCCATCCAGGTCACTTCTGCCACGGATCTGCTACTCCCAGCAATGCTTAGCTTAGTGAAGCATCACAATTCCAGTTCCAGTAGCACAAAAGAATTCTTTCCTACATTTTCCCTACATAAAACACTGTCTCTAGTTTTCTCTTTTAGATTCAATGGAAGCAGTGTTCAAGTGACTTTCCAGTTTTTCTGGTTGTCCATCAAGCTGAAAGCCTCCATGAGAGCTCTTTGCTCTGGTACAAAACGCTCTCTGTTGTCTGGAACGTAAGGATGCATGGAAGGACCTGGTGCTTTTGGTCCTAGGAGCAGCAGAAAGGAACACATCTTGCTCCAATACAGCTGTGTCAGGAAGCCTCCTGCAAGGGAGCCATTCATGTACTGGCCATGTGTGAAGTCTAGGAAGATGTGACTGACCTGATGGATGGAGGCAAGGACAGCGGCACTGATGTGCACTGGAGCTGGGACAACTGTGTAGGGGAGTTCATATTGGTGAGCACTGGGAACACGAGGCAGAACAGATTTGTTTAGAAGAACATTGGGGAGGAGTAACATTTTCCTATAGTGAAGGACTTTATTATTTATGGTACTAGATTAAAAACAGCATCACTCCCTGATATTCCTCAGAAAGACACTCTTTACCTTTTGGAAGCTGCCATTTCTCAACCCCTTTGTTACTGGAGGCTCATGCAGGTCTGATGCACTTCGTCACCATCCCAGAGCAGCATCCAGGACAGTCAACCCCCTCAGCAGTGGTGCCAACTACAGCCCAACTCAGAGTTGTGCTGGACCTACTTTTGCATCCGTTCATGGCACTGAGATGGGTATCTCAGACCCTCTTGGTGATGAGAATCCTGTCTAAGGAGGAGACTCACCACAGCTGAAATTCATTGATGACCTCCTGACCTACCTGCTTTGAAAGTCTCTTGGCAAGTAAGCAGAGCATTAACACCAGAGGATGGCATTTTTCTCTGAGACATTACCTAGCTGTCAGCCAATGGTATCAAATCTTACCTGCTTATCTAGCCACTGCCAGAAGAGCAGAAGACAAAACTGTGCTTATGTCTCCAAGACCAGTTCCAGTTTGTCTGCTGAAGTTACTGCTGCTACAACATTTTACAGTATTTGAGATTTTTGTCAGGGTGTTTGTCATACATATTTTTTTCAGTAAGAATGGATTTTCAAATTGTCTAGTTTCATTTTCTTTTGCCTGGTTTTACAGACACTTCCCAGTGTTCAGGCTGCTTTAATGCAAACAGTGGGCTTACTTGTGGGATGTCCCCTAGTAAACTTGGCTATTAGTTACACAAGCTCAGATTTTTCATAAGCTGGCCAGACCTCTTGGAACACTCCAAAATATGTTGCATTAAGGTATGGGAAGAAGCTTAATCTACATTTATATCCATTTTCAATAAACTACAATTTTCTCCAAAAGATCTGCCTAAAACCCTTGTCTCCCAACTTGAAATATGTTTCTGAAAGTAATAACATTTTCCATTACACCAGCAAAGTAGATATTAACTTTCATTTCTCTGAGTATCAGAACTTCCCATCCCTAAAGGGATGGCTTCTGTGTATCTTTGCAAACTTGATAAATGACATGCAATGAATTGAATTGATGTCCCACCTTCAATGCAAGGTTATTATAAAACAGAGGGAGCTACAGTAAGTGGAGTCAGAAAAAAATCTCTTTATTTTCTTAGCATACTTGGAGATTTCTGGCAAAAATTAAGACAAGGTGTTTTACTTCTGTATGTGCACATAACTGTAAGGGCAGCTTGCCACATGCTTCACTCATTTAGAGAAAACATCCCTGTGATGGATGACCCAACTATATAAAAATAACAGCCTGATGATAAATTTAATGTGCAGCTGTGACCTAGTGTCTTTCTAATACTCCATCTCCTTGGGACTTTCTGATTTCAGGTGTTCCAGCCCCCTCAGCTGTGGCCCCATCTTCTTCCATTTCTTTTGCTTTTGCTTTTCTTTTCTCTTTTTCTTTACTGAATTCAAACTACAGGACAAATGTTTCTTTGTCCAGGTATGGAGATCTCACCACTCCAGGCCAAAGGCAGGTGAAAGCCTATCCAATACTAGTGGAAG
Organism: Ifrita kowaldi; assembly: GCA_013398055.1. Lineage (NCBI taxonomy): Eukaryota > Metazoa > Chordata > Aves > Passeriformes > Cinclosomatidae > Ifrita > Ifrita kowaldi. The sequence continues at coordinate 45,880 of VZRS01008398.1, forward strand.
CTTTGCTACAGGGACAAAAAAAAATCACTCTGTGAAAGTGTGGCATTTTCTCACATGAAGCAAAAAGTTACTGAAATGCTAGTGCCTTTGAAGGGGAAGAAATTTCCCAATGGATTTCAGTGAAATTGGTGCTTTGGTCCTGGAGTTTGGGACCAAGGAGCTGAGACGCTGGAGGGGGGTCACTCTGTGGTCTTGGCCAGACACACGGGGATCACGTCCCATGGGAGCTGATGCTGTGTCACTGCTCATTGCCACTCACTCTAGGGCTGTAACAAACAGAAATGGTGTTGTGAAGAGACAGTCTTCATCACCTCATGGGAAGATAAAACCCTCTGCAACCAAGCACTGTGGTTACCGCAGAAGATTGTGCTGGACTGATGTTGGCCACTCCTTCTCGCTCTCCTTATTCCTTATGCTGAGAGAACAAAAGCAACATTCAAACATTGTTATTGTTATAAGGTCATTGGCCAGTTTGGTTAACCATTTTGGTTAACTTTGCACTGCCATTTTGCTTTAGCTAGCAAAGGAGGAGGGAGTCCAAGCAGGGACCTCCTCATCTCACCCACCACCCACACCATGACTGCTACTGGAGAAAGGAGCACAGAAGGAAAGGAGCATCTCTTTCCCCAGAAATACAAACCTACCAAACACTACAAATTCCAAATTATAATTAAAGCCCTAGTACAGAAAAGGAAGACCATCCCTTAATTTTTTGCATGTTGAACAAGATAGAAAAAAGTGGCGGCAGCTCTTGGGGTTTAGAAAGGACAGAACAAATTGCCTATCGCAGTCAGAAGCCGCTTGCTGTCTGAAGAGTCTTAGGCAGAGGATCAGCTGCTGGGTGAATATCATGGTTCAGCACTGATCACTGGTTTGTTATTTTCTTTTCCTGTTTTGTTGTCCTATTGTAGCTGCTGTCTGCCTGTTGTCTCCATGTCCAGTTGAAATCTCCATGGTCACTCTCCTCTCAAGGTGATTCATGTGGTGAAGGCAGGTGAGTTGGGCACCTGCTGTAACAGAAGCCTGTCCTCTAATCCTGCACTTCAGATTTCTTCTAGTCAGGCTGTCTTGCTGAACAGATACATTGAAAAACTCCTGAGAGAAATGGATCTGGCTGCCGTCAAAGAGCAGGAGATTGGATGAGATGTTTCTTCGTCCTTAAAATAACCTTAGACAAAGCTGCAGCTTCCTTGGACCATATTTCCATCCACATATGCAGGTAAGCTAGGTATGGCAGGGGTCTCTGATGCATCTCTGATGATTCTCCTCACACTTTATCAGAAGCAAAACAAAAATGCTCTTGATGCTGAAATAAGTTACTCTGACGTACAGATGCCTGTGTAGTGGCCAGTCTGATGGCCCAACACATTCCTGGAAGAAGACTCCCAGATACCTGAGATTGTTCAACCCAAACCTGCAGGCACCCAGCCCTGGTGCTTGTTGAAAGCTGGGTACCAAACCAAATAGATGCTGGGTTTGGTCTCCTGCTCTTAAAACCCCACTGCTTTCTTGAAACCCATAGTGCCCACCTCTTCCAGCCAAGCTCCAGCCTGCACACTGGACCCGGCAGCAAGCCGGGGCTGGCACAGCATTCATGTCTGATGGAAATGGCAGTTTCATTACTCCTAAAATTATTTGCTCAGTGTGAAATGGGAGTGCTTGGCACAGAAAGAAGCATAGCAGATACTACAGATAAAGCCAAAGGGTTTGGGGATATCTCATGCCTGCTAAAAGGCATGGCCAGAAAAAGAGCCACCCCTTTCTCCATCTAAAATGTTTGTGTGCAGGTAACAAAGATATACAGCCTGAATCTTCACCGTAGTTGAAAATGTTATAAAATCCATTTTCAGGTCATATCTAGCAGGCAGACAGGCTGTCATCAGCTCTGATTCTGCCATTTCATTTTCACTCACTCTCATTCATGTGGAAAGATCCTGGAGCGCCCTGTGCTGTGATCTGCTCAGTTCTATTTTTGGCTGTCTCGTTTCTGAAGGAAGGTGATTTCTCACATGTGGTGTTTTCCAATTATCACTTGTTGAGACATACCCCCTGGTTATATTACAAAGAGAATCAGGTGGCAAGTACACATTTACAAGTCTTTATTCTAGGGCACAGGAATACCTTATTGATCTGAGCTTTGAACTGAAGCTCCGGGTACTCTTGGGAATCATGTTTCTTCTGAGTGAGTTGATCCAGCCTCTTACTCTTCTGTGAGAGACAGAGAAAATGAAGTATCATCTAATTTACTTGTGTGTATATGTGAATAGGGTGTCGGTGGTCCATTGTACAACATTTAAAATATGCAAGTGTCTCCTACAATATCCTGTATTATATTTGAAATTTAACAGGCTTTTTTTCCCAGTTACTGTTCACCCACTGCTCACCAAGCTGTGACTCAGCTGCTTCCTTCGTTTCAAAAGCTTACTCTTTTTGGTCTACAGTATTACTCTGTAAAGCACTTTATCAGGAAAAGCATGGATTTGTGGAGGGACAAGTGGGTGAGCAAGCACCTTGCTGTGGCCTTTCTGTTTTCTCTGTCCTACTCTCAAGATACACAGGATTACCTTGGAGCTCTCTCAGTAGCATAAGTTTGAAAACCAAAAGAAGCATGATAATGATGATAAATGAAATATTTCCATTAGTAGGGGTGCATTTTGCGTCAAAAATTAGCTCAATTATTGACAACATTACAGTAAGACATCAAAGACAGGAAAACAAAACTCAGCAAAGAGGCTGGGGGTGCACAAGAGGTTGGGAGGGGACAAAGTTGAGACAGCTGACCCCAGCTGACCAAAGGGATATTCCATAACATATGGTGTCATCGTCAGTGTATAAAGCAGAGGGAAAAAGAAGGAAGGAGGGAATATTCAGAGTGGTGGCATTTGTCAAGTCACTGTTACATGTGATGGAGCCCTGCTTTCCTGGGAAGGTCTGAACACCCACCTGGCCATGGGAAGTGGTGAATCAACTCCTTGTTTTGCTTCGCTTGCGTGCATGGCTTTTGCTTTACCTATTAAATTGTCTTTATCTCAACCCACACAAGACTTCTCACTTTAACACTTCATATTCTTGCCACCATCCCACCACCGGGGAGGGGGGGGGTGTGGGGTGTGTGATTGAGTGGCCGTGTGGGGCTGAGTTGCCAGCTGGGGTTAAACCATGGCACTTCCCCATCATCTGCTGAACCAGCAGAGTCCCAGGGCAGGTCTCAGAAGTTCCCCAGTGCATCCCGGATGTGTCAACAGGACCAGCAGGGTCGTGCTTGGAGCAGCCTTGTCATCAGTAGAGGTTCCCTTCTGCGTGAACGTGCAGATCAGCAAAACCTCCAGTCACTGGTTTCCTCCATTCCACAAGCTCCCAGAAGTGCCAAAAGTCCCAGCGAGAGCTGCTGAGAAGAGAGGATCTGCTTTGTTAATGCTGTGGATGTTTCTTGGCTAATAACCTTTGATTGTTTTTGGCTTTTTCTTTGCACCAAAATGGTCAGCAGTTGTTTATTTTTCTTGAAACTTGAACAAATTTGACATATTTCTGCAGTTGCTGTTACTTTGGTGAGCAATTTATCCCAGGGTCTTTTCACCATCTGTTTTCCTCTTCCAGATGTTTGTTCACATCTCTTGGAATGATTTCATTAGATCAGCTTCAAGCTCACAGTAGTCAATACTCTAGTTTTTTTACAGGTCATTGAGATGCAGTTCATTTTCTTGCTTGTAGCTTTGCAGACTGAAATTGAGATGCATCAACATTCCATTAATTTCTGGTTCTTTTCTACCCATCTTTTCATTTAGAGACATCCTACTTTTTCTAGGCCGATAATACACCCTTTATCCCCCTTCTTTCTATGCATTTTTTGATTCAGAAAATCACATTGGAAAACCAACTCATAGGGCTTTTCATCTACAGGCACATATATTCAGCCTGTGGTTAGTTGTTTTGGCTCTGGTTCAGAAAAAAAAGAGTACCAGATGTAAATATTTTACCTGTAGGGCCTGGGAAACTGAAAGAGAAAACCAGAGCTTTTCTGAGAGTGCACACTAAGTGTAGGAGCTTCCTGTCTAAGACATGAAGTCCACAGGTCTGGACTGTGCAGCCTGAATTTGTACCGGGGCACCAGTCTTGGAGACTTCTGGGAGCAACAGCAAACAGAAAGAGGACTGAGAAAGAAAAAAGGTATGATCACGCTGCAAAAAACATGGGCAACAAATTGCAAAGTTCAAGAATAGCACCAAATAGCCAGGATGGAAAATACCCTAAAAATGTATGATTACTCTCTGCAGAGGCTTGCAGTTGAAATCTCAATACACTAAATGGACTATTTCCTTATCAAACCTAGCAGGGGGCAAAGCAGACTGTGAGGTACTGTACAAATATGGCCATTATTTAAAGCCACCCTACTGAATAGTCTGACATCTGGAAATTCATCTACCAGTGAGAAGAGTTATTTTGTCCATACCTAAGTCATATTTCTGAACCTTTTCTACCTGTCAGTCATTAGGTTAGAAATAATTATGAGATTGAATAGTATGTTACTGGAAAAATAAACGGTATGAGAAAAAAAAAGTCATTTTCCTCTGTTCAGCTTTGTTTTCCATGCTGCCTTCTGTGCCTTTCCCACTTTCTACGTATTATAAGATGGATTCATCCTAATCTGAAGGAAGAGTCCAGTGGCCTGGAAATACTTTATTCTAAATGTGCATTTCTGATCGACAGAATCACAGAATCACAGATTCAACTAGGTTGGAAAAGACCTTTGAGACCTCATCAAGTTCAACCTATGACCAAACATCATCTTGTCAACTAGACCATGGCACTGAGTGCCACATCCAGTCTTTTCTTAAACACCTCCAGGGATGGTGACTCCACCACCTCCCTAGGCAGCCCAATCCAATGCCCCATCACCCCTTCTGTGAAGAACTTCTTCCCAATGTCCAACCTAAACCTCCTCTGATGCAGCCTAAGACTGTCCTCTTGTCCTATTGCTAGTTGCCTGGAGCTGTGTGACAGAATAAACAGGCATGGTGGATTTATTGAAGTGCGTTTTATCGAAAAGAATAAGCAAGGGAGTTCATTTTTAAGGCAGCAAGGGTAAATCTGCTACAATTTTGCAAAGTTAATTAAAACGGAACAATCTTGTGATTGCATCAGTGCTCCTATTAAGACTAAATCAATAAACCAATGGGTTCGAATCACGGAATCAGTAAATTAATGCAGTGAGTAATCAAACTGGAGTCTGATATTGGCAGTGAAAGGAAGTACTTTGTATTAGTCCTGTTTCCAGCTCTCATGAGAAAAAGGAGCAGAATTCAAGGAAAAGGGAGCTTCCTTTCTGTCTCTGGCTTCAGGCTGTGGTCTAACCAGCTCATGAAACTATTTAGTCAGTGAAGAATCATTTTGGTTTCAGGGCCATGCCAAGAAAACATTGCAGTCCCATCCTGTTTCACTTCGAGGAAAACTGATTAAGAGAGTTCTGAGAGGTCCCTCTTTAACATGGCCTCTTCATGCGAGCTGCTGCCAGTGATTTTGGGTTAACTGCTCTCTCCAAATACCACAAAAGCTACAAACTTCCCAAAGATGAAAAAAGACTCCTTCCAGAAGTTGCAAAATAAATGTTACTATGTGGACCCACTGCCCCCGGGCTATCTGCCCAATTTCTTCCCATCAGCACATTGTCAGGTACTGCTCTCAGGACCCATCTGCCTTGTGAAAAGGCTATTGCAGTGCAGAGCTAGACATGTCCTGTAGTAATGGCTCCAGCTGAGTGGCTTTGGAAGTGGAAAAGTCACCTGTGATTAAAGACGCTTTTCCTTTGATTATATCCATGACTCTGAATTTGCTATTCCAGTACCAAATGTTCATCTAATTGTTTATGGCACATAGAAAGCCACTCATATGGATGTCACAGCACATCCTCCCTCCAGACCTTGTGGATTAAGTGCCCCTACACAGATCAATATCCCTGCCCTCTGTGCCCGCTGATTAGCCAAGTAAGTGGCAAAACTTCAGAACAATTTGAAATAATGACTTTATTTTATTGCTTGTTTTACTTAAAGTCCCTTTAAAACTCAAGCTGTCTTATTTCTCAGAAGAAAGACCTAAGCCTCCTTGCTGTGTCTGTGACTTTCTTGCTGGCCTGTCTTTATCCCAGCAATTTCAGGAGGCTATACTCTGTAAAACTAGATGACATGCTATTTTCCAAATATTTCATGCATTTTCTTGTCATTACAGAGTAGTCCAAGGAAAACAGTGAATTTTTACCTGTGGAGATTTAGTTCAGGCTTCACTGGTAAAATTTTGAGAGCCACATTTTTTAAGATGCTTGAATATCCTGGCAGACAGCTTTGCAGGATTTTTGGTACTATTTTTAGATCTGATTTGTAAGTTTTTGAGTTTCTAGCTCTCACTCAGATGAGTTCTGTCAGAAATCAGGTGTAATGCCAAATTACACCTGATGAGTGGTGGGTACTTTGAGAAAATGTAAAATTGTCCTCTTCATTTACCTATGTTTCAAACCTCTCTGCTACTTTAGCACGCTACTGTGCAAAGTGTCCCAGTAGGTATCTTTTCCTATGTTTATTCATTTTGGTGTATGGCTTCAGTTTAGGAGGGTGACTGTCAGACGAACACACTCTTTAAGAATGGATTAGGATATTATGATCAACACAAGACATGGAAACTAAAATGCTGTAATTCTCATCCTTCACATGGAAAGCTTCTGTTTTCCTGTGTATAACATAGGGTAGCAAAAGGTTCCTCTCCTGGCGTTCATCAGCACAGGCTATTACACGAGAGAGGGTGGCTCCACACCTGATGTAGTACTATCAATATCGTTCCTGTCCAAGTGCACTGAAGCCCTCTATGACCACTGGATCACACCAAACAGTCAGAATAACCAAATTATTTCCTCCAGCTGAAATCACTGTTACGGCCTAAGGACTGGGGGTTTAGCCAGCTGGGCACAAACTCACCACACTTGGCAGAGCGGCTGGGGCTGTGCCACCACTGAGTAACTCTAGAGGGCTGGGTAGGCCATGGTATTCCTGTCATAGACTTCTGTGGGAGAAGGGGAAAATATACAGGCAGGTTAGTGTGCTTTACTGGATTTGACGTATTTTTAATGAATTAGAAAAAATGCATGGTAAATTCATTAAGATTTTTCCGTGGGGGTCTCTAACCAGAATCCTCTAGCTGCGATTTGAAGGACTTGAGACAAGATGTAGAAGTTTTTGCCTTGGATGAGGCCCAGAGAACACACTGGAAAGATAAATACATGCTTCTCTCCTCATCTTCTTTCTTTCTCCGTAAAACGTTTAGGCTTAGATCTTCCCTGGAGATAAACTGGCACCGTTTCAGTCATTGCAGCAGAGCTGCAATAATTTACAAAGGGCCTGTGCATTTTAAATCACGGCAGTTGTGGCAGAGAGAGGGAATATCGCAAACCGGGGTCTGTCCTGAAGCACCACGTCCCCTCCATTCCCGGTCCCCCCAGATGCCCTCCCTGACCCCACTCCAAAGCCGGGCTCGGCGGAGGTTCTCTCTCATCCACAGCACCCGGGGTGAGCCGGGCACAAGAACCGTCTGTGGCTGTGGAGCAGCGCTGCGGCTCAGTGCCTGTCCCGAGCCCGCCCAGGCCAAGCCGTCCCGGCTGCCCCGGGACCCAACACTGCACTGAGCCGCCCCTGCGGCCCGGGGAGCCCGGGCTGCCCCGCTCCCCTTCCCCAGCGCGGCGGGGCCCGGCCTACCCCGCTCCCCTTCCCCAGCGCGGCGGGGCCCGGGCAGCCCGGCCTGCCCCGCTCCCCTTCCCCAGC
>VZRS01008399.1:0-207992 GCA_013398055.1 Ifrita kowaldi
CAAGTATTTTCTTTATGGTACGCATACAGGTATTAAATTCAGACAAATGTCAAGCACATAATAAAAAAGTGATTTTGAGCACAGCATTCAGGAGAATTTCCCATAGACTAAATGTTGTTCTGTATGTTTATTTCTTCCTCATAGTGAAACTTTCTTTGGTAACCAGAACCTTCAGTTTCTTAACTTTAATCTTTTTCTTGAATTGAAGTATCTTTTGTCTTGAACCTCCCCTTTAAATACAATGTTATTCCATGTAAATACAAGCTTTTTGTGGTGATAATATCACTATGGAGAGCTGCCATAAGAACTGCGATTTCTCTATTTGTGTTGACAGTTTTGTAGTTTATTAACATGCTATTACATTTCCAATATTTATATTTATTCACTTTCATATCCACTATCTGTTTGAAATATTTTCTGTTTCACATTGTATAATAAGAATGATTTCAGGAGTCTTACATGGAATAAGGAGTAAGAGAAAGAAAAAAGAACAACTGGTTCAGTGTACTAAATTTTATGTCTCTGTTGATGTTATCTCAGTTCATTCCAGCTCCTGTGTTTGAAGGAACTGGATTTCTTCCAGCTCTAAAGCTCCATGACCCAGCCCATGCAATTTTTAAGCTGTCAGTATTAGAACAAATTCTTAATAATTTACAGGGTAGTATGGCCTCTGAAGAATGCTTTCACGCTGTATCTTAATATGAAAAATAAATAAATGCCGAAAGTCTCTAGTAATGCACTGAGGCATTTGCTCAGTGTGTTAGTACAGTGTCCAACTGAGTTTAAGGGCCTCAACTGATGTGACTTCCTTAAATAATAAGACAAGTCCATGACTCTTGAGGTTCCTTCTGTAATCTCAGTGGAGTTGTGGGGCTGTCTCAGATACTTGAGACAAAAACACCTTTATATTGTCTTTCAACAACTTCAGCTGTCTTTGGTTGCAGAGACTCAGTCTTGCCTGGCCCCTTGCCCAGTTGTTGATTACCTCAGCCCTGCAGTACGAGGGAGCTGTTAGAAATCAGGGCTACTGATAGCTTATTTATTTTGGTATTATCTTGCCTGAAACAACCTTCACAATTCACCTCCACCCCTCCTCCAGTGGTGCCTGCAGGGGCTGCACCAGCACAAGGGCAGAGCTGTCCTTGAGCGCAGCACTGGTTGTGTGCTCTGGCAGCTGTGATGCAAACAGGAGCAGGACTGGGCAACAGGCACAGCCGGGGAGACATGCAGATAGGAGCTTTGGGAAGAAAAATTTGCCCTGTTTAAGAAATTAGAGTCATTCCTTTCCTAATCACCAGATGAGGTCTATGGCTTCTTCACTGTTTTTTTTATCAACTCTAACACCGGGGTGTTTTAATGGGTGTCTTACAGTCAGTAGTTCCCAGGTTGGGAGCACCACTGTAAACACAAGCTCCTTCACAGAGATTCTCTCAGTACAGCCAGGCGTTTTGGCTATTTTAGTAAAGACCAAAATTATATAACGAGCCCATGTGACTGTGTCTGTTGGTTTACTATCAGCTTTCCTCTGGACAGCAGCAGAGTTCTGTGAGCTTCATTAGTGTCTCCTGACTGCCTTGGCAGATGCAGCCCCGGCTCTGCTGTGTGTCTGGGGGTATGAGAATCTTACTAGGGCACATTCAATTGTAAATATGATCTGCCTCACGCTAATTTATAACTCGTGTGTTTCCAGCCAAGGAAAACAAACTCTTCTTACCACAAAAATGTGCCCTCCAGAACTCAATCTGTATGTCAGAAAGGTACTTAAGTCATATTTTTGTCATATTATTAAAGTACACCAGAATAGTAGGAGAGTAAGTATGCAGATGGGTCAATTCTTTTTATATTATTACAAGAAATAAAGAGGAGTTGAGAGTGAACAAGCAAGAGTAAATGAGGCATTTCCAACCAACCCACTAACTGTGACTTAGCTGAAGTATCTGATAAGAGTAAGAACTTGGTAACTAGAATTAAGGGGGGGAGTGAAAGGCATGCCATAAACCTTTTTTATTTAGCAACTGGAGGAAGATTTCTCCTACCTATTCCTTCTGTAGTGTTAACAGGTATCTGCTTTGCTCAAATCTGTTTCTGCTTTTTAAAGTGCTAACACCGAAGTCATCCTAATGCTATTAATATGACAGGTGTGGCTGCAAGATTGTTAAAGAGAGCAGCAAAATTCAGGTGTGTGAGCTCAGTTAATGCTAACATAATCTGACCTGAGCCACACTGCATTTTCAAATGCTGAAGGTGAGGATAGTGGGTAATTTAAAGCAAGACCAAGTATTCCTGCTGTTTAGCAGTCAGGACCCTTGAAGACTACAGCAGTGTCTCTTCTGCACAGGTACTCATAAATAAGGTTGATCTGACATAGGGAGCAGCCTAGAAATTTGCTATGAAGCCCAAAGCAGAGATCTATTATGAGCTTTGGAGTACAGGTTAAAATAAATATTTTTCTAGAGAAAAAGGGCAGGAAGTGTGGAAACAATGAGTCTTGCAAAAAAAGGAGTGAATGCTAGGAAACAGGCTTGCTGTAACTTGGCAGTTTTCAGAGATGTGCTGCTAGTTGTGCCTGAAGAATAAACATTCTGCTTTTTCTGCTGACTGTAGCCAAAGTCTGCTGCCAGCCAAAAGGCAGGGGAAGCTCTGAGGAAGTGTGTGTGTGTGTGTATATAACAGGGACATTTCAGATGCTGATTGCAGGTGCTTTGCCCAAGCTTTTCATTCCATATTTCAAAGAAGGTTTGAGTCTGGAAATGTGCTGCGGGATTAGCAACACTGCCTAAGCTCTACCCAGCTGGCTTGGAGAAGCTTTTGGACACTGATATGTGAGGCAGGTTCAACAAACTGAGATTGGGCCCTTGAACAGTAAAATAACCTATTTTTCTTCTGTGGAATCAGATCACAGATGTGGATGTTAACAAAGGATTATGGAGCTGTAGCTCAGTTCTCATAAAGAGAAATGGTGATTAGTTACAGAGACTTGTGAGCTTCCTTCCCAGCAGCAGAGGGGCCTGGACCCGAAGGGGCTGGGTGTTGGAATTTCACCCATGCTTCACTGGGCAAACGACAGCAACTCTGTGCTGGTTTTCCAGTCTGTAGTATGAAGTAGTTATCTTACTGGAGGGATGGAAAGGCATAATCAGTTGTAAAATGTACGGAAACAGAAAGTGCTATCTCAGTGCAAAGTGGCTTTATCTACTGCTGCACACCCAAAGGATTTACTTTTGAGGTGGAGACACATTTCTTAATGCCTGTGATGTGTACCGAGACAATTGGAAATAATAAAGCCTTGGGGTAGTGGTGTTGGAACCTTGTTCTTATTGAGGTCACTGGCAAGTCCATCACTGATTTCAGCAGGAAGAGGATCAGGCTGCTTTATCAAGAGGCATTAGGTAAACACAAGACTTTCCGAGACAAGGATCTGGGATTTTTGGAAGGCTAAATTGTGCAGTGCCAGTCCTCGCCTTGGTAATCCAATGGTATAGTGTAGACATTTTGTCAGTTAATTACTCAGAGATTTATTAACTTGAAATTTTAAGGAAACTGCTAGCTTCATTGCTGTCTGCAAACAAAACATGTAGACTAAAGAAGTTTTGTATACCCTAGGCATTTTGGCAGAAACTGAACATAAAATGTGTTAATTTAACAGAGGACAGTAATTCAAAAGGATGTGTGCCATTAAAATGGTCCATATGGCCCATGAAAGAACTTAGAAATAAACACAGTGGACCACTGTTATGGAAACTGAAAAGTGACAATAGATGGGGAGAAACCAACAGAAAAAGAAATAGAAAAATCTCCACAAACACAAACTAAAAAAGACCTTGTGGAGATTTACCCCAATGTAAATCAAGTTGAAAATGTATTGATATTTGGGAGATGCCTCTGACAGTTATGAACTTAAGCAAGAAGGATGGCTTTTTCTCTGAAGAATTTCACTATGTATAATTCTGCAAACAATTTATATATCAAAGCAGTCACCAAATGGGCTGGAGAGGCAGAGCAACAAATCATTTCCAGAAACTGCCATTATCAGGATTTAGAAGTAGTGGTAATCTCAGTGTTGTTACAAAAGTGAATATTAATGTCTGTATTTTAAATAAAATCTGATTTTGATTTTATTGTGGGGCCTTAGAACTCCTTGGAAATGGTCTTGGAAAATTGTGCTGTAGCCATGTCAGCTGGAGTCTTTTGACATATAAATGGCAGAAATCTGGGAAGTTTTCTAAACTACATGTACTGTCTTGTTAAATCACAGTGCAGTGTTTCATCTGACCATTGAAGACATGTATAGTAAGCAGAGTTACCAGGCAGATGCACAGGTGACTTTCTTATTAAAAATCAGAATATCCCTTATTTATTTCTGATGTTTTTCTAAAGAATTTGTGCTCCCACATGATTTTATGCTTTTTAATTCATTTCTTGTTTTGGAAAGGAAGTTCTTTTAATAATGTTTATCATCAACCTCTTCCACCCGTGCAATTTGCTGCTCTGATAAAAGTGCTGTTCCCCTGCAAAAGCTTATAATGTGCTATATGAAATGTCAGGAATCATAAAGCAAAACCAAGAACCTCTGAAAGAAAATGTACTGCCATGAATATCTGAAATCTACTGAACCATTGCTTTTATTGTATTTAAATTTCAATAAACACTTTTCTTAAGAGCTTGTGCTTCAGTGGGCAGAGAGATGTCTTTTCTATGTAAATAGCAGTGTTTACCTTTTCTTTGAAAACTGTTTTCCACTGCAGTAGTAAATCCTACAAGCAAACTAAAACACAGTTTAGGCCATGAGATGTGGAATAAAATCTCTGAAACCTCTCTCTGTGCTTGTTGGCTTGCCGGTTGTGGCCATAGGGCAAGAATGCCTCAGAGATCTGATTTTCGCAATGTTTTTATGTATGTTCAAGTTTTGAAAATAAGAGAGATGGGAGGAAGCCAAAACCCATGAAAGGGTGCTAATAAGCTCATTTTGCCTCTTTGTCATTTTATGCCTTGCCCCAGATTTTATAGCTTCACTCTCAACAGAGATGGTACGGCACAGGATTTATTTCTGAGCGCTTATCACTCTTTAGTAGAAAGCATTTACATTTTTCCATAAGAATGCTTTCTAGTCGTATCTTCCTTGATAGCATTTTTATCCACTTACTTTACCCTGAGGTATACCTTAAAAGGCTGCTCAGAGGTTGGCAGGGGTTAGTGTAACCATTAATGCATTAAAGTTGGCTGCTGGAGGTGTTAATGCTTTGCTGGCAGTTGCGTTTCAGAGCTGCTGTCTCTTGTGTCAAAGGACTTCCTTACCTAAATGCCAGACCAGCGCTGTCCTTGTCTGAAGTCTTCCTCAGTAACTCTACCAACTCTCCCAGTCACCACTTTTCGTTTCCTAAGATACCAGGCTTACAGTCTTGAAAGTTTGAAGATGCATCTGTAACTGTTTTTACAAATGTCTGCAAATATAACTGATTTTCCTGAGTAGTCATTTCAGCAAGTTTCCTTTGCATCTCGTAAGGGCCAGTTTAGGAACCAAGCAGGAAGCAAGTGAAAAGGGTAGATTGTAACAGGACCAGTTTGTGACTCCATCCTATGCAGAAATATCACTTGACTATTTTCAGAATGAAAGGCAGAGTCTCCAGTTTTATATTCTGCTTATGCTTTTGTAGTGCTCTTTTCCACATATCACTGGAGAGCTTTTGTGTCGTTTTTCAGGCAAGAGAACTGTTATCTGTCATGCAGAGCTTTCTCTTTCTCTTCTTTTTTCTCAAGAGGATCGCTGTAAGGCACTTGTACAATAACAGTAGTGCTACCCGAATTACATTAAGTGATGTGGTGATTGTTTAGCTTTGCATGGACTAGAAGAAGGCTGGAGTTGCAGTGTTCTTAAATCTGCTTATGGTTTATTTGGTGAGGTTGGATTGGTTCTCAAGCTGGTTTAGGTATGTTTCTCTGGGGCTGAAGCTGGCAATTACAATGCTTACCCATGAAAGCAAAGTTGCTTGCTTTAACACAGACCTAGGGCACATCTCCCATGGAGATAATGTCATGGAAGAAAGTAGTTCAGTAGTGGAAGAATGGAAACATTGGAGAATTCTTTGGGTTTTTTGAGATTTTGTCTTCCTGTTGTCTGTCCCAAAGTAAATGTTCTGTCTTTGCACGAGTAAGCTGAATTGGATGTCAAAACCTCTGAATACCCTTAGATAGCTTAAAACAAACAGACTATGTCATAGCATGGTTGAGCACAAAGTTTGTGGCTGAGTTTAAAAGTTCCTGAGGGGAGAATAAACATGTTTAAGGAACTTTGAGATAAAAGGCCAGGGATTTTAGCATGCACAGTTGTGCATGGAGCTTGTTGTGCTTCATTAAAACAATGTAAAGGATTACTGATGTCCTGTGACATGGTGGTCTAATCAAACGCCATTGGGCAGAGCCTTGGTACAGCAAGTGCTGAAGTCTTACTGAAATCCAGAAAAAGCTAATTGCTGTTTTGGGCCGCACAGTTTCACGCTGGGTTGATTGATTTATCCATTTGGGAATGCCTTATGTAATAGGGTAGACCATACTGCCACAGGTGCAGAAGTTCTTATCATGTTTTCTGGACACAAGTCCAATAAATAATTGTGTAATTTCTATCAATAATGCTGTATACTGAGTGCTCTGATCTTGTCTTTCTGAAAGGGAGGCTGTATTCCGCTGTTCCTACACCTCCTACAAAGGCAGTCAGGACCCCAGTGAGATTCTTTGGTGCTGCTGGCTTTTGGGCTGGCACTAGAAGTGTACCACTAGCAGCCCATAATTACACCAAAATGAAGAAGCTCCATAATTATGAGTACAGTCATGCTTTCTTCTACTCTGCCCTGCCTGTTGTTGGCCATACAAGTCTTCCAAGGGGAAGGGATTAGCAGATGCCTGTGGTTGCTCTGCAGTCCTTCAGAGAAGGTGACGTTCTGGTTCTGGTGGCTCTTCCTGTGCCAGCTGACTCCCCAGCTCCACAACAAACTCCTCAGCTTACAGAAGTGTCCCATGGGTTAATTAGTTCATGTTTATAGCATATCTTGATGTAGAAAGTGTTGTTATTATTACTTAAAACTCTTGAACAACCTCTTCATAAAGAGATAGAAGAGTTTTAATTATAAAAAATATGTATCCTGAGAATAATAATCCCATTGTCTGAATTCCAGTGACTTTTTCTTCATGGTTTCCTGTTACCATTCAGGTGACTTTTAAGAACATATAATTTTAAAATATATTTTTGTAATTTAGAATGGAAGTTGCCTGACATTAAAATATTTAGATTTATTCTGATTTTACTTTTAATTGCATACAGCGCTGCTTTGATTAAAAATATTTAGACTGAGGAAACCCATGCCAATAGGCGGTATTTGTATTTTTGCTCAGCTCTTCAGGAAATTCCTTGTCTGTCTCTGTTGCTTGGCTATAATGCACTTAATGAAAACGGCTTTTGTTGTTTTTTAGAGTAAATGTGGTACAGAAACTTTGGAAAGAAAATGCTGCTGCCTTCCCAAATAATTCTAAGAAAAAGGAAGTATAAATCAGCTTGTATGTAAGGTGTATTATTTCTCATTCATCGCGTTGCTTTGTGGACAGGTTAGAAGTAGTTTTTGCTGTGAGCAAATGATGTAACTGGTAAAATGAATGTGTGTTACTATGGAGTAATTGATTGTCTGTTTTAAAGTTCTGCATTCCACTATCTGTGGATCACATGCAACACTGCAAGTTGATGAAAACAAGAGCTTTTTCCTTCTTCCTCTAATGAGGGGTTATTTCACTGGCTCTGAGTTTTACTGGATCTTAACAGGTCCAGACCACATATGTGTCCTGAAAAGATAGACACAGTAATATCACGGATACACTTAAAAAAAAATTATTAGCAGTGTTACTTAATTTATTCCAATTTAACTTCTGAAAATGTGAATTTAACCTTCTTAAATACTTTGCTTCTAGGAAGACCAAGTAGTTCTAGCTTCTGCTTAGGGCACCAGGGTTAGCCTGAGTTAGTGAATATTATAAAACAAAGTTTCCATCAATGAACTAAGGTGAAGCATGTTTTCAAAAACACATCTGCAGTGAATAATCTTGAAGAGTAAAGAGTGTTATGGACAAATTCGTTGAAAGCATATTCCATACTGGATATGAAAGTCTTGTGCATATGTATAAACAGCGCAGTTCCAGGGCTCTGGAGGTCTGATGCAGGGCTTTGGAGAGACACTGGGATACCAGGGTTTGTATGTGTG
The DNA here is from genome assembly GCA_013398055.1 of Ifrita kowaldi. Classification (NCBI taxonomy): domain Eukaryota; kingdom Metazoa; phylum Chordata; class Aves; order Passeriformes; family Cinclosomatidae; genus Ifrita; species Ifrita kowaldi. Next base: position 8,244 of record VZRS01008399.1, read on the forward strand.
CACATAGTTCATAAACAGCATGATTTGGAACCCAGTCATGTCCTGTGGTTTCCTCATATCCTTCATGTTGGATGAAAAACAAGCCGTCATTCATGGCATTGTGGAAACTCAACTACTTAAGAAGACAGTCATTGAATGTGGTAAATTTTCCGTTGTTTATAGCCCTTAAATCAAGGGTAAAAGTGACTGGGATCAATGTAGTAATCAGTGGTTGAAATTTGAGGGGACATTTAAGGAGAAGAGGCTAAATTATCACAATGCTCCTTCAAAAGTAAAAGCTATGAAAGCACTACTGAGCACATGCACAATCAGAATTTTATGTACCACGTTTATGTTGAAAAGAGTATCTACTGTTCTAAAACACTCGGAGGGGGGAGGAGGGGCCTTCACTTTAACCCTTCCTTCCCCAAATTCGGTGTGAATGCTGAGCTATTTTAAAGTGCCTCGCAAATAGGAAGAAAAGAACATTTCTCCTTTATCCACAATACAATGCTGTTGTGTTTATCTCCAGGTCAATGTTTTTTACTACTACTACTACCACCTTGTGTTTTGATAAACTGAAAGTGTGTTTATGAATAGCCATCAGTACTGTGATACAGATAAAACCTGTTCATGGTAATGGTACACACCCATCCCATCAGGGAAGTGGAGAGGTCTTGCCAACATAGATTAGATTGTGATGGATATTAGACAGTAAGTGAGAATAGATTAATCTGTATAAATGTGAAGTATTTAGTAGTAGTCTTCAGCTCCAGATAATGAAATGCCATCGAGGTACAGTTAAATTTCTGTTTATTGACAGACATCTGCAGTAAAGAGCCTGCCAGGAGCATGGTCTATGTTTTGAATTGATTTTATATCCTGATAACTCTCCATAGTGGTGTGAAACATGCCCAGGTGCTGGAATGGAATTCGGTAGTTCTATCTTTAGTAATAACTTATCTGTTACCTTGCTTATGATTATTCCTCTTCTGGTGATCCCTCCCCTTCCACCCTGTAAATAATAGCAGAAGGAAGACCTCTGCTTTGCCTCTCTAATGACAAGGTAGTTAATCTCAGAGTTTTGAGCTGCTTGCATATTTATTTTGTACTGTCAATACATCGTTAATATCTCCATGAGGCCTGAAGGTTTGGTATCTGCCTAAGAGCAGTAGAAGCTGTAACAGCTGTCTGGTCAAGAAGAATAATTTTTGGCCTCAGAGTGCAGCTTTGTGTTGCTGCCCCTCCAACAGTGAGTGCTGAGTGATGTTCAGGTGGAATTGGACAGGGGAGGTGAGGGCAGTGCTGGCTTCCCAAGGGTGAAACAGAGCCATAATCTCTGTGAAGATGAACCATGTGGCTACTTACCTACTCATTTACCACTTCCCTTGCTCTTTTGCTGTGGCCATTCTCACATTTTGGCTAATCCTGTGGAGTTACTGGCTGGTAGCTCTGTATTTGCACTGTTAATGTGAGACTGGGTGGCACTGCCCATCCTCCTTGTTCACTCTCCCAAAGTTGTGTTTTAGGGGTGTCAGGGTGCAGCAGTCATCACTCCAAATTAGCAAGGTTTCTCACTCATCTCCTGTGTTCTCAAGCACACCAAGATATTTCAGGCTATATTTTCACTGTGACACCATAGTTGTGCCATACCTTTTATCCGTAGAGGCAAGGCCTGCCTAATTTCCCATTCTCTGAGCGGGAAAGTTGATGTACCAGTCACATCCCAAGAGCTCAAAAAATTACTTTTTAAAGAAAATTTTAGAGTTAAATAAACCATTTCAGGTGCTGAATTATAACAGAGAACTGCACTAAGGTGACCTGTTAAAATTATGTTCAGGTGGTATCAGTTTAAAGAACAAAGACTTTAACAAGTCTGGAAAAAATATAGATAATAGGTTGGAATACCCATAGTGCGTGGCTGAGATAGTGCTGAGACGTGGCCAGAGGTCTACTGGCAGCACATTGTGCTGCTGTAAAGACAATATTTGCTCTTCAGACTGGCAGAAATTGCTGTGGGGGACTTACCTCCTACAATGAGGAAATTCCTTGAACCTGGCTCAATCATTTCCTGCCCTGTCCTGGCTGAAGGCTGTGCGGCTTTGGATGACTTTCCTCCTTTGGCTTGAAGGGAAGGTGACTAAAATGCAGAGCCTGAGGGTCATGAGGAGGGAGAGACAAACGCAGGGAAAAAGCTTGCCCTCAAGGAATACGGAGTGTATATATGGCAGAGTATGTATGAGAGATGTGGGACATGATACAACAGTTCCTCTTCTCTTTACAGAAATGCTTCTGTAAAAGAATTTTCACACTTATTCCCAACACAATATGCTTTCCTTTTGATGTTTAAACACCCTTTATCTTTTTAAATAACTTGGTACTACCCCAAAATTACGGGCATAAAGAGAACAAAATCCTTCAAGCCTCCTGCTTGGCAGTCTCTTGCAGTGCACCGAGGACGCAGAGGGAAGCAGCTGTTTTCTGGGCTGCCCTTGATGCAGGGGCTGTTGTGGGGCCGTGCTGGGAGGGCGGAGCGAGTGTCCTTGGGCTCGGGGAAGCCGTGTCCCGCTCCGGGGCCGGCGCTCCGCGGGGCGGGTGCGGTGCGGCCGCGCTGCCCGCAGGGGCCGCTCCGAGCCCGGGCAGCGCGGAGCGCACCGACAGCGAGGAGTTCCAAAATAACTCCCCTTTCCCGATGTTTGTCTGTGACAGCCTGTCTGCTGACTCTGGAAGGAAAATCAAACTGAAAGCAATGCTGTGTCAACTGCAATAACTCTCCCTCGGTTTGCTCTAAAGCCGTCAGTTATTGTAAAGCCACTTGGCTCTGCAGAGGCTTTTATCCCCTTGAACTCCAGGAATGGTTCTAGTTTACATCCACATTTCATAAATGTTCCTCTGAATTAGCCTACTTTGGGATTGTATGGAGGGCTAGTGAGCCTAATTCCAAACTTAGGGGAAAGTAAGGCTCACGAGCTTTGGTTGTATTATTTCCACCATAATTTTTGCAGAGAGTCCTTTTGCCTTTTCACAGTGTGCCCTGAGGTGTCTGCAGCAGCTCAGCTCATGTCACAGTTAGTCAGATTATACTCCATTATTTAAATATCATTCCTAAGAATTTTAGCTTTGGCAAACAGTCTTATATGGAGATACAGGTATTGAAACAGTGGTTTTTGTTTCAAGGAGCTTTCTCTGCTGCAGTTAATTTTATTGTATCTCTTGCCAAGAAAATGAAATAGAAATTCTGAATAATTTGCTAATCATGACATTCCAGATATACACAAAACCAACAGTTCATTTCCCATTGGTCCATTTTGTGTGATTTTTCACTTTTGAAAAACTCAAATGTATTCCCACGAATAGTGTGACACCCAAGAGGACCCATTTTCTCAAAAAGTTTTGATTGGGAAATGTGGGAAGGTAGGTTCTCCTGTGGGGCTGTGGTGTGCTGAAGAAGGCATTTGGAACTGGGGGTTTGGATTCTTTTATGGCTTTGAGAGATCTTGGCACTTACATAGCAAAATAGGTAGTTAGGATTCATGGTACAGTTGCAGACAAAGTGCCAATCATTATCTTCAATTTTGTCAGTAGAGAAACCAAGGCCAGTTCAACACATGAAGAAAGCTCAAGTTAATTTCAAAAATGAGCAACTAAATGGATGTTGTAATGTGTGTTCTTAAGCCCTTGAGGTTCCATAGACCATAGCCTTTGCCAGGAGTGATTAAAATACTAATGAGGAGGAATGAAATATTCTCAAGAGAGATGAAGAAGATGAATTGAGCTTGGTGTTTACCTGTAAAGTTAAAAAATCTGAGAAAGGATGTGTTCCTTTGACATTAGACCACTTCAACTTCATGAAAGAAAAATGCCCCATAAATTCAGGACTTCACTACCAGTGTGTAATAACCTTTGAATAGACACAAATTTTTCAGGAATACTTAAAGCTGCCAGTGTGCTGTAGAAACCGAGTATATGTTAGCAATATTTATGTGACGTTAGTTTTAATTTTCAGAGACCACACTGAGTTTTGAATAGCTAGAATTTATGGAGCAGAATTTTTCATGGACTAGAATAATTATAAAAAATATTTTAATTTTTCACACCCAGAGGCCCTGTGAGGTTTCAGCATTCACACAGCTTTCAATTTTAGCAGTATTCTTTCCTGTGTTTTCAGGTACTTCTCACATTTGTGAATATAGTTATGGGATTTTCTCCTGACTGAATCCAGGCTGGAGTCATCCGTTCTGTCAATTAGTGCAAATAAGTTCTCTGAACTTATTTAGAGGGTGCAAGTATTTTTTTTATTGAGCACTGTCTGTAACACACTGTCTCCAGTGGATTTGGTCACCCTTGAGTAAAGCATGCTGGGACATTTGTATAATTAAGCTTTTTCTGAACTTGAAATCAAAAGTAGAAATGAAAAGTCTGTGTAGCAGTCATGTAACTGCCAAGGAGATGCTGTGATTTAAATGGAAAAGCTCTATTTAAGCTCATGGTTTCACTAATAAAACCACAATAAATTAAGTACAAGATCTGTTTGAAACTTCTGGTGTCTGATATTTCCCAATTTTTCTGTCCATAGTACAGAATTTGCATGCAAAAATGAAGAGTGTGTATAGAAAAAATATTTGAAAGGGAAAAAGTTCTTGTTTCCTGGAGTAGTTTTGACCTGACCCTTTACAGGTGATGACTAACTCCTCTCTGCTGATTTCTTTTGTTTTGATCCAAGTGTCTAGTTGTTTATGTAAAAAACAAAGCTGAAAGAACAAATGAGAGAAGAGAAGAGGTGATAAAAGTGGAGTGAAACCAAGACCAAATCTGTAAAGGCCATGAGTGCTTTGATATATTATGCATTTTCTCAAAGGACTTGCCTGAATCAAAAGCCAAAGCACAACGTAAAAGCTGAAGATCTATGTAGGCAGATGCCCTACCTTTTGGGTTGGATACTTATTCCCTTTTAGCTTCAAGATGTTCACAGTTTGAAGAATACTGCATGAAAGTGAGAGGAACTGGAATTTACCTATTTGAGCATAGCATCAAGCCATAATTGTACACACATAACCGGTGATACAAGACAAGAGCTTGAGGACTGCGACAATGCTGTGCAGTGCTGCACAGGAAGGGATCTAAATGTAAGAATGGATGAAAGTCTCACTAATGAGGATTTTAGAAGCCCCTTTGACAATATGGGAAACAACAGAAAAAGGATTTTCAGTGTAGGTCTCCTACTTCATTCTTTTGAGCTGCTGAGGAATAGAATTGTAAGTGGCCTTGAAAAGTACATTTTCGTAATGGAAAAGAAAAACATGAAAATGCTAGAATTTAATGAGCCTTGCCCTGTCTTCAGCTAGTGAGAAATCACTTTCTTTCTTTCGAGGCCTGGGTTCAACAGTCAGTGCATTGACCACAGAGAGGAAGCAGAGCCCTTGTCTTCCTTTTGCATGCAGGAGTTGCCTTTGGTAAAGTGCTTCTACTTGGCTTGCACTGTTCACTCCTCTGCTGCTGTTCTGAGGCAGTGAACTCTGCTGTGGGGGGGTTCCACTAAGTCAGATTCAGGGAGTTGAAAAGGAGAGCAGTGGAGAGAGGCCGTGGCTGGAATTGTTTAGGTGCAACCACAGTAGAAATGTCTCCATGGCTGAGGTAACTGTATGATGTGACACTGGATGGGAGACCTGTGGTTGAATTTCCCAGTTCCTTGGCTAGTGGTGATTAGAAACTTTGCACAGTGGAGATGCTGGGTCAGCATCATTGCCTGCCACCTAACTGCAGAGTGTGAAGCTGCTTTCGAGCTTCAGCCCTTTTGGCAGCAGTATCGTGCTGTAATAGGCATGGGTAAGGCAGAAGAAAGCCATGAAGCAGTGTAAGAGACGTGGAAAATAAGCCCACTTGGATAGATTAATATTGTGAATTCCTGTCTTTTAGAAAGTGGAGACCACCTCCACATAATTCCAGAGACAGACTGCCAAACTCCAGGCTAATCTAAATTAAAACAATTATCCTCTTACAGTTTTAGTTTATTTTGGCAACGCTAACAAATTCTTAACAGCAAAGTAAGTAAGTCAGTCATTTGGGAGTAATTCTGAGAAGTCCCAGAGGAAAGGACTGGGCAGTAAAAGACAGCTGAAATTTCAACAGATTCTGTTTTGTCACCCCCTGGCTCATTGTGCAGAGCATCTGCAGCAGGGTTTGCAAGGGAAATGCAGACCTGTAGCGTCATGAGGCCTTTTATTCTTGTGTCCCTCTTCCAGGCTGGCTTGTTGGTTGTCTGGAAGATTCTGAGTATGGTGAATCTGGCTGAAACCGAACTTTAGAAGCGTCCTGGGAATTTGGGGATTTGCAAAATGAGGTCAAAGAATGATCCAGCAATGACATAAGCAGGCAGTGTGGATACAGCTTTCCCAGTGTTGGTTAGGCTGACCAACCTGCAAGTGCTGGTGTGGCCTCATGAAACTATTGCAGCTATGGAGAAAGTGTTTGAGCAATAAAACAAATGAACTACTGATCATCTTGGATTTCTTGGCTGTTACCTCCAGTAGTGCTACCAGGGAAGAACACCATTGCAGGCTTGAACACTTGTATTTTATCTCACTGTGTTGCTCTTTGCTCAGACTGTGATATCTTTTCTGGAGAAGGAAACAACTGGTGTTGTGTGCTAAGCAGGTTTAGGCCAATTAGTCTTCAGACAGTTGGACTAGATGATTGTCACAGGTCCCTTCAAACCCAAATATTCTATATTGAGATCTATATTAAAAAAGATATTCTAATACAGCCATGAGCTATTTTTGTGTGTGTGCATATGCATGTACACATACAGGCATATATTTAATACACAATTTAGAAAAAGCTATTATTTATACTTCTTAAATTATATAAAATAATTTCATGGCCTAAGGCAGTTCAAGACTAGAAGAGACTATTGGTTCGCTTAATCCATTCCCTACTCGGTCCAGGCTGGTAATTTGTTTTCCCAAAAAACACCAGAAATAACATGTCTGATGAAGGATATTCTCTGAAAAGGCAAGGAGTCTTGATCTGAAGACATAGTTGTTGGCTTTGTTGTTGTTTTGAGGGTTTTTTCTGATTTTGTTTTTGTTCCCTACCTGGAAATACGTTAATACTTGAGTGGTTTACATAACCGGTCTGTAACAAGTGCTTCCCCTTGCACGTAGCAATCTCTGTGATGCCACAGAACCCAATGCCCGCTTGTTTGCTGACTTCAGCTCTGCCAAAAGCAGAAATATGTTCATTCACTGAGTCTTTGCTGCTAAAAACACGCATGTCCAAGTTTGTAAATAGAAATAATCTGTCCAAAATGGACCCAAAGTACCTACTTCTTCCTGATTTTGAGAGCAGCATAGTTACAGTCGATTGCATAAGTTTATGAGTAACTGCTACTTTGTAAAATCAAGACAGAGTAGCAGGAAGAAAATGTATTTTTAGCAAATGCAAAGTGTTAGTGAGACACAAACTGTTGAGCATGATTCTCAGTTCAGGCTGCTCTGTCTATTGAGTGGTTAAGCTGTGGCATTTCATTATAGCCTTGACTGCTTTTTATGTATTGTGATGGAGCAGTTGCTAAACCACTGCCCTTTGCCCTACTGGACTGGAGCTGCCCGGCTGGGGCCTGCAGCCCATCCTGCTCATAACTGGTAGAAGATTTCCTTCAACTCGAGGAGCAAGAGTGTCTGAACTCTCTCCATGTTGCAACGAGCTCCAGTGCAGGATGTGTGCAACTCTACCCTGACACCAAAAAGTCCTGTGTGAACCAGACTTCAGTTTAATAAAACTCAAGAAGTAAAACAAATTTGATAAATGTTTGATTTGTACTGGGGCTTGTATGGCTTTGAGATAAGCACTTATGCTTTTCCCCTTTGTTTCTTCCTCTTTAAAGAAGGTGGGTAAAAACTTTTGGTTCTGTTCTGAAAATGTCTTGGGAGAAATATGTTGAAGGCAGGAAAGGCAAGGGCGGTGTCCTTCTTGACAAGGGCACAGTCTCAAAGTGCCCGAGAGAGGTGAGAAGAGGGGCCTGGAAAGGGTAATACAGTTCAGCCAAGGGTCTAGGGATCTTCAAGTCCATAGTGTTGGGACAGATCTAGAGTTAAACAGGGAAGTGAGTGGGACAGATTTGCATGGGACATGACCAGATATAGGCTGAGCTGCAGGACTTTCCATCTCACAGTTAACTCATTACAAACAGGAAAGAAGAGGGAGGTTTTAGAAGTGGCTCTCAATAAGTGGAATTAGACCCAAAGACATTTTCAGGACGCATTTTGTGACATAGTGTTTCGCAGGTCAGATGTGAAAGGCTAATGAGATGGTCAGTGTACTCCTCCAGCTTGTCTGACGTACATAAGTGATAACCTGGCAAATGTTACAGTTGATGAACAGAAACAGATGTGTTTATAAATGAGCTATGTTAATCTTAAAGTCGCCAATCTGAAACTGAACTGAAAGAAGTGAGCATTGGTTTAAGGATAGAAAATTTATTTCTGGTTTTCTGCCAGTGATTTAGTCATTGGAGAATGGGTTTACATAGGCAAGAACAAAAGGAGAAACTGAACAGAACTCCTGAAACCCACCAGATGTGCAGAGTTTTGTAGGATTATGGTGTTATTACTACAGAACGTAAGAGGGCAGATTTGCCAATGTTGCAAAACATGCGTAAGTTGTAGAGGAAAAGGAAACTATTTCAGTAATCAGTAGAAATGTGATTTAGCAAGTTCAGAGCTGGAAGGCCCATTGCAAATGTTCTACTATAGCTATGTTTCAAACCTCTTCCATATTAAATACAGATGCTAGTGTAGGCATGTTGGGGCAGTATTGACATAAGAGCATTAAAATCTTCAGGGAATGGTTATTGGGGATTCTTAAAACAGACCTTAAATTATTGCAGCGCTCAGAATGAATGCCTGGCAGTCATTAAAGCTAGAGAATATTTTCAGCAGTAGTGCAGAAAGATGTTTATGATCAGGACAGATCATACATCCCTGAAATAGATCCTGCTATGGTGGGAAGGTTGCCAGGTGTTTGTAAAAACTGTAACACTAACATTTTGCAATTGCAGCTACTTTGTTTTGTGCTTTATTTTGTTGGCTCTGGTGCAAGACTAATTGTGAGGGCGATTAATGATTTCTAAAGAGAATGAGTATTCCAAGGAGGAGATAAGGCATCTTTTCTTTTGGCATAAGTAAAAATAGTGCTGGCCCATCTAGGTGAGGATTGTCTGTAGTAATTGACAGCTTCCTAAAGTTATATCTGGATGGTTGCAATTGAAAGGTGATTTGGCAAATGCAGCCATTTTAGAAGAAGTATATTTTCAGAATATCACGGTAAAAAAACCTCTGCTTAGAACACGAAAGCACTGTGTATAAACAAACATGAAGTTGTAGAGGACATGAGAAGAAACCAATGGATCATGGGCTCAGATATTAGTTACTGGTCAGTTCTGTGAATCATGGACTCAAAGTGAGAGATGTTTTTAGAAGAACCTGGGTTGACCCCTTCCCTGATGCAATCCATAGAGGATTTTGAAGTGTTTCATGTGCATGGAGCTGGATAAGAGCCTTGGCCAGATGGTGTCTGATCTTACGGGCAGGATAAGTGTTTGCATCTCTGTTTCTCAAGCTTACATCCTCATAGGATACTCACATCCTCTCTTCCTTCCTGGGCTGTGGTGAGGCAGCCTGTGATACAGAGTGTGGATGGCAGACAGGAGAGTAAACTGTTCAGGGAGAGTAGTAGGCTTTGCACAGACTTGGGGCCATGTCATCTCTATAATTAAATTGCTGCAGTTGCACCTTAGAACCAGCACAGAAAATAACCTAGGTTTCTAAATAAACCCCCTATGCACTTATATACTGGGGTAATGTTTTTTCCTTTGACACATACTGCACTGAAACATGCTACTGAATTTATAATTTCAAGTGATACAAGGAAGCCTGGCCATGAGTAGTGTTGACAGTGTAATTTGATTTTATTGGTATTGTTGGCACTTCATGTGTGGGACATTCTTTTCTGGTTTATTTTTTAATGAGAAACATTCTATCAGATTGTGAAAAGAACATTTTCTGTTGCCCAATGCTTAAGCAAAAAGTCTAATTGAACAACCCCCCCAATCTTATAAAGAACAGAAAAAACCCCCACGTTAAACAATAATTGACTTTTATGTATAATGCATTGTCTTCAAAAATCTGAGTCGTTTCCATCCATATAAACAAGTTATATAGTAGTAACAAAGTGCATGAAGCAAATTGCTAAATTTAACTAAGGTATTAAAATAAAAAGTACTTTAAAACAATACTTTAACACAGTTTTTTGCCATGATTCTATCATGCATCAACACAAAGCAGATCCTGAGGCAACCTGTGCCTTTGACAGTCTTTCTGTATTAATATGTAAATAAATGGAAGTAATGATCAAACTCGTAAGAGGGTGAAAAACATCAAGACAAACCATCCATTTATAACAGAGTTGTATTTTAAAAAAAAAAAAAATCAAAGTGCACTGCTGGTACATCTCATTTGAACCTATCTGGTATGTGAATAGCAGAGGGGCATGATCCAGTCTCCAAAGGTTCCAATGCTTTTTTTAAGCACCAAGGGAATAAAGAATGATGGCTGTTCTGTTCATAGCACTACTCTGACTAGCATGACAACGGGAAAATTGTACCAGAATATATCCGTAAACATCTTTTGTATACTGAGGAGGCAAACACTCTTAAATTATCTGATGTGTATAGTACTGGTACTTAGTGTTTTGGTGCCAGTACCAGACTGGTCCAGTAATTAGCATTCAGATCTATTTCTAATTACAGATAAGGCATATAACAAAAAAGTAAATATTTGGTTATTAATATCTCATATGGTTCAGCAACCCAACCAGTCAGAACTTATCTTTCCAATTTTAACGATCTTCAAACTCTTGTCTTCCATTTGTAGATAGTACTGGTCTTTGAAAAAGTAGGTATATCCTGTTAAAATAAATTTAAAAAGCATGCTCAGATTATGGAGCACATAATTCTTGATCAAAGATTTTTTGTCTTTGTGATTTCATGAAGCTTACTGAACTGGATGACTTACTTCCCAAAATATTCACGTGTATTTGTATTATTAAAAAGATATATTTTAAAACTACATTAAAATTCCCATCCTGTAGAAGAGAGCTCTTGTTAAATGGAGCCTTAATAATGTTACTATTTCGTGAGCCAGAATTTTCTGGGATGAAATGTTTTCTGGCAAAATAGATGTTGAAAATGTGACTGAGTCAAGACTCATGTGACACCAGTGTTGCTTTCAGACTTTAGTGCATATCTGTGCAAAATTTAAGGCCCGTTAAAACCACGGGCCAGGATCTCAGCTGGAGTTGATAGGAAGTTAAGAAAAATTGCAACACAGAACCCATTCATGCCTGTGATCAGGGAGATTATCATGCTTGAGTTCTGGTTGTGCCAGAGCAGCATGGTGCTGAAATGGTGCCGGGACTGTGTGCTGGTGTGGAGGAACCTGGGGAGGATGAAGGAGCTGGGAAATGTCCAAGCCACAAGGACTGGCTCGGTCATGCATCCTGGGGTCAGGACATCCTAATGCCTGTGCATCAGGCATTGGGTGGCTCCATTTGGCTCCTACTCATGGACCACAAGAAAGCAGTCTCCAACACGTTTTGCAGCAAACAAATAAGAGAGCTTGTTAGTGACCTAAATGAGAATTACAGCTTACCACTGTCCCCAAGGCCCAGGACAGCATCGAGGTTATCTGGAACACCATTCCAAGAGTCAGCAATGAATTTAGGGGAGGCAAGCTCCATTTTCTTCTTTTCTTCATTGTACCTGAAGGAAATTATATCTCTACATTACAAATCTGCATTCAATGTTAAATTGTAATATAATTTTTCAGGGAGTCCTCAGCAAATGTGACTATATAAAACAAACAGAAATATAACAAATGAGATTGTAACATCGTTTCTATTTCATTATAATTATTCCTGATTCCTTTTAAATCCTGTGAAATTGCACATCTTTCCTTTGAAAATGCAATTATTGCTGAATTGAAAATACAATTTTTAAGGAAAATTCTTTCCAGAAATGTAATTTGGATGGGAATCAGTGCTGAGCAGGAGGAGTGGAGGTGTACTGAGCAGCAGTGACATGGGATATAGTTTGAACCAATGACCCTTCAGGTGCTCAAGCACCTCTTCAGGAGAAGGAGACTTCAGAGAGGTTGTCTTTGATTAGTACTGGAGGGAGAAAAGCATTTATGTTCCCAATTTCTATTTGTCCATGTCCATAGGTATCTCAGGTTGCCTTTCGCTCATTGCTTTATGGAGCTACTTGGATTATATCCAAAGTTACACCAGTACTAACTAGTAGTAGGTTGGTCAAAAGCAATTTAAATGATTCATTTAAATTCCTTACTATTTTTTTCTGGGTTATTTAAAGAAAATCTAGTACCTTGCTGGGTAGCTTTAAAACTTCAGCTGTGGAATCTGAGCCAGCTCCTTTTCTCCTCCCTCACAAAACTTTGCTATGCTCAACAGTCTTGTTATAATAACACTAAAATAGCTTGTGTCTGGAATGAAGGAGAGAGAAGGCTTCCAAAAAATCCATTTAAAGTAAGTGTGATAATGGCACAGGAAGGACTATGGTATGTAACTACTTTGATTCCATTGACAGAGTCCTTGTATAAAATGTAACAGCCACATACTTAAGGGTTATAGCGTGTGTTCGACAGAGATGCATTTTTTTTCTGAAATATTTGTCAACTGCTTGCTTTCTTCTTTACACAGATAGAAATCACTTAATCCTATTTTGTTTCCTTAACAATAAATTATGCATTCTGCAGTGACTGCACTTGATAAGGTACTTTGATAGAAATACTATCTGTGATTAGAGTGATGAATTACTTGGAGGCCCTGTAGTACAGTTAATCAAAACAATAGCTGGGTACAGAGGAGACCAGCAGCTTTTAAACTCATAGTCTGTAGGTTTTAGTAGGAGTCTGAAGTGTTGCAGATGGCTGTATTAGAACTACTACTTGTAAATATTAAAATGGTCTTCACAATACGACATTAAAGAATGAATATCATTCTTTAGGTTTTTAGTTCTTTTTTTTCTTTAGGTAATTGAGAAGATTACTGTCCTTTAAGTAATTGAAAGTTATGATCAAGTGGCAATTGTAAAGGGTATTTTATTTACTTACAGGAATCCACAGTCGTTAGGATATAATAAAGAAAGTAATTCAGTTTAATCATAACATGAAATTAATGTTCACATAAAATGGACTCAGTTATACTGAGACCTCCTTTGATATCTTATGTAGAACATCTCTCAGAAGGAACCCTTACAGGTTGGAGAATCTTTTAGATTTCTGGTAGTTATTTCTGATGTTTGACTTTCCTCTAAATTGTCAGTTAATGAATGGGTCCACTTTCAGCCTGTTGTGTAATGTCTGCATTCCTGAAGTAAAGTCCTGTTCCTGGAACAGGCCTCTGACAGTGACTGCAGGAGTCAGTGCCTCTGCTTTGTTCTGATGCCATTTTGATAGCACAGAGGTAACTCACAAAGTTCCTCCTCTGCTTTTTAAGGTGGTCTTTTGTGCCAGATGTTCCTGGCAATTACGATAATGAAATTCTATCAAATACAATTATACAATTAGTAGACTCTTTAGGTGTAATGTGGGATATTTATTTCTACCACAGTAATAGCCTTGAGACATTTTAAAGACATACTTTCTTAATCTAGAAAGATAAGAGCATGATAGTGGGTCACCTGGGTTTCACTGGAAACATGAAAAGGATTGAGAGACTGCCAAAATGAATTGAAGCTAAGATTTTTCTCAAAGTACTTACTGATACACTTGTGGTTTGTTCAGATTTCCTCAGTGCCAACTATATTAGTAGAGCAAAGGTGTAAGTGATGGTAGATCAGCTGCTGAAAGGATTTACAGTCATCCCCAGCATGCTTTGGTAGTCACACTGCTGTTTCCTTTAAATCCAGTGCCTCTAAACCTGATGGCTTAGTGAAAGAATTTCTTAGGCAATCTGGTCAGTCTTTGGATTCAAGTGATTGGAGATCAGTGCATTTATAAGGAATTCCTTGCAGGGTTTTCCCCCAGTATTTGTGAGCTGACAGTAAAGACAACTTGCCCCTCTTAAAAGCCAGGGACTGATGTGGGGCAGGTGCTGGTACATGGGGGCAGAGGGATGAGTTGTTAGTGGTGGGCAGCCTGACACACAACCCAGGTACCCTCTTCCATTGCTGTTTTTGAGGCTGTCTTCTGAAATACGTGCTAGTTTCCTGCTGCTGTACTGAAGCACTTTCCTGCTGTCAGCACTGTCCTGGCAGCCCTTGTTTTATATTCCCAGAGGATGACCCGCTGTGTTTGGTCCCTGCCTCCTGAAGCTCAGTGTGCATTCAGCCCTAGAGACAGCTTGGCTAACAGCATCCCACCACCACTCAATGCATCTTACTTCCAGTATCTGTCTCCAGCAAAAATGTATGTCTTCTTGTTTCTGCCCCAGTTAAAAGCTGCATCGACACGCTGCACATCAGGGGGCAGTCCCAGGCTGGTGAGTTTCTTTGGATAGCCCCTGTCCAAGTTGCTGGCTGAATAAACCCAGTACTCGTTTCCTAAGTAGGGGAGAAAACAAAGCAAACAAACACTGTTTATTAATCACTAACAAAAGGGTATTTCTTCTTTTTTGCTTTGCAATGTGGCTTTTTATTGCACTAACTGTACCACTGGTCTTACTAGTGTTTTGCCATCTGTGAAGCACTAGATTACAATGCAAGTGGACTGTGATTACCACTGCTTTTGCTATTGAAGTGCTCCTTGCCTCAAAAACAGAGATCACCTCTTTTCTCTTTCTTCCTCCCTTCTTAGCTGACTAACCTTTGAGGTAGACACTGTCTTGGGTAAATTTGGGTTATGCTAAAACAAGTAGTTTGTGGAGGAAATTTTTTATATGATGAAAATTGTCTGAAACCGGGCAGGGGCAGCCGATGTTCAAATGCAGAAGCTCATGTTCGCCCTTTATTCGTTTTGTTGACCCATTTTATTGAGTGATTAATAGGAAGTTTTTGCTCAGACTTCCTGTTGTCCTTTGTCGCACAACATTTTCTAGTGTCTCCCCAGATATGTACTAGGGGACTATGTAGTGTTCTGTGCTCTTTACATGGAATCATAATTTGCTTAGTAAATACCCTCACTGGATTCACTGAAAGCCATGGAAAGATTTATTCTTGAAAGGGCATTTCTTTGATTCTGTGCTAGTGGGAGAGTAAGTAAAGTATTAATGTGAGAAAAGTATAAAGTGTAGCATTTGAGATTCTTGGAAGTTATTGATTCATCATTCAGGAGCAAAGTGTGGGGCTAACTAGTAAGTATTTTAAGACAGTTGTGTTATTTTCAAACCAATCTTTGTTTTTTGATAGTTCTTATTTATTTTTTTAAAAAGCAGGATAGCTAAGTTTTCCTGGAATTTATAAAGAAAAGGAGAGGTTTAGATGTGATAGAATTATATATAATATATGCAATATTTGAAGTGTTTTGGTTTGCCCGAATTCTTTAAGATTTTCCCCCCCTCGATGTAAACTAAAGCAAATGGCCTCTGAGCCATGTGGAATAGATTATCATTACTTTTTTCTCTCCTGTACAGAAAATATACAGCAGCTTTTGCCATATGGTTTTTACATGACTGGAGATGTTTAGTCATGTTGTTAGTAGATATTGGAGCCTCGTTTTTGCTGGCTCAGTTCTTCATGCTGAAAACAGTCTCACAGCTCTGCTCATTTGGCCACTACAGCTGAACCATATGTGTGACAGACAGAGCAGAGCTTCCTGTCCTCCTCCTCTCCCATGGAGGCAGCTTGCACGGCCGCCTGTATCCTCTGCCTGATGAGCCACCAAGGAAGATGCTTGGAAGCCAAAGTGGAAGTCAGTCTTTGGCAAAAGAGAAGGAGACAAGGAAAGGCATGAGGAAAAAACAAAATGTAGTCCTCTCAAGCAACATGTGCTGAGATAATAGCTTAAGATGGAAAGAAATAGAAGAAAAACAGAGCAGCAACTGAGGAAAGAGAGCTCCCACTGTTGTTGTGGCGTTGCATTTTAAATAATGATTCTTGTTTGGTTTTGCTTGTTGTTGAGTGTCTCTTTCTAGGTGCTTACAGCTCTCCTTTTGTTGTACTTGGAGGCTGAATGCTGTTTAGAGCCTTTCAGATCTAGCCTTTGTCCTAAAATCCTCAGCATGGAAATGGGGAGATCTCTCACCCTACCTGTTGGCTCTGCTGGCTCTTAGGCTGTTCCCTGTCCCAGGTACAACTCAGAGGAAAGCGAGCTTGAATGCAACATTATGCAAATGACTACTTACACTTTGAAACCTAAAACCCATACCTGTAAAAAAATATAGTCTTTAAAACCAGTACCTGAGAAAAATACAGCCTTCTCGTCCTGAGGGGCCTCATAGACAGCATCAATTTTCTCTGGCAGATCAGGCCAGAATGTAGCAACAAGAAGAGGACCTGTGGGTTTTCCTCGGGGGTTTACAGTCCTCCACATGAATCTGAGCAGAACAGAAAATTGTACAAGATCTACAATGAACTAATTCAGCAGCACATCTGTTTCTCATCACTTCTGGCACAGGCCACATGAGCATGCCCACACACACATGCGCACACACACGTTAGCAGCAACACACACTTGGAACTCTTCTCTCCACTGACTGAAAAGCAAACTCATTTATTTAGAGGCACGTTGCTAGAGGAGCTGCACCATAAGCTGCATGCTGGACTGCTGGTGAAATTGTTGCACTGATTGCCTCCTGTTGCTTTTTGCATCAGGGCAAAATTTATCCTGTGCTTTGAGTATACAAATAAACTAATTTACACAGCATTTAAACTGTTAGAGCCCTCCTGCTGCTGTGTATTGAGCAGATGGATGAGCATTTGACACAAGTAGAGTTTTGTATTCCATGAACTGCTCTTGCAATTACTATTGTAGTGACTAAAAGTTCAAATTTAATAGCAGTATATCACAGTGCTTGGAAGTGAGTTTGGCTGTAAAGAAACTGCTAGCACTAAAAACGTTCATTAGAGAAATGCAAAGGGTAATTTATTGGCTATTTTGTGTGTAAGTAGGATGATCATTTGATTTAAACTTTAAAAAGCTCTAATTATCTTTAAATGGCAGAGCTTTGTACGGACGTTTTTTGGTATTAAAAATAGCACTGCTATTTCCTCCTCCATAGAATGAAGAACTTTTTTCCCCAACAGAACAAAAGTTTTGATATGGTCATAAAATGAAAAATCAGCAGGCTGGTGGAATTGCTCTTGCACCAAGCTATAGTCGTTAAATTCTGAGGTCAAACTGCTTTTACCATTAATATGTTTCTGAAGCTCACGGTACTACTGGCATTTTATTTTTTGCAGAGTATAAATTGTCATTACCCATTCCTGCCTATAATACTTATACCCTTGAGAAGACCTGGATCTTAAATTGCATTTTTGTTTTGCCTAAAATTTGGAGGAGCAGTCCTAAATTAATTTAACAAATTGCTCTATTTTTATCAATAACGAAGACAGTAATATATTGTTGTATCCTTGTTGTGCATACATAGATGTATTTTTAACATGTACAAAAATATCTCTGAGCATGACTCATAATTTTCATTTACAAAAAAGAGGCAAAGAATAAGCCATATGGCTAATTACTGCTCTTGAAAGTGTTAAAATACATATGAAATGCTGTAATAGGTAATACTATTTGTTTCATGCATCTCTTTTTAGACAGAAAAGCAGGTCCAATATGATATGGAATGGAAATTCATATAGAAAGTCTTTATAACATTGCATTCATAAAAGTAGTTCCTTTAAAAACCTGAGTTACGGAATTCTCAGTTAAGTTTGGATCTGATTTATGGCTGAATCAGCTCCAGTAATTGCTATCTGCATGAATTTCAAACTTTCCAGAGCCAACGGAGACTTAACACCAGGTTTTTAATAAACCACACATTTCAAGGGACTTGTTAAATTGGTGAGGTTTTCTTTTGGAAAGGGAAACTTTGTCAGAGCTGAATTTTATTTTGTTTTTGAATCGGGTAGAAGGTATTTTTATTTCTACACATCTTACTGAGGAAATGGTGAAATTAATTATTTGGCTTTCTCATTTCAGTTTGAACACAATAAAATGTTTTAACTCATCCATTTTAAATTGTAATATTACATTTATAGACAGATTTAATAATTTAGTTACAGTAAGTAGTTTACATCATATTTTAACATAATCAGTATTTGCCATGATCATGATTACTATCATTATTATATGCAGTTATCAAAAGGACCCAAATCAGTGGGTCTTTTTTAGTGTCCTAATAAATTTCAAAGTGTGAACTTTTGTTCACCCTCAGAACAAAACCATCTGTGGAAATGCTATTCTTGGGCATTTTGTACCCAGTGGAAAAGCTCAACTGTTCTTTATGGCTAACAGCACCTTCAGTAACTCCCTTTTCCCAGTAATTTCCTTTCCTTGATTTGAGGGGGGAGGAAAAATACTTTTTTTTTTTTTTTTTGGAAAGAATTAATAATATCTGACCTCCTTTTTGCTATTTACTCTTTGCCTGTGCCATGTGACAGTTGGATTCTATGGTCATTTTCATGAATCATAAAAGTCACACCACCTATGATAGACAGTTGTTTCTTGAATGCCAAAAGTGAGTCACAATGCTGTTTGCCTGATACTTGGAAAGCTGCAAGACTGACAGGCAAAGCCATTCCAGAGCAAAACAATTCAATAGTTGTCTGCTTTTGCTGCATGCTAGATAAAGGCTGAGCCAGTCTGAACAGATTGTTTTGGTATTTGCATAGTTCTTAGTCCAACTGTATCTAAATGCAAAATACTTCTATTTTGTCAAGATTATATAGAATACTGGATCACTCTGCTGGTTTAGGAGTAGATTTTACATTGCTCCTTTGTGTGACTACCAGTTTAGAAGAGCAGAAGCAAGCTGGAGGTCTGGCTGAAAACCAAGGCCCACAGGTGAGCAGAAGAGGAGCAGTAGCTGGGAATAGTGTGGGACTTGGTAGAGGTTTTACTGCTGTGAGAATGTTTTTCCTCTGAAGGTGCTGAGCTCAGGTGAATACTTCAGCTCTCTGATGACTAAATTAGCAAAACTGGGCACTGGTTTTGACAAACTAGTTCTGGGGTCATGGGGCCAGCCCTGTGAGGCTTTGTGAGGCTTATCTCTCGTTACTGTGGGGCTGTTTGGTGGCCAAGGAATGACTGTTCCTTGCCAGTAGGGATCACTGGAATCTTAGCCTGCTGCTGACGGGGCCAAGAAGAAGAGTACAAAAGGTATCAGAGGTATCCTCACAGACCAGATGAAATGAACCCTTTTTGCCCCAGGCAGCTGTAATATAAATAGGGAATAATATGTTCTTACAATCAGAAGGTTTAAGTTCCATTTCTGCATTGCTAAAACACAAAGCCTGTGATAAAGATTAAGTCTAACTTCAAACCTAAAGAACCATTATTCTGGGTATCATGTAGATTGGATCTAGAAGGAAATGCATTGAAGGAATTATTGTATTTACCCTTTAAAATCACCTAACTGACCATGTTTTTTTGTTACTAAAAGCTGGTGAGTAGAGTTAAACCATGCAGCGTGGTAATAAAACTTCATATATCTAGCTGAAAATTTGAATCTGGAGTAGATGGCTGGACTCAGGTATATCACCAGGAGGTACAAACAATTTTTAAATTGCTATTTTGTGAGGGAAACTTGTTTGTTGGTTCCTCCTTCCTTTTAAATTTCAACTGACAACTGGCAAGGAAAAATGAACAGCTGAGTTGCAATACTTCCCTTAGCTTCAGATTCCTGTATATATTTTCATATGATAGGAGACAGTGTTTGATTTAGGCACACGCATTGAATGTGTGTGGACCCAGACCTTCAGTGGTGTTGGGAGAATGTTCACGGTAACTGAGGATAAATGATTCCATTTGGCATTGATTTATGACAGGGAAAAAGGAGCTTTAGTGTCTCTCCCAATGGTGCTGCCAAGTCCCATACTCCTTACGAGACGCTCTTCACTGCTGAGCGGCTGGGTAATACAGGCCCTGGCAAAGGCAGTGGGAGCTGCAGCTGTGCAGCCACCTCATTTTATGAGGAATGTCTCTGCTTTTGCATCAAAAATGCCTTTGGTGCCTTCTGTCTTGGAGGCTCTGCACACATGTAGCCTATCCCAATCACCAGTGCCGTTGATGTGTTATTACAGCAGCCATGAGTCACATAGTGCTGTTATTTAATGACTTTGGACTCAATCTGAATTAAAGCATTTCCCTTAGGAGTTGATTAGGGCACTTTGCTATTTCTGAACATGCAAAACCAAGGCTGGATGTTGTGCCTGATGATAAATTTCTAGATTTTGGTGAATAGGTCTCACAGATTCCTTCACTTCAGGCTCTCTTAGTAAGCAATTTATCTCACTTACCTATCTTTGAAGAAAAATGTTTCTCCTCTAATTTGTGCAACTCCATCAAATACAATCTCATGCTTGCAGAGCTCTGGAGTGACAGGTCCAAGGGTCGGACGTGGGCCTGGTCCTGGCCCTGGTCCAGGTTCGACATCGGGTGACACCTCTGTGATGGTGAACAGAGATACTCTGTTACACTTAAATGAAGTGCTTCACAGGTTACTAGAGAACATGAGCTGCCATGGGGTCTACAAGGGTAATCATTTGGAGCGAGTTCTTGAAGTAGGAAAAACTGGTAATAAAATCTCTTCAGAAGGAGGGTGGTTGAGTACAGCTGAGGAAGCCTTGACTTCCAGTTCTGCCTTAAAATCCTCTGTGTGGCCTCATTGGTAACATGGTACCTGTGTGTGTCTGTCTGGGCTGAGCTGCCTGCTTAACCTGAGAGATAATTAGAAGTGATTATACTGGGTTCAGAAGTGAACATCACCATTTTTATTTTGCTGGCTTCTAAAAAGAAGTTAAATAAATTTCAAAGTCCTTGTACTCAGAATTATCTGCAGCTCTGCTGAGAAAGACATCAAAGTGGATTTCTCTTTTTTAAAGAAGGGCCAATATTTGGCAAGTTACAAAGATGCATTTTGAGCCATTTGTGTGATCTTTCTGCCCTCACCAAGAATCAAATTGTGCTTTTCAGAACATGCACTTTGCCATCTGGTTTATTTTATTTGGTTCTATTATTTGGCTGCTGCTTGTCTTGAGGCATTTGCCTTTTTTTCTCAGACATTGGGTTAATTTACTGTATGAGAAAAAAATGGAGTGTAGCTGATTTATGATAATAATAATGGGAGAAAACAAGGTTTTTTTGAATACTTGTTTTACATAGAAAGCAGTTTGTAAGGGGTTATGTCAGTTAAAAGGAGGAAGAAAGATAGTTTTGTCTTGGATCTTGAAGCATGCTTTAAGAAAACTGGGTTAAGTTCTGAGCTCTTACCAAAGATACACAGAATGAGCTCAGAAAACTCACTTACAAACCTTGACCATTTCTCAATGCCCATTTTTAATTAAAGCAGAACAAGGAATAATGAAGATTCAAATCAGATTTTTGTCTCACGTGATAATAATTTTGATATATTCTTATTAAAATTTCTAAGGTGTGGAATACTGTAGAATATAGTCACAGTTAAAGAGATCTCTCAGTAGAAAAGTGAAAAGCACAGAAAGAGAAATGGAATATGGTAATGACTGCTTAATTGACTGTAGTATACTTGTGCCTCTGCGAGGTACAAAATGTGTGTATGAAAGGAATTTTAATCATGATACTACTTATGCATTTTACTAAGACTATCTGTGGAGAAAATAACAAATGTTAAAGATGTAACTATATAAAAATACTGAAATCCACTTTTTCTCTAGGAGACTGCCAAATATGTTGAAGTTTCAGCTCCCACACTTTCTGCAAATGTTATTTTGATGGTACAGCCTGAATTGTGGGAAGGCAATGTGAACTGTTTTGAAGCTGGGACACAGGAAACAATGTCCTTCCCTTTGTGCAGAGGGTCTCAGTCTGGGAAGCTCAGAGTGTTGTAGAAAGCAACATCCAAACCCACGCACATCAGGTATTTCAAGCTAGAGACAAACATGGCATTTCATTGTCCCAGTAAAGGCACTAGAAATTTTCACCTAAAGGTGTGTTTATGGGGTGCTTTGATGCTCCTTTTCATTCAGTAAATTTAGTGACCCCTCATCCTTAAGTTGTGATATTTAATTGAAGCAGAAGGCCTGGTAATATGAAGGAAGCAGGGAGAAAGGAGCAGAGGATGTTTCTGGCATTGGTGGGATTGTGCAGTTTGTAATTTACTGCAAATTCTGAGTCCCAGATTTCAGCCTGCGCTGCTTGCTTTCCTGATGAGTTCTGCTGATGGGGGAGGACTTTACCATATAGCTCCTGGATCCCTTTAATATCATCCTGAGAAAGTCGAAAGTTCTTCGTGTAGGTGTAGATAGGGGCCATGAGAGCTCCAGGGTCCTCAGAGTGCTCTAATCCCATAGCATGACCAAATTCATGGGCAGCAACCAAGAAGAGACTGTACCCTAAATAACACAGTAAGACAGTGTTAGCTGCTTGCATTTAAATAGAATTAACCAGAAAGGTTATTAACAAGAAATAATAATGATTAATATTTACAGCCTCCAATGGTGAATGTCACACTTATTGCCAGTAATGACATTTCACTGGAGAGATTCTAAAACCCTCTTTTATAGGTGATTTTTGCTGCTGTCTCCCATGCAAATGACTCTGACCAAGTGTTAATACTTGTGTGAGAAAAGGAAGTGTAGCAAACATTGGACATCCCTTTTAGGTATAGAAGAATTAAACTTGCAATCTAGATATCAAATCTTCCTTTTCACCCCAAAAAGGCTTGTAAGTGATAAACAGGTCTGTAAATGTGTGTCTCTGAGAACGGACCCTGAATCAGTACTGGTGTACCAAATATTGTTAGGTTAAAAATAACCTTTTATCATAGGGTGACATATCATCAGTTATGCCCAAACACCAAACAGTCTCTGAAATTTGGCAGGTTTTTTTCTTCCTAACATACNATTTATTTGTAAATATGTAAAAAGCCTTTTGCCCACATTAAAATATGGACAAATATTAACCAAAATAATTTTAAATAGTGATATTCACCACATAGACTTTATACTGTCTCACTCACTTTTTAAACATGTTTTTCATCCTTCGCCATATCAGTCACAAATGTATTAATTTTTTACATTTAGTGTTTGTTCCTAATTTGTATCAATGTACAATTTATTGCATACTAGTGAAATCCTATAGTACTTGTAGCTTTTAGTCTTGGAAAGAAACACTGGCGGGAAGAAAAACATCTATTTATTTGTTAATTTATTTCATGGTTTTGTATTTTAAAAGGATCCTGCATCATTATAACTTTAGGAAATCTGAATATTTCACACAGATGAGCTCTGGGAGTGACTCTAGCTGTAGTCTCACGTCTCAGTATAGGGACTTAGCTCAGATTTCAGGCTGGGGAGAAGTGCTGTAACCAGCAGGAATGATGAGAATGAAATCATTGTACATGTGATGCCATTGGTCTGGGCACTGCTCAGTCACCCTTGTGTTGCCTTGACGAGGGGTGTTACCTTGATCTGGACAAAAGCCCCACTTGCGGTCGTCGTCGTAGCTGCTGGTGGAGGCACACCAGAGCTTGCCATCATTGCGCCCTGCACTCGTGCACGACTCGTATTTATTCCCCAGGAAGATGAAGGGGAATACACAAGGAGCTCCCTCGGAATTTCCACCAACTGTTGACATGGCTGTGGAAAATGACAGGAAAACACAGTGAGAAGGGGATCCCTTTTGCATCTTCTCCTAAACTACACACTAAAACCAGAAAGGAAGCAGAAATACTGCAATCCTTCTAGGAATATGAAGAGTAAGATTAAAAGTAATATTCTGCAAAAACTTGAAAAATTTTCCCCTGTGTTCTCATCTCTGTAGTATACGACAGTAATATATAAGAAATAACATTTGTATGTGCAGGTACAAGGATTTCTAGAGGGAAGAGAATGTAACTGCATTTAAAATAACAGTTTAAAGTAGGTATCACGAACAGAATAGGAAAATAATATAAAAGTCATTTAAATTCATTTATACTGCTACCTGACAATGACAGTTCCATTCAAATTATTGTCTGTCTTCTGGGAAGGTACATGAGAGCAATACAGAGGTAAAGCTGGTTGTGTCCCTAATTATTTATTAGTATTTATTTCTCATTCATTATTATTTATTGATAGCCTTTTATGCTGAAAGAAAGCTTAAACTAAGTGTATTTCTTTGTTCCGGTGATAGCGACTGTGTTACCTAAAACTTTGAATACATTAATTCTAGATATATTTCTTTTGTCTGTTGAAAGATCCTTTAGAATTTTCTCTTCCTAACCATGTAGCAGGGTATAATGAATTTAATACTTTTTTTTTTTTTAATATCTATAATGTGAAATGGAAGGATTACACCTGGTAATCAAAAGTAACAGAAAGCCAAATACCAGTATCTCAAAGCTGTATTGCTAATGGTTGGGCCATTTTCAAAAGACCCCCAAAAAATCAAAAAGCAGGATGCATGTAGGTTTGAATGTAGCTTCCCCTTGGCTCCATTAAAAGCCAGAAATTTTAGAACTGCCATGGTTAACAGTCTCTATGCTTATGGCTGTAGCATGGATCCTAAGAAACACCTGCCAGTCTATTCAGGGCTCTAAATTAATATATGTTCCTTTATATAGTAAAACTCGAAAAATAGAAAAAAGTGTGAAGAAAGCTGAAATCTATTTTTGTGAAATCTATATTTCACTTAGTTCTTTCGAATTGCTGAAAAGATCTGTTACCACAAGCTTAACATACTAAACAGGATTTCTTTTTATAAGTGTAAATGGTGAGTATTAAGCTAAAATATTATTCATACTTTCTTGTGTCACATGAGACTTCTCTTCCAGGGCCATTAACAAATCATAATCTGCTTGTAGTTGTCCTGCAGTGGTAGCCATGTATTTGTGTGTTCAATGCCATTTGTGTATTCCTGACAAACCTGTGCTGAGACACACCACCTTGTTTATAAAGATTGCTCCTGTTCCAGTTACATCCTTGGCCACCTCTGTTGAAATTGTGTCTAACTCATCAACTTTTGTGTGCCCTGGTGAAAGTGTGCCAAAGGAGACTTGTTAAAACGATGACCAATTAGACTGTGTTATGCAAGCAACATTCCTCGTACCAGTCTCTGGACAGAATCCGTATTTCTTATCTCTGTCGTAGTCTTCAGTGGTTCCGCACCATCGGTATCCATCTGTCCTGCCTTCTGTTGTGCACTGGTCATAGGACTGGCCTTGGAATTTGAAGGGAAATTTGCATGGCTGCCCATCACCATTGCCACCCATTGTAAAAAGTGCTGCAGGGAGAACGAGAGAGGAAAATGTCAGAACACAAGGCTCAGTATCAACAAGGAATCACAGTGTGCCTGTGGGAATGTGCCTGGGTCTGGACAGACATTAGACACCCAGCAGGTGTGATGCACTTCACACTCAGAACCTCTGTTTTACACCAGCATTGAAATGCTTTGGCAAGAGAGACCAGGGCTTTTACAGTCTCACAAGTGCATAGAAGGGAATGGTTGATTGATCTTGACAGAAATGCATAACACAAACTTGCTATTCCTTCTTAAAACAACATTTAGAAAGAGGTTTCTGAGCAAGTCACTCATGTTCCTTAGCTCTGTGCTGATTCGTTTACCTTGTGTCAGAGACGTTAGCTAGAATGGCAGTCTTTGGGCAGAGTTTCTCTGAAATGCTGGCATACAGTAAAGTTGGATAATAACCTGTAGGTTCTTCCTCTATGTTTGCTTCTCATCTCTGAGAATCCCTGCTCAGCCACTCAATAGATAAGCAAGAGAGGACAAATATGACCGCTCCAACAAAGCTGCACTCTGGAGGCTTCTCCTGTCTTTTGCTTGGTCAGTGCTCCTGAAGGTTGTGTATTGGTCTTCTGGGGGAGGGGGGGATGAAGAGTGTTTATTATCTGTCCATAGGCACAAACAAGGCCCCATGGCTCAACCCTGAGAACCAGAAATCTTTCTTGTTGATGAAGGATTAAAATGATGCAGATTAAAATGACTCAGGAGTTCTGGGATCGGTTTTAGGATTTTGCTAAACTTATTGGAATATCTAGAGGAAGACAGATACAATCTCACATGCTTATATTTAAAAAATGGATGTCCAAATTAAATTCCATGAAAATGCAGGTGGCTTGGAGTATCAAACATCTTGTGAATCTGTGTCTTCTCCTGGCTGCTCTATCTCTGGGAAGCCTCTGTGGTAGGACAGTGTCTGTGCTGTGCCATGTGCTGGTGAGAGGAAACGGAAGGCAACAAACTGCTCTAGGCCATGCACTGAACAGACAAAAAATCCTTCATGCTATATGAATCCTTCATGTTCATATGCTAATTCCCTTGGAGATTTAAGAACAGCACTTCAGAATGACTTATCTGTTAGAATTCCCAGTGTAAAGCATCCATGATTTGGCCTTTTTTAAGATGCCCAAGGGCACCTTTTCCCCCCCCTCTCTCTCCCCCAGTTTAAAGCTGCAGCAAAAACCCAAATGTGTATGTGGGAAGGCTTGGCAGGTTAGTTCTAACTTTGCTGTTGGTTTTGATGAGTAAACAGTCATTACAGCCTCAGTCTTTGTGTAGGATTTGAGGGGGTTTGCCTTTGCTTAGTCTGATCCATCAGTGGGAAGAGGCATTGTTTATGTGTGTGCTTCTTTTTAGAGTAGCACTAAATAAACCCCTCAGACCTCTTCTGGCTTAAGGGTGACTGGGAAAGGGTTCTAGCAATGGGGTGTTGTGACACAGATGGTCCATTTTGCCTTTCACACTTAAACCAGTAATTGGTCACAGCATCAGGGACATGAACCAGTAAGTTAAAGGAGTTCTAGTCCCACTAATGAGAGGACTTGGAGCTTTGCAGGCCTGGCTCACACACACAAGTTTGCTGAACTTCTGATCTGCTTGAGAGAGTGATTCTATCCTTCTACATCCTGGGCATGGAAACAGCCACACAGGGGTCCTGTCTGCAACACACACTGTGCTTCCCCAAAAGACCCAGCTGCAAATGTTGGGTTTTGTCTCAGATGCTGTACTAAGATAGGAAAGGTGCATTAACTAGGATTGTGGCTACTGTGATTGGAGAAGGACTTTATTTTTTTAAAAAAGTAGTGATAGAATTGGAGAGCATAGTTAAACTGAGTTGTTTAGATGACTCACTTACCATGAGCTGCTTCCAGCTCTAGGTCTGGCAAACTCTGCATTTTAATAGCCTTTTTTATATTGGTTTACATGTGGCTAAGTTGCAAAAACCATATGGAAAGTCAGTTTCTTACTTTGCATGCAGCCTTTCTGAGTCACAGTCAGAATGTAGTTTTTCATTTTGCTTGAGGCTACATCATGTGATGGTAACAACAATGGTTTATTACGTTTTCAATCCCTCCCGCCTTCCCCCTTAACTATAAAATTGCATTAATGTAAAGGAAGGTTAAAGACAGAGACCAGGGCAGTTTCCCCAAAAGAAAAGCCTAATTTACTTGTAAGGGGATCTTAAAGGGCCTTGTTCTGCATCATGGTAAGCTCAGCAATTTACTGGTGAAGATACACTGAAGTGACAGCAGATGCAGACTGGACATTACTAATATGTGAACTTCACTTTTAGCTCTTCCTAGAAAAATCAACCAGTTGTGATGTCAGGAAACCTCAGGCTGGAAGGCTGCTAAATCCCTGTGGCACAGATCCAAGGTGGAGGTAGCTGCAGCTTCAGGAGCGTTCTGCCTGGGAGGGCAGTCGGCAGCAGCCTACAAGAACTGTGACCAGTGTTAGGGAGGTGCAGGCAGAGAACAGATTGTTACATATAGGAGGACCAATGTTAGGAGCTTAAACTGCCTGTAGTGTCAGTGAAGTTTGGAAATGAGAGATCTCAAGATCTCTTGATCCCATATGGCAAAGGAGAAGTTCAGCACAGCTGTGTAAGATTTGTGCAGTAGGGAGATAACTTTCTGCTTTGCCTCCTGCTTTGACAAACTGTAGTTCAATCAGTTTACAAAATTAGGGTACAGATCTGGGACTAACTTTAGAAAAGCCTGGTGCAGCACCATAGCTTTAGAGATGTTTCCATATATGCACTGTGGCTCTATAATGAGAAGAATTGAAACTAACTTCAGTGAGTTAAACATGAGAGAAACAAAGGCCAACAACCAGGAATGTTGCCGCCAACGCAGACTCTCCGATGCAAATCCTACCCTATTTGAATTTATTAGCTGGGGTTTAGCAAATGGTGCCTTGGAATAATGAGTGAACAATGCCACTCTGCATTTAATAAGAAACATCTGTGCATAACTGTTCATGGATCTTGCAAAACAATTACATCAGAAACAAAAGGCTGAAACCCTTCTGTTCCATTTCAGAAACCTTGACACTGGCATTTCCAGGAACCTCACTTTCCGAACCAGCTCCCCCTGACAGTGCTTCACTGCTTGCATTTTCAGCCTTGCATGACTTTAGGATCTTACAAAGGTATATCAGTCAGGGTATGTGGATCTCCATTTCTCCAGCTGCCTATAATCTGGGCTTCATTCTGACTGCATTTGAGTGCTTGCAGTATTTTAAAGAAATGAGACAAATTTTTCTCTTTTCTGGCTGAAGGAATTAACCCGAGGAAGAGGAGGTTTGGGGAAAGTTGGGAAATAAAGGAGATGTCAAAGTTTCAAAAAAAACCGATTGTGCAGTTATGTGCATGTGCACACTTATAGTCTGCTGAAGTAAATATTCTGAAAGTCATACTGCTAACAATAATTTTTTTAAAATTAATTGTAGTCTGTGTAAAGTTCATACTCCTGCTTGTTCATCCTCCATAGTTGTATTAATAGCTGTCACCAGGGTAGATCCCAGCTCTTGATGTGATCTATACCAGGCAATTAGGGGTTTGGAAATTAAAGAATAACTTTTTACATAACTTTTCTAGCATTAGGGCTAGAAGACTGATATGTTTTACAACAGATTATCTTTGGAAACCACTACCATCCTGCTGCAGAAAATCTGTAATCCTGTTTTTGAAACTGTATAGTCTTGCAAATGAGCTTGAAAAAACCCCAAAACTTGTCAAGCAGGAATCCTGTTTGGCTACAATAGGATTCCAGAGAACCCTATTTTGAACTTTTTCTCTGTACATGTACCCACAAACTTTCAAAAAATGCATTTCTTTTCAGACATGTACATATGCATACATATACATGTGTGACAGTACTTGTGTGCTGGGACATGTTGGCCTCTACTTGTGCATTCTTGGGCTGGCAAACCCCTGAACATGTTTTGTTAGCTTGAGGCTTAAGCAGCACTAATTTTCTTTCAGCAATCTGCATTCTCTTTCCTTGTACTGACTGCATGTAGCCATAATATTATAAATAAATTCAGTACTGTTGTTTCAAGCAGGATTAGCATGAATCTGAAAAACGCACCATTGCTTTCTGGTTTGGTCTCTTTCAAAACTCTCTTATTTTTTGTTATGACCCAGGAGTTTTACTGACCCAGTGCTTGATGTGAAAGGTAAAAAGAGTGATGAAACACTCCCTGCTGCCCAGAGCTAATAGTCAGTTATGTACAAAGGGAAATAAATGAATGTGGGAAACTGCAGTACTGGGAATGTCTGTTAATATATGTGCCAGGAACTGGCAAACAGGAGGTGGAACAAGTGGCTGAAAGCACCTTACCTTCTCTACTCTTCTCACTGCTGATAAATAACCTCAGTAGGCTACAGCCAATTATACTTAATTGCTTCTCTAAAGGTTTCCTGCTGTGTGATGTACAGGAGATGAAATTAACACTCATACCAATAAATTGTCTGAAATGTTATATCCTCAAGATGTAAAGACTCATCAAAATTTTCAAGCACAGAAATATGTGTTCCTGTTGTTTTTAAAGGAAACCTTGTTATGAGTTCATTTGAAAGATAATAATATGTGTATAATTTTAAAGAGTTATGGCTACATGAAGGCATTATACACTTTGTCTAATCTGTAAATGAATGTTTCCAAATATGAAATAAAACCCTTGTGAAACAGAGAGTTCTGGTCATATTCCAAGAAGGTAGAATTAAAGTACAATCTTAGCTTTCCTAGACCCTCTAATAATTTTGTACAGATACTGATATGTTGTTAAGATTTCTGAAAGACATTCATTCCTTAATCTAAAAGGAAAGGAAGTGGGAAAAGCACAAGAAATGGATGAGCAAAGAAGAAGGGAACAGTCTGCCAGGAAAAAACCAGTAGAAACACAGGTCTACTTACACTCATGGGGACAAAAGCCATATTTCCCATCTGCATCGAAGTCTTTGGTTGTGGAACACCAGAGGAATCCGTCGCTGCGTCCTGCATCTGTGCAGCTGTTGTATTCCTTGCCATTGAACCAGAAGGGAAATTTGCAGTATTCACCATCTGCATTTCCATACTTCACTCTGACCACTATAACGAGAACAAATGCAGTGGTGAAATTAGCCACCAACTGACACAAAAAATACAGTTTCTGGACATCTTCTTTTCCTGGAGGATACTGATATAGAAATGCAGTCTGAAATTCCATTTTGAAATTCAATATACTGCTGGTCTCTCTATTGGCAAGATGATCATAGCTGAAATATAAACTGGTAATTTAAAAGGGATTACATGGATATTACTCAGGGTGAAGTGTTAGAATCAGTCCAGAAAAATATATATGTTGTTACTATGGCAAGGCAAAGTTATAAACATGCTGTTAATACATTTAGTAATTTAGTTTCGTTAGTAATATGGTCTAAAATGTTCAGTATAGTTTCAAAGGTTCCAGGCAGCAGCTGAACATGATCTGAACATGCCTTGTGCCTCATAAACCACTTTGGTATTTCCAGTGGGACTTGTGTGACATCGGCTGTGGCACGGGGGCACAGGGTGGGAACACAGACACACCCAGATCCTGGGGTTTATTTCAGTTTGTCACGTGTAGTCTTATGAATGCCGTATTGGTGCTGGAATATATGTTAATTCATAGATAAGTCACTTATCCATAGCATTTCTTTTAATGGCAGTAACTAACTGGTTGCTTATGCAGTATTTTCACTAATAGGGAAAAGAGCTTCCTCCTGCCTCTGAGGCAGGGAACCAGTCCAGTCAGTACAGTTACCAGTCACTGCTTCTTCTGAAGGTGAAAGAAAGCCCAACAGAAGGAAGATGACTATTTTGGTATTAAAGTTCAATTCTTTGTGGAGAAGACAGATAAGAAAGCTAGAATTTGCAATGAAACACAAACATGAGTTTATATTCTTATTCTAAGTGTTCCAAATTATTTTACAGGACAAGATGATATTCCGTATATATGATTGTGGCAAAGTTCAAGCAGAAAAAACAGGTTGCAAACTACTAATACTTGGCCTTTTTTGTCTAGTTCAGGTGATATTATCTAGATCTTTTCTTCTAAGGGTATGGCAAACTGCCTGTGAAAGATTCTTGAAGATGTGCTTAATCTACTGTTTGATGTTAATTTTGTTTTGGTCATCAGCACGAGTGATTTCTATTCCACATGTTTCTAAGATACTATGAGTATTTAAAAACCTATTCAAGTGGATGCTTCTACTTTTAGCAACTGGAGCTGCAGCTTAAATCATCTTAAAAAGGGTATGTGAGCAGAAACTGACCAGTCTGCCTCTTGAAAAAAATTTAAAGGCATTGTAGTTTGAATCCCTGAGAACTGAAACATTCAAAATTGTAGCCATGGCTTTGTAGTTTCACACAATTAATGAAGGTTATGCAGTATCAGGCCTATTGTTAATTCAGTTTTTCATGGGGTAACAGTGGAAGAACAGAAAGGGAAACCCTATGTAACATTTCATTAGGAATTACATAAACATGTTGTAGAGAACATTTAGAATTGTATAAATGAATTTTCACCTCCTAATATTTACTGACAGTCAGTGAAAGAATTCAATGCAGTGCCTGAAACAGCATTAAAACAGAGCAGCCAGCAGGCCATATGTTCTGAAACATGAAAAAGTCTGGTACCTTGTCCCTCTCCAAGAGTCCACAGTTCATCATCATCAAAATGGGAGTCTCCTCCAATTCCTGGCCCTGGTGCAAAGGCATGAGCCAGGAGACCGTCTTTGCCATCAAAGGGGTATCCATCACCATGTTCTGCAGGAGCAAGCAGACAAAAAAGAGCAGTTTCTAATGACCTCAGGCAGAGTCTATACATGAATGATGATTATCATGTGTACTTTCCCATCCAAGACAGCAGCAGAATACTCTAGTGAGCGAATTTATTGGTTTGGGTTGTGCTGGCAAGCTTGAACCAGAAGAGAAGCAGCCAGTTCTTACAGAGAACATTAAGTGTCAGTACTGCAGATGTCACAGCATGGTATTTTATATCTTATAAGTATTGTGGAAAGAAAGCAAAAATTGTGAAGAACAGTGAAGAATTGTACATGTGATGTATGACTGCATACACAGTGCTATTTCTCAGTGAAGTCTGATAGGGAGTTGTAAAGTAAACATTGTAGATGAGGGATATTTTCAGATAATTTGTATCATTCTCCAACAGAGAGATTGGAAAGTAAAGGCAAATTTCGCTTTGCAGGCTGCTCTTTTCTGCTGCACCTCACACTCCTGTGCTCTTTGCTTTGTGCAGGATACTCACTACCCCAGCAGGAAAGCAAAGCTGGGTGTCAGCAGTGAGCTCTGGAAAGCCAGCTTGCTCTTGCCTCTCTGAGCCCTGAAGGAGAGTATCCCTCCTCCACTTCAAGCACTCCGAGGGTGAGGCAGCTCTCCTGTAAATACACTGTAGGCTTTTCTTGGAAGTACACCCCTTGTGGGTAAGGCAGGCTGGCACGGGCATAGCCCTGGTATTCATAGCTCTCCCACCACACTGACCTGCGCATCAAAGCTGGCTGCCAGCATCTCCAGTTGCATCATTCCTGGTCTTTTGGTCTGATGTCTTGCCATTTAACAGAATCCCTAAATACACAGGCCTGATTCTCTCCTCTGCTACACTGATTTCAGTCTGGTGTCACTCTTAATACTAGTTCAGTTCATTCCCTTCAGGAGACTGGTGTGTCAGTTGTCAAGGAGAAGATTTTGACATATATCAGGTGCTTTACTCCTGTTTATTTCAAAGTAGATCCTTTGCTTAAGAGAAAGGTTAAAAACGAAGAAACATCAGAGCTGTCTCAGCCCCTGTGAATCTGACATGCAGTAAAGTGATAGGAATGACTGAACGTGGAAGGAGCTCTTTGCCTACAGTTTCTGAGCCATAGCAAGTACTAAAACCAGCAGAAACACTTCTGCTTTTGTAAGACTTCTTTTTTTTTTTTTTCTTTTTGCAAACCAAGCCAGTCTGGATGAGGACATGAAGTCCTGAGTGTACAGAATCTCTGCAGCTTTTGAGGTCAACTCATCAGTAGCTAAAGCAAAGAAAACCAGCTTGAAATGAAGGCTTTTATAAAGAGTTCAGTTATTTGAACTGTTCACTTAACTTCCAAAGTCTACCTCCCAAGTAATTGGCTGCACAAATATCTTCATTGGTATTAAAAACTCTGCGACTGTCCAGAAGTTAAAATGCCCCATGTTTACACCAAAAAGCCATAAATATTCTTTCAGGGGAAACCAAAATTAATTGAGAAGGCATGCACAATGAAAATGAATCGTCACCCATCATCAGCTGCACTCAAACCATAGTTCTGCTCATGATCCATATTTTTAAATTCTTCAAGACCAAAGAATGCATTGAAAGCTTGCATTCTGCCATGCTAAAGAATGGAAACCAGCTATGGAGTCAAACTTGGAATGCACAACTCCATTTTTAAGCTCCAGTATGCTAGAACCCTCACCACTATCACTGGAAAACAGCATACAAAGCTATAAATAAATGGTATGACGGCATTCCATTCTCTTCTGTGGCAGAAAGCCAGCTCACATCATCTGAAGATCTATACCAATATGTCTCAGTTCTATTTCTGATTTGTAAATTTAAAAATAAAATGTTGCCCCTAGCAATTCTCTTTTGGAAAGATAAATATAGTGTAAGGATATTGTATAAATACTTCCCCCTCTCTCTCTCATGTATAAGAAAAAGTCTTAGTGAAATTAGATCTTCGCTTGTATGAGCCAAGTGTGAACTAGGACAAGGTTTGCCAGAAAGGCTCATGAGGGTGGATCATTCTAATACTGAGGATTAATGAAAGGAACAAAACTAAAAACATAAGTAAAAATAGAAAGATATACCCCATCGGCCAAAATTAATCATAATGTCTGCTTCTCCATCATTTATTCGGTTAAATCTCAGTGGTGTGACATCACTCCAGACTTGAAAGGCTCGAGCAAAGGCATCATCTACTGTCTCAGGATCCAAATCCGGGGTATAGCCTATAATCCTTAGAGGTAAAAGCAACAGTTAAGTAACACACAAACATGCTCCCTGTATTAGTTGTTTACTGCTCAACATGCTGAGTAGACTCAGCAGTGAAACCAGCTAAGAGGTAACACTGCTGCACATGAGATCTAAACAACTTCCTTTGGTTCAGAGATGTGTTTAGATGTGGCACTTACTGTTTATTTTCTTTTGGAATTGATGCAGAGCAAGAAGAAAATTATAAATCCAGAGGCTGTAAAGCCTGGATGGCAGTGGGCCTTGAACAAAACATTTTGAGTTTTGCATTAGCACTGAGACCAGAAAAGGAGCTCAGTAACATTCAAGTGTGTTTCAAGTGTGGATTGTTTTGCCCTTTAATAAGAGCAGAAAAGCAGCCCTTTTCCCTCACCTGTGTCTGTAACTGTGTATTGTTTCATCCCTGTGGAATGCTAATCCTTTACCTGTGTGTGGGATACATCGGCAATAGGATACATGGGGAAATAGGAGGAAAAAGCATGTAAGATAAAGCTGTAGGCCTGACCTGAGAAAGGGACAAACTCTCTAGTGTGTTGCTTTCTTCTTCTTCTTCATCTATTTTAATTGGACTTCTTAGTGCTTTATATTATAGCCTGCTATCTTCCATGTAAAGACAAGTTTCCAATTCTTTGCTGCTGGGGCTGTGCATAGTGAGGGAAACTACTTTGTGCCTAAGGAGAGTGAGGAAGACTCAGAGGAAGCACATCAGCAAGTAGGGACTGCGAGAGCTGCCACAGGTTTTTTCAGTGTTTATTAGGTTAGTCGCAGCCCAAGGGACACTTGGAGTCCAAACTTGTGAGGGAGCAGCAGACTAAGTCAAGCAGCTAAGACAAATCTGCTGTTTTTTCTCATTGGTGGTAAATCTTTGTTCATGGGCCACCTAAGGTAATGAGTTTTTTACTACAATGAGAGCTGTATTGGTCCCTAACTCTTCAGAAGAATATGAAATTAGAACATGCCAAACTTATTGCAATAGGCTTGTTGTAGCTCATGTTTATATATATCTGAAATACAATTGCTTGATTTTAAAATTTATTTAATCATCTCCTTTTTAGGACTGCAGAATGAACATGAGTTTGGCCTCTGCAATCAATAAATACTGTGGTCCTCCTGGAGCAGGTGGGCAGGTGAGATACTCCTGCTCCACCTCCCTTAGGATGTTTGCTGCAGATCAAAGAGTAAGCCCAAAATCTCTTCAGTTTCAACCAGAAAGTTGATGTTGAGATGATTCTTCCTGATCTATTACAGTTTGAAATCACAGAGGTATTTGTTAAAGCACTTGGTCGTTATCCAAACACCAGGCAATTCTAATTCAAGGAATCTTGTCTAGCCTTTGGGTCTTGAAAGTGCTATGGTTATATGTGAACAGAACCCAGCATTACCAGTCAGTACCTGTATGTTATATGATTCTTTTCCCATTTTGGCTTTCTTGCAAAGAAGTTGTAATTGGCTACATCAGGGTTACCACAGCGGGGTTTCTTCATTGTCTCAATAGTATTTTGATCCAAATCTCCTGTTTCAGGCAGCCCAAAAAATTTCTGCATTTTCTTCAGAGTATCTTTCAGGACAAATAAATTGCAACTGTCTTTTGGGCACCCATAGTATTTATTCAGGTATTGCTTGGGAAAAAAAGCACAGAACAAAGGATTTAAAATTCATAAAATAAATAGTTAATCATTATAAATAAATAAATAAATAGTGTAATTCCATGTTAGCTTTCCACCTGTAATTTGTAAGTTTTCTTTTCAAAATTATTCTTATTAGTAAGTGAGGGACCAGCAGAATCTCCTTAATTGACACAAAGCATCCTTGATCACATGATGTTGCTAATTGAACAGTCATTTCCACTATTAGCTATCACCTTTACTTAATGAATTACTTTTAGTTACTAGAGCATAGAGCTTCAGTGTAGAACTACAAAGTAAAAATGGGTTTGTCTTTTTTTGTTTTCTTTATGACGTATAAATCTGCTTACAGTTTGAGATTTTGTGTAATTTTTGTTGGAAGAATCTGGATTATTGAGAAACTTCTCAAGAAATCAAAGCAACCCCACAAATGAGGCCACATTGATTGCAAAGAAAAACCCCATTCTTTATTCAAACCACACAGAGTTGTTTGAATGTTGTATGTGCTTGCTTTTGAGCCAAACATTGCAAAGAACTGAGGAAGAAAGTATTTGGTAACATTTCAGTTGTTTGGACACTGCAACCAATCAATATTTGCATACTTAAAACCCCACTGAATGCTCCAGCACATTATGGCCAGACTAATGTTCCTGATACAGCCATGGTGGCAATTCACAAAGTTCTTTCTCATTAAAAAAGAGTGGTCATAAGAGATCCAAAAGATGGCACAAATCCCATTATTTTCATCTCCTACCTAAATAACACCCACCAAAGTCTCCTCCCCTCCTCTTAAGGACAGGTTTACAGTATTTTATGCCTCTCTGTGAAAGAAAAGCTACAGCCATGTGAAATGGCAGCTATTCCCAAACTGCACCCGAATGCGTGCTTGGCATTGCACAGAGCTGAGAGATGCCAATGGTGCTGAGAGACAGGAAGGTTGTGAGTTACTGATTTTTCTGGTAAAAACAGTCTGCAGCTGAGGAAGAAACACGCTTCAGGTATTGTATCCCAAATATTACCTACAAGTCCAAGGTAGGAAAATAGCTGAACAAGGTAAAGGTATATTTGCCAAAAATACGTGAGGAATATCAGGGAGAACTGTTTCAAACTGAGGATTACAAGAAGCCTGACAAAATGACTGCACATTTAAGTTCTTGTGCCAGCAAGTATTCCCAAGAGAAACCTTGTTTCACGTGTCTAATTAACTGCTGAAGTGCACCCAGGAGACTGGGGATATGACCACAACATCACCAAAATAAAGCAGAGGATATTTGACAACTGCTGTTGGTCAAGCCTAGATTTTACCACCCTCCTCACAAAGTCCAGGCTAACCTCATCTGCCCAGCATAGGAAATGGTTCAGGCCTTACTCAGAAAAGGATTTAATCAAGATGTTACACCATTTCCTTCAGAAGGTCCTCCATCCATCATGATTAAGCACAGACTGTGGCTAGTTTTTGTGATTTTTGTAATGTACTTCTGATGTGGTATTTTTCCAGTGGAGACTGTGGCACTGGCAAATAAGGACCACAGAGTGGTTTCATCTTAGCTTCCACTGAGCTGCTGTCTACACACAGTTAATGGGGCCTGGTGGAAATTATGTGAAACGCAGTAAAAACATAATCAAACAAGACAGTTTGGTTCTTATCCTGATTTTCACTTTCATGTAGTTTGATGGATTTTCTTATGCCTCTGCTTGCATCCCCCAGTGACGTACCATGGTATAATATAGACTGTACATCAGGACTGAAGTTTACTGAAGAAACAGGCTGCTGCTCTTGCCATTTTAGGTTTGGGAGCAAGCTATACAACCAAAAATATAAACTGAGGCATGATAAAGAATTTTACTTGATAGGATTCTAAATAAAAAGCTAACTCCTCTCAGTTTTTCCTAAAATGGAGATTTTATTGAAGATGACAAATGACCATGATCAGCTGTTCTGTGAGGAGAGAATCTTGAAGAAATGTAATGTCTATGCAAACCACATCTTGGCCTAGGCTGTGAAACGCAGTTTCCCCAGAGTCAGCAGGGAGCTGTGGTGATCTGGAATTTTGATCCAGCCCATTAATGAAACAGGGTCCAGCTGCAACATAGCAATTTGTGTTCTGATACTGGGTGTTGGGGCTGTTCTGATGGAGGGTGTGAGGAAATGCAGCCAGTTAGCATTGCCCAAGAATACCCCAAGAAAGACAAAGAAGAACTGCAGTGTTAAACCAGCTTGTAATTTTCCTCTGAGTACACATAATAAATAGGTTGTTTGAAAGAAACAGAGATGAGGGGAGATGTGGATTGCAGTTATTAAATAAAAGCCTGGCTGTGTCTAAGAAAATAGATTCTCTAAGAGTGGTTAAATTGCTCTTAGACACGTGGGACCCCTCTCTCCTCTCCCAAATGCACTGCCCCTGCCCCCAGCCCTTGGCTACTGTGCTGCTAGGGCAAAACTCTGGGTTAATTTGTTTTGTTAACGACTGAGGAATGTCCTTTTTGGGTCAGTTTGTCTGTTTTTCCTAAACTTTCCAACACAGCTCTCAACTGGAAATTCTCTCTCTACCCTCCCCCTTCTTTAACCTGGCAAGCTTTCCCAAGATGCACACAAACTCCTAAAGAGAAGTGACCAACTTTCAAATCTCTATGTCCTAAAATAAGAATAATTTATCTCAATCCTCCTTAAAATGGATTTACTGCTGAAGAAGAGAAATGTCTATAATTTACATGCTAAAATAAGGATAATCCATCTCAATCTCCCTTTAAATGGACTTCCACATAATGCCACTTCTATGAAGGTCCACAGGGCTAAAAAAAGGTTAGAATAAAATGCTGTAGAGTTATAGCTATAATTTGCTAATATCACAGAAATCCAAACTCCATTTTTTTGTTCCAGATTGGATTTGGGAAAAAAATTTCTTTAAACCTTTGATGAGGTTGTTTTCCAAAGTCAAAACTAGTCACAATGGCTTCTGAAATTCGAGCCAGCTTTCAGTTGTAGTGTCCCTTAAAGCTGTGTTTATGCAACGCATGGTAAGCAATCTGGAAAACACACTTCTGCAAGCTGTGATATATGCATTAAGGGAGTCTTGACTGCCCTCACTTCTACTTGATTTAAGTAAAAAAAGTCAGATGTCTCTTATTTGCCCTTCTCCCCTCTTACCATTGCAATCTTTTGATTATAGTTGTAATGATTTAATAAAAATATTTTGTATCTTGAGACCTAAGGAAAAAAAAACCCAAAAAACTGCCTTTCTTTGCTGGCTTTAAAAATTTTAAGAGAGGAAACATTACTTGGCTCCAGTTTTAACTTTTGAAAGCTGATACCTTTGCTAGCTAGCTAGCACTTCCAGAGACTCTAGGGAAAGAATGCTACAGTCATTCCTTAGCCTCAGCTGAAACAAGAAAGAAACATCTGCTTACGAAACAACAATATAAATCTGAAGCAAAGATGAAACCAACACTTACCACTGCTAGTTCTTTGTCTGTTTTGGGAGTGCTGTCTCCAGGAAACTTAATGATTGGTGACGGTGCGGCTAAAGTTTTGTTAAAAAGATATACTTGGATGAATAGTACTTTAAAAATGAAGCCACAGCCAATGTGAGTCTTCATTCTGTCTAAACTTGCGCTCTCCTCTTTGGAAAAAGCTTTTGCCCGCTGCCTCTCCGTTACTTTAGCTGCAAAGTGCACCAGTTGCTTATCTGCACATCTTAACTCTCAGCACCGTTTTCCCTTTTGCTTGCTCTAGCAATTCCTTTGTATGTTTAAAACATCCAGATGCGCAGTCTCAAGCTACCACAAGAGGAAGTCTGAAAACTAGTGGAAACATGAGAAAAGGGCAGTTACCAGATGTGATTGCTGTGATTTTAAGGTAGCAACAGGCAGATAGTTATTATTGCTGAAAGAGGCCACATTTTCTCCTCATTTGTATATATGAAAGCATTTATTTATGCCAGAGAGGAGGAAAAAACAAAACCTGACTTAATCTTGAAGACAGTGTCCCACATTTATTCTAAATTAAAAAAAAAAAAAANTTTTTTCAAAATTAAAAAAAAAAAAAAAAAAAAAAAGGAGTGAGAAAGAAATTACTAAATATTATTTTCCTGGCTAGGAATTTTTACTATTTTTTAGCCTATTTTTATGTCACAGACATAATGATATGCTTTAGTCATATGTGGTTATGCTCCCACACAGTGCCTTGCAGCAAACATTTTGATTATGGATTTTGAGACAGACCCTGCACAGGGCAGTGCAGCTGAGTGAGGCTTCTTGTCCCCCTCCTACACAGAGTGTGGGTCTGTACCCAGGGCTCACCGTGCTCTGTGTGAGCCTCACTCCCTCCCTGCTCTCTGCACAACCTGCAGAACTCTCAGTAAGATTATTGTGGCCCGTTGGGTTCAGAATCAGCTTGAGGCTTTGCCACCAACAGACACAGTGTACCCCCTTACCCCTGCAGGGTAAAAGATAATTAGGCAGATTCAGCAGTAGAAATGAACTTCAATAACTGATGTCATGGAAACTGTACAAAATTCAGTGTTTGCTTATAAGGGGGGTTTGATCACCTAGTGCAGCTGCCTTAATCTGAAATTTTGGTGTAAATATGGCCATTGTAATGGACAGTCCATTTATTGTGTCATTCATAATATTGCCAGCTTTGAGGTTCTATTACAAGTGGAATATTATTTTAGCTGAATATCCCTAATCTAGGGGTTTGGCTTATGTCATTTCAAGATGGGAGGCTGGTAATTCTGCATGATTGCAAACTGTGTTCTGGACAGCCAAGGGTCTACAGTTTTTACTAAACACAAGTCTGTCCATGAAAGTTCCTCTGACCTGTATGTCACCATAAAGATTGCCATGGCTTTCCAATGAATGGTAAATGAAAAGTTTTCCAGATATGACCCCTGTTAACAAATAGGGATGTTAATGAAAAGAAGGTGCTTTGCAGGTGTTTGGTGTTTACTGATGATATTTAATAATTGATTGCAAATAGCTAATATTGCCAGTTGTTTGATTTATGTTAATATCAAGCTATTTTGCTAACTGCACCCCATCGTCCATGAAGAGAATAGCCTTACATAAAGACAAGGATTTCAAAGCAGGGGCTGAGGGGCTCAGGGAGAAAGCGTTTGCAGGGGCTTTTGCTGCCCATACACTTCAATGAGAGCCCAACACAGCAGCTGTACACAGGGCTGCTGGGTGAATCAGCCATGGGAAACGTCACTTGACACTCAGGAGAGAAAGAGGAGTTACGGGAACTTTGTGCATGAATGGAGCTGTCTTTGTCAGCAAGTGGTTTCGTATTTATCCCTGTTCATCCTTTCAGGAATGAATCTGATGTGACTTGAGTTACAGTGAACAACTTTCCCCTAATGGTTCAACTTTGAAATGACACATTCTTTTTTAGCATTTCCTCATCAGCAAAAGTCCATGGTCATTCAAAGAGTTGCCGTAATAAACAGTAGTTCTGAAAATATGATCCAGTTTTTCCAGAGCCCAGTACTTGATTGTGAGGAATGACTCTTCTGCTTTGTTTGTGATGACAGCTCATATTTGTATCTGGCCATCTGACACTGTAAGAGAACAAAGGCCAAGGAAGCCTTCACTATGTGTGCCAAGTTACTCTTAGGTGTCCTTAATTAAGCAAGTAAAAATATTATGTATCATGTTGCAAATTCTTCAGTTATCTCTGTGCTCTGTGTTAGGTCAAGGGCTGACGTAAATCTTAAGTCATGAGAACCATGTCATTTTCATAAGAATTTTAATGTAATTTATGACAGCTTAGCAGCTTTCATTTAGAAGGGTACTGTGGTGAAGCTGTTTAAAGCCAAATGTGTCCTGGCACATTCCAGTTGCACTCATAAGCCTCACTGAAAACTAATGAATGCTCTGTTCTCTCTCTGTCCTAATGAATATCAGATCAGAAATGGATGAGGAAACTTTTGAATGGACTGTGAGGTCTGTGCAGTTTGAAAATCTCACTATATTTTGTTATCTTTGCTGGCAGTGAGAGTAGGCTGAGGTCACCTTCTAAATACACTTCGTAAAAGAAATTGGCAAAGCAACAGAAACCATGCAGACCTGCAGTGAAGCATCGTTTGTCACCTTTGTTTGCATTTTTGCTGGTAAATTCCTTTGCTGGTATTACTTCAGTGAGTGAGCAGTTAAGCAAGTTATGTTCAATTAGGAAACATAATACATAATGGAATATTGGATTTGTGGGTACTGGGTGAACCAATTGATTGAGTTTCTGAGCAGCCAGTGAAAAGCCTTCTCTTTCATTAGCACATGACATCAGAGATCCTGGCTGAGGTGCCCTCTTTCAGACTGGCAAAGCAAAATAAATGCTGGTGACACTGTGAGAGTAGAAATCCTATTGTATTGAGACTAAATTTGGGGTAAAATGTTTCTTATCTCCTTATATTTGTCTTTAAGCTCTATGCCATCATCCTGCTCTTAGTGTGCTACTTTTACAGGCTGGGAACGCAGTGGTGCTCAGTCCTGGCAGTAGGGACATCTGGCTGCTGGCTGGCCTCTGCTTTGAGTGAGAGGTTGGGCTAAATGACTCCTGAGGTCAGTTACACCCCAAATTACCCCATTACCCTACCGCTCTTGCTGAGTTTGAAAACATTATGATGTGTTTTCTTATCTCAGACTAGGTAAGCTTAAAATCAGGGAGACAGACTCTGAAGCATCTGAAGTGACATATTCTGACATTGACTGATTAACTGCTGTTAGTGTTTAGTGCATAAACATTCCTCAGCCCTCCATACCCTGAAGAGATTACCTCTGACAGTAATTAGTGACTTCTGGGTAGGCTCTCTAGAAGTTAAACATTAAGGAAAGAGGCAATACAAAACCAAGGGAAAGAAGAA
The DNA here is from genome assembly GCA_013398055.1 of Ifrita kowaldi. Classification (NCBI taxonomy): domain Eukaryota; kingdom Metazoa; phylum Chordata; class Aves; order Passeriformes; family Cinclosomatidae; genus Ifrita; species Ifrita kowaldi. Next base: position 51,180 of record VZRS01008399.1, read on the forward strand.
AAAGCCCTGCTGAGAAGAGAATCCAATGCCATCTACCACCTTTATGGAAGAGCTGAAGCAATAACCTAGCTCTCCTTTCTCTTACCTTAATTCCCTATAAGATATTTTGTCTATATAAACAGATGCTACCTCTGGATTAGCTACAGAAAATGAACAGAGTTATATGTCATATTATTGCCTTTATGTATTTGTGGAAAAAATTAATTTCCCTGTTGCATATAATTTCTATATTAGGTGTTTATCTGATATACACATTGATTTATCTCTCCTTAATCATAAAAAAGCTCCTCTATAGTTATTGAGTTTGTTTCAGATCAGAACCACTCCATATTGTAAATTTTAAACTGTCTACTTTGTGAGTAAGATGCCAAATTTACTTTTTAAATGTCTACTTTCATGCATTAATAGTTACTGTATGGCAAACACCACACAGTCTGAGAGGGCAAATACTTCTTTTGAGGGCATACTTCAATAATAACAGTAACAAGGGAATCATGATGTCTTTTGAGCTGTAAGCTACATATCTCAGTAGATCTGACTGTGATAAGAGAAACATGAGCATGCATTAACATGCTGGTTTTATCAAAGGATTTTTCTGTTTCAGAAAATGATTTTTGAAATGATTCAGAAGCACTCAGCAGTTTCAAGATTAGACTTCAAATGGTGTCCTGGGTAATTTGCTCACAGAGTAGTCATCCCTCCAGAAATGCACTGTAGCAATTCCTATTGTCACTAATTCCAAAATTTTATCAAACGCTGATGATTTCCTCGTGGTTCCAGAGGAGTATGTTAGGCGGAGTGTCCTGTGCACAGGCCTCATCATGTGAGGATGATGGATTTATTCCTGGTGGGGTTTCGTGTTTTAAATTGAAACCTGTTGCTAGGCTGAAGAAATAAATAATCATCAGGACAATTAAGGTCTTAAGAAAACAGCTGATTCTCTGATTACCAGCTCAGCTGGTTCTAACTGGGTACAGTGGGATGTGTGTCTGCAAGTAAACTATTGCAGTACGTGTGTATGACCTCTTCTCATGTGTTTTCTAGGTCATGTGCTGTCAGTTTATAGTGTCTAGTTTAAGAAGCAAAACAAGTTTGATTAATGTAGATGGGCTTGCATTGATTTTAGCAGGATTTGTGGAAAAGAAAGAACTGATTAAAGTTCTTAGAGCTAATATGGTGTTCTCAGAGTGTTTCAAACAGAACTGGAAAACCCAAAGCTTGGGTGATGGAAAAGTTTGCGTGAACTTCAGGAAAGGTGCCAAGGAAACTATCCCAAGGTCTAGTTTAGCTAGACCTTGGCTAGTTTTTGGTTTTCCAGGGCTGCCTTGTGACTCATTTTCTTTTTGGAGATCCCATTTTGCAATTTCTCCTGCATCAGCAATTCAGAGCCTTCTTTCTTCTTGTCTGGGGAAGAAAGGTTTATAAGTACCAGGAAACCAAAGAGCTTACAGAGGAAAGCATGGGACTGGACTATGCTAAAAAAGGGATTTTGATGCCTTTTGCCACATGTCTGACTTGTAGGGCACTGTGGTAGAAAGCAGCAAGGCCGTGAGCGTGTTGCCAGACTGAGGCCCCCCTGAGGTTGAGGTGTGTAGGAATCATTCATTCACTGCTCTCTCTTAGCGGTACCTGTGCTGAAGATGGACCATCTATATGAGTAAGAGTAGTGACACACTAAGGGACTACATTCTTTCTGGAGTTTGACACTGGCAAGTCACTAAGCTCCAAGTACCTGCCTTTCAGTGCCTGTAAGAGAAATAGTGGGTGCCTGCTGCAGCTGGCTGAAGGAGATGTGTGCCCCTGTAGGAACAGAGGAAGGCATGAAACTAGCAGTTTATCTGTTTTAGTAAGGTTGTCTCTAGGAAGCAATCGTTAGTCACAGCAGCCCCCACTGAGTTTAAAAGGATTAATAACTTCAGCAAGAACTCATTTATATTGCAGGCAAGTGAGCTCATCCAAGCCCTGTTTGTTGAAGGGTTGATCCTAACAGAATGTAAGCTTTAAACATCCACATCATTTGTTATCTGGATGTGCTCTCTGTCTGCTCAGCAGCTGGCTCAGGCTTCAGTGATCAAATTCACCATATCTGACCACCACATGAGGGAGTCTTTAAACTGTTGGAAGTCAGTATGTGTGTGTGTGTGCACGGAGGGGTGAGAGTGGGACAATGTACAAAGGGTCAACAGTTGGTGCCAGATGTGATTTTCAGCATTTAAGGTAGCAATTATATTTTTTCCTTTTGTTTCTCTCATCCTTTCTGGTTTAGGAAGTTAGGTTCTAAGGATGTGAAGTTCTGCTGACATGAGGATATAATTTGTTAGCTTGTTACTAAAATAGAAATGAATTTTTTTTAATTCGATAATGAACTGGACCTTGTGGAGACAATGTGTAGAACTAACTTGTCTTCAAATACGCTGCTGGTTCCATACTGGTGCTTCCACATGCTGGTAGTTCAGAAGAAGAAGTCCCGATGCTGCTGTGTTTGGTTAAGCTTGGTAAACTCAGCATGATCCTCAGTAGCACCGGGAACTAATCCTGCCATCCACATTGGTGTTGCCTTGTGCCATGGGCCTGTTGAGCTCCATGAGGCACCTTGCAGTGTAAAATGTGAGTGAAGATGATGGGACCAAGGTCTTTGCTAGCCAGGTAGCCATCCCTACCCCCACAGTAAGAGCAAGAGCTAAACTGATGTGATTGCATGATCAGCTCCTAAGCCCACAGTACAGAGCTATGGCATTTCTGCCGTTCAGATTGCAGACAGACCCTAAGGAATACTGCACTGAATGACCCATTTCTCAAATTCTATGAAGAGGCACATTACTTACAAATAGTGCCACACCAAAGCCTGACTATTCCCCACTGCTGTTCTGTTTGTATTCATGGGAGATCTCTTCGCTGTAACAATGGGCAAGTGCAATCCTGAACATGTCAGAATAATAGTTCTGCTTGCTTTGCTGCTGCTGCTGGGCAGCCGCTTGTTGCTAGTCACTGTACACCTCACTTGTCATTATAGTGTTGGTATTCAGACACCGAGGGGCCTTAATTAATGACTTTGAAGATATGGTCTTTTATAATTCATGACAGAACTTTAATTAAAATCAAATATATAGCAGTTGAACTAGCAGAGGATTTAAAGTGCACAATCTTCGATGGAGACAGTGATTTCCTCTGACCACTGGTGATGGATGCTGAATGCAAATTCCATTTCATCACAGCAGATACAGAACAGAATGGGATTTTTTTTTTTTTTTTTTTTTTGANCCCCCAACAATAAAAAACAGAATTGGTGTTTTTTTTTTTTTTTTTTTTTGAAACAGAGAGGTCCCTGTTGTTATAGACTGGAAAAATGGTAAGGTCAAGAGGCCTGTAGATTTGATTCCCTCTCTTACCCCCATTTCCTCCTCCAGAATCTTCATGTATTTTAAATGTCTGTATTGGTAAGGGAAAAAAAAGGACACAATTCTGTGTGATGCTTATATACTTATTTATTATTTGTAGAGGTGGTGTGTAAAAATGCTGTGCATGGTTCAGGTACTCACTCCAGGACTCTTGTCAAAGCAGTAGGAGAATTCTGATTTCACATAAAGGGAAACTGAGGCAGTGCTTTCACTTGGACAATGCAGGAGAAGGTCATGGAATTTTGAAGAGTTCAGCCTGGTTCACTGATCAAGTGCATGTCTTTGCGGCCTATGTTGGGATAACTGAACTTAAGCAAATATGTAGCAGAATCATTGCTGTAGATTAAATATGTTGTGCCAGGGAGCATAGTTTTCTTATGACAGTTGAATTTATTTCACTTTATTTAGCCTTACTGTCTAACTGGATTCACCTAAATTTTTTGCAAAACATGTTTTTTTCCTAGGATACTTATACTGCTATCCCACTACTGCAGTGACTTCCATGGCATTCTTTGAATGGATTTCATGGTCTTGCTGGTTACTCTGCTTAGTGAGAGTAAATATTTAGAAGATATTTGTAGCTTTGATTTTACAATTGTGAGTCGTATTTTAAATTTTATTATCTCATCTGTTCTGCTAAGGGATGGGTCTTCTTTTCTGTGGGATTAGTTGATTGTCTGAGGTTGCCAAGTTTCCCCATTGTGCGTGTATGGAGGCCAATCTATGATCTTACCATCAGAAACAAACAAACAAACAAACAAAACCAACCAACAAGAATAACTACCTGCTACATATACAAAAGCTAATAAATTAAACAAAATTTACAATTTAATAGAGCTAAGGGAAACTGGTCAATAAGTAATGACAAGATATTTCAAAAGATTGCCATGAGAGGGAGATGAATAATCGAAAAAATTGCATTTGAATAAATTAGTCACTGCAAGCTGGTAAAAAAATCAGAAATGTCTTATTTAGTAGCTATAGAAATGGTTTAACAGTAGGAAAATATAATTAAAAATGTCTTTGCTAAATATTGAACATCAGTCAGCCATCTATAGTTACCATCTTTACAGTAGCAACAATTTCTTAGTTATAAACATAAAAAATAGAAATACATCTTATACATAGAAAATAACTTTCCTGGAAAGGAGGAAAGGATTTCTTCAGTGGTTGCTCTTGGTAATGTTGCAAAAAGTTCATTTGTTTTATATTACTAACTTTTCATGTAGTACTTTAACCAACTGCTAAAACTACAATTTGTGAGCTGTTAAAATGGAATTCCTGGGCACAATCATGGGGGATTTTTATTTGAAGTTTTTTTCTTCTGTTTTTATTGTCAATTTTTTACAGCAAAGTGTTACTCATATTTGATTATTTAAGGCTGTTTGGCTTTATAATTTATATGTGGGTCTTAATAGCACTGGGCTGTTTCTGCAGATCTAACCATCATGAGGGCAGCAGAGGCTCAGCTTTCAGAATGCTGAACCAAAGTGTCATAGAATTGCAGACTCTTCTCGGGTGGAGCAGTATTTTGTGGCACCATGCTAGAAAAGCTTTGGCTGATTTTCCATCTGCAGTATGCAGAAGGATGCTCAGGGTCTATACCAAGCCTGATGAGGCTGTTCCCAGCACTGCTCGTGGGGCAGGAGCTGCTGGAGCAAGGCTGTTCAGGGAATCAGACTCGTGACTTCCCTGCTGGTATAATTAGGTATTGAGGTCAGTTTCTTTTCCTTTAGCAAGTCATACCAGGTCATCAGTTCATCACAGAGATCTCAGGAACAGAATCACAACCTCAAAGATGCCAAAGAGGAGAAAAATCTAAGGGCTCGATGGGAATCCCAAAGGGGAGAAGTGAGGAAAGCCTACAGGCCCACAGAGCTTCTGCGGCGGTGTCGAGTTCAAAGGGAAACTTCCATTAGCTGGAAACCCGAAGGAGAGGCACCACCCGCCTGTCCTGCAGCAGGCTGAGTTTCTTGTTAATGGGAATGACTGAATAAAGGCAGCATTTTAATGGGCAGGGAGAATGTTTCTCTAAAGGGATTAAATTCCAACTTTTTGTTTTTCAATGTTTTTATTACTCTTCCTATGCGTTTTATGAGCCCTTGATTTCTTTCATACCTGACCATTGTTAATACAGGGCAAATAAATGGCTAAACTACTTCCAGAGGCAGCCTGATGGACCATACAGCACGTCTACATTTTCCTGTCAGGAAGACTGATTCTAGGGCCATTTGCACAAGTTTATACTGGGTTTTATTCTTGATTTCAAGATGATATTAAAAAATATGAGTGCTGCTGCACACAAAATCTGGATCATGTATTTTTTTCTCTGTCTCAAAGAATAAAGTGCTTAAGGTTTTATTCTGAAATTTAAATGAAGATTTATTTTGGTTTTATCTCTGTACTTCCTAGCCTCCCTCCCTCCCCAGTCTGCTGTGATGTAATAGACAAAGATTTGAATTGGGAATTATGATCATAAGCAGATCAATACGTGTTTTTCTGATGATAGTAAGATAACCAGGGGGAACTTCCATGTAAAATGATGGATTAACAGGCATTACTGAAAACATGGCATCTTTGGTGGAGCTGCAGCACCTGTACAGTATTACTAAGTTTACCTTATTGTATTTTTTTTTAGCATTACCATCTGTGATGGAGTCATCTTCCTATTCCAGGAAGAGATATACTTTAAAATGCATCGAGTTGTCTTGCTTTCAGCTCTTCACGTTGAGAGTTTTTGGAACCTTACAACCTCAACAGTTGTAGCCAATTATGTTTTCCTGCTTGATCTCCTTAGTAGCTTTGGGAATGTCAGTCCACATGTTACCTGAGATGATGTTTTACCCAGAACAGTGCTTTCATTCTGGATGCTGCTTTTATTGAGACTTTGTCCACTCCTCTGATGCTTGTACCTGCAGTCTGCAAATCTTTCTCAGGTAATTCACAGAGCAGAAATCTGTAGCCTTAAAACCCCCTAAGTTCCCTAAAAACCCTTGAGTTCCCAAGGGGGAGGTAGGACATGTAGCCTTCTTTGGGGAATTAAATATGTGATTTCTTATTTTTTTAATTCAGAGATCTCATAAATTAAGAACAGAGGCCTTTGCACACTCTTGGTCCAAGATCCAGTCCTACCTCTCTGGCCCCCCTTTTTTGAGCATAGTAACACTCAGCATTTGCTGCTGCCAACTGCAAGTTAATCTTAACTAGATTTCTACAAGAACAGATCCAATACCTTTCCTCTTGGCAGAATTTAATTTTTGCTTAATAATACCTAAGTTTCAGGGAAGGAGGGCTCTTCAGGTGTCTCAGCTTTATTAGTTTTTGCACTGCATGTCCACTGGAGATTTTTGTACATTCGCTCTTCCAGTTTTCTACTCCAGACAGAAAAGCCCTAGATTTGCCACTCAGAATTCACCATTTCAAGAAATATTTGCAAGTATGTTGATCATTAATTCAATCTTATTATGTGCCAAGCTGTTTCATAGATACATGAAACATACATGTACATAGGAACAGTTTCTTCTTTGTGCAGAAACTTGCATTTTCATTTGTCTCATTGAAGTTCATCAGGTCTGTCTTTACAATAAAGCTGGTGAGATCTTTCCAGGAACTTCCCTGATACCATATGCAGAAGGGAAGATAATCCTCTGCCTTTGAAGTCAGATGAAATCCTAATAATCTGTAACATTGTAGATTACAAAGTGCAGCCCTCTCCCAGTGAGTCTCTGACCTAATGCACCATCTCAGGAAAACCGGTCTAAGTGAGTTCAGTTTATGTTACATTCTGGTTTATTGCAGATAGCATGAGAGCTGATTTATAGCAGTTGTTTGTTATTAAGGTGAACATTCAGATCAGAATCAATGAAATATGCATGGATACACTGTGTGTACTCCAGAGGAATTCATGAGTTGTAGCTCATAGGCTGCACAAACCTCCTTAAGTCCTGCATCAATTTCCTGACTATATAAGAAATATAATTACTAGTGATCAGTAAAACAGGAAGACAGCAGAAATGGCCAGAGATGATGTTGATATATTAGATTCTTGTAGATGCAGGAAATGCACCACAATTGATAAAACTGCAGAAGAAAACGTGGTCCCTGTGATGAAGGTGAAGAATATTGATGTTGCCTCAATCTTCTTAGACTTGCAATTAGTGTTGCTTTCCCCTCCAAAGTCAGAACAAGGTGTAACAGGGAATATTGAAGTTCTAGAAGGAACTGTTGAAGAATTGGAAGAATCGAGTCTATGATGGGAAATGAATATTTTTTTTCTTATTTGTTTGAGTTTTTTTAACCTGTGTGTATAGATACCACATCGATTTTGGTGGGATAGCAACCAAACTATTGATAGTTTCTCCAAGATTTGGAAGAGAACTTTTTTCAAGTCACAGACTTCAACTGCCGATTGCTGCTTATTCTTGCAACAACTCTTATGGCCTCAATTTGACAGAGCACTTGAGCACTTGTTTCTACACAATAGTCATGTGAAACAAAAGAGATTAGTCTTATGCTTAAATGTTGAATTGGAATGTATTTTGTTGAAGAAAACTAAATGCATTTATCATTGCAAAGAATGTAAATTCTATACTGTCAAATTCTAATGGGCTGAAGTTCAGTGAAAAGAATAGCACTACTCATAAACAGTACGAAGAGGAAAGCAGGCATAATAGCAAGAAGAATATTTAATACTTCCAAAGCACCTTTCACCCAATGAGTTCACATTGCTGTGTGCATAAAAATGATCAACATTTCAACACTTCTGTGAACTAAGCTGAATATCTCCTTTCTCAGATGGGAAAGTCAAAGCACAAAGACTTTGAATGATTTATCTGCATGAATTGGTAGCAGAGCTAAGAATCAAATCTTGGCTTGCCTCAGTCTGCCATAGTATTATTGCTCATATGAAGTATTCAGTCATTTATACTACATAGAAATGACAAGCTCTGTCATTCAACTGGATAAAAATAATTTAAAAATATGATTTCAGTACAGCTCTTGCTCACCATTCTCCAAGATCCTTTTATTAGAAGTTTGCCTTTTCGTCTCCCATGACATCAAGACTTCGATTTAAAGTTTACTGCATTCATTCTGCTTTTCACTTCCACCAAAAAAGTTTGAGCTGGCCAAGTCAACTTATCCAGTGTTAGGACACTGCTATAATAAAAGTGAGAATAGGCAGATCTGTGTGGAAAAGTTGTTTCCCACCTACAGGCATATCATAAATGTGAAGTCTGTTATTTGCTTCTCATTGGGGGAGTTGTGCAGCAATGTATATTTAGAAGATGTGTAATGTACTCTCCTGAAGCATGGGCAGAACCTTTTTATCACACAACTCTCTCCCAGCCCCTGCAGGTCTCCTCTGACAGTTGTGAGTCATGAGAATGAATCATTTACAATCTTTTTGCGTAGAATGCAACACTAAAAATAATTTTCTTCTCATTATGTTGCAAACTGGAATCTCTAGATCCTAAGGAAAATTGCCTAAGAACCTTAAAATTATGAGTTCTTTACAACCTATGTGTTTTGACCAAGAACTTCTCAAGTGCAGTAAAAACCGAATAGCTGGTGTTTTACTCCTGGAAGTTTTGAGGGTGGATTCTTCCTCTTGTAGACCTTGGAATGTTGATCATTCACTTTGCTGGGCAACAAGACAGGGTTCCTTACTTTAAAGATCTTTGTTTGCTTTAAGGTTTAATATTTCTATTGTATAGAAGCCATATGTTTTTCTTAGTCCATCTGTCTCTCACATAATGCCCACATGCACGTCTTCTAGTTTACGTGCTGCAAATAACTTCTTAAATGCCATTACAGTGAGGGAAACGACTATAAAACAATGGCACTTGCCCCCTCGACCTGCTCCCCATACGTCTGGCATATCTGCTTACTTAACAGAACTGAGCTTTTATTATTGCTAGCAATTAAGAGACAGTGTAGTTGTGGGAAAGTGAACTGGTTTTCTGCTCTGTCTGGCACATTAACAGCATCACTCTCAGGTAAATCTCAGTTACTGGTTTTTATTATTGGTGATGATATTTGAGCCCTGAGCATCAGACTTCTGATTCCAGGTTGCATTTGCACAGCTGACAGCATGGAAGAAGAAAGAATAAAAAAAAAATGAGAAAAGAAAATCTCTTGCCTCATAAATTGAGTAGACTTAGCCTGGAAGATATTGAGAGACGCTAATGGCTCATTAAAGCACATTTTCCTTATTTTTAACTTCAAACAAAGTTTGTGGGGAGCAAAGATAGTTGTTAATGGTGATTGTAGAAAAAAATGTGTCAAGGTATGGAGATATCATGATGGCTTGTGGGTCTTTCTTTTTAAAAGCTGTTACATGATCTTCCTCTGTTGCCTGTTTTATGATGTGCCTCTTCTCCAGGACTTCAGCTCCACCCCATCATCACTGCCACCCCTTCAGGTCTTTGACATCTCCCTTTTAAGGGTTACTTTTCAGAAGCCCCCAAAATATTTATAACTGGAAAACTCTTTTGTGTGTATTTGGCTGAGGATGCCTTTGGGAACATAATGGATCATAGAAGCATGGAATCATTTGTGTTGGAAAAGACCTTTAAGATTATTGAGTTCAACACTTATTAATCCTGTTATATCAATAATCCTGGAAAAAGTTTGAAGTACAGCTTTGACTTCAGGTAAAGGCATGCTGGATTGGATAGCATTAGGTTATATTCCAGTGTAATAGAGAGCCCAGCATAAAGACACTTCCTAAAGATATGCAAAAAAAAAAAAAAAGTTGTCATGTAGAACTTTTATTTCTCCACTAAAAAGTACCTGTCCTACTGAGAGGTCTGGAGAATGTAGGTTTGCTCTCATTAAATAGTGTGTTCAGTCCCTTTGTAATGGACAGTGTCACGAGAAAAACATGAACTCCTAGTGTCTTCTCACTAATGCATGTTTTTCAGGGAAAAATACAGAACCCCACTAGTCAGCCTGGGGTCTGTAGCAGCTTTGGGTACAAAGCAGCTGAAGAAAGGTTACTTGATACAATGACACATGGTTTCCTGTGGACTTTCAACTCTTTGCTAAGTATCAAAATTCTTCCTTTGATGAGACATGAGATAACTGTATGACTTGGTTTGTTATCAGAATTAGAATACTGTCATGCTTCATTTATGAGTATTTGCATAAATCAACACACCTCCTTCTTTAATAGGATGTACAATGCTAAGATCTTAACTTAGGCTAGAGTTGCTTCTTTCCTCATATTTTATGGAGCACATGGACTTGATTTTTAAATTTTTAATTCTAACACATCTTATTAAACGTGCAGGCATAGAGAAGCACCACCAGTCAAAGACATCATTATTATATGCATGGAGGGTTATCTTCTGCCTTTCTACCCTCATCATTCATTAATGCTGCACAGAGGCTTGTCATTTGTCTTTTCAATTCTTTGACTTTATTTTATTGCTCACATTTTATGACACATGGAGAGCTCTCTAGCAGGAATTCATCATCAGCCTTATGTGTCTATGGAAATATCATCTCTGTTAGGCCAGGAAAAAGTACCTTTTGTTCTCTTTGTAGTTCACCTGTGAACTTGGTCTAACATCACTCTCTTATTGTTGCTGTTTCTTGCAGTCTTTTAAATTTCTAAGAAAACTACTAACACAGCTCTGCTGTATGCTGAAAAAGCAGCTAACCCCTACAGTGGAACACATGGGTTTTACTCACCTTTATCTCATTTCATAGCTGCTCCTACAAAACCCCACTCACATACAGTCATTGGAACCTCAGTTGTAACTCCAGTTTGCCGTTCAGATAGATGATCCTAGATATGATTAAGATGCTGCTTAGTCTTTGTGAAACTGCCAGATAGAAATCTCTCCTGCCAAATACGTTGGGTGTGTGTCTTTGCAAGGCAAGCTGTGGTCCACTGGGACCAGTGAGGAGACTATTAAAGCAGTTCTGACTTCTACATGTCACTTTGGAAAGCCCCCCAAGATACTCTGATCAGAGTCTTTGGAGTGTTTTAAGTTTTTCAAATTCAGTTTAAAGAGCTTAATCAAACTTTTTGACACAACTGGCACACATTAACATTTTTCAGCTGTAAACACACAAACCCAGGAATTTCTAATTGCCAATAATTAAAGTGTGTGGTTGGTTTTGAAATGCTTTCCTGTTGAAGGAGTCTGAAGTGGTACAGCTCCCTAGTGATGTTCTCAAGGAGACAGAGGCCTGCCTGAGGCCGCCTTGCTGCCTCTTAAAAGGTAATAGGGAAAAAACTGGGCTATGTACTTATCCTGCATAAACATTTGAGCTGGGGCAACTGTTGTGTGTTCATAGAAAGAATCTAGTTGGATAACTTCTTTTTATAAAAAAATTAGTTGGTTCACCATGCCAAATGTCATTTACTGCCTGATATGACATTTAAAAGGACTCTGGTGTGCATCTTTTTTTTCTGAAATCGTTCAAGAGCTCAGAAACACAAACCCATACTGTCCCAGCAGGATGTGGGTGGCTTCCACTGCTTTATTGAAAACATTTACGAATGAAATGTTCTTTGGACTAGAGCTAACCCTGAATTACTCTGAAAAGATCCAGAGACCTACCAGTTAGGGGCCAAGTTACATACATTTCCTCAGAGCTCTTTGGAGCACAGAGAGAGGCAGTCCTGATCTGATGCTTCAGTGCTTTATCCAAACGCTGACTATGAGAAGCAGGGCTGGAAGGTCTCCTGGGGGATATGATATGCTAGAACTGTCTCAGTTTCTTCTGGAGCATCTGGGGCTAACGACTGCTAAGAGGAATTTGATAGGAGGCATAACCTAATCTAATATGGTAATTCCTAGATTTTCATGATAGCTTGACGCTTGACAAAATCCACTGCTGCTTTTCCCTTCCATGTGCTCACAGAAGATTCTTGCATAATCTGTCTAAAAAACCAGCAGAGCTGCTGAGCCAGGGCTTGGCAGTGCATCCTCTAGGGATACACTTGCAAGTATTTTTGTTTCTCAGAGTGGTATTTCTGGTGGCCACATCACAATTCAGTTTTCAAGTGCTTGTCTTTTATTATCTCTCACAGGATTTCTTGATCTTCCTGTCTCTTCTAGTCAGTTCAAAAATACAGTAAGAGCAGCCTTTATTGTGGTATTCTGGCCCTTCTGTTTTCAGTTTCAACTATAGTGAGGAAGCCCAGAAGGAAAAATGCCCTTTTTTTTTTTTTTTTTTTCTGTAAGAGTTTAACTGTTTGGAGGCTGAATTGGTTCAGCAAGTGCAGAATGGCGTGATGTTTCTTACTCTGAAAAAAAAAAAAAGAGATAATCTAAACTTTCTGCATTCACAGCAACATGAAATGAATTAAAAAGATTTAATGTAGAGGTCATTAAAATGTGCCACTGCAGTGCTAACAATCCAGTAACAGGACCAGTAACACTTTCAAAGGTTGACCAGTCAGTAAGTGCACCCTCCTTTGGATTACTGTCATGCATATGAGGAGAATGGGTGAGACCATGAGAAAATGTTAGGCAAGGGGCATTGTAGAGCCATGTGAATTGGATTCCTTATCTGCCATCTTTTATCTCCACTTCTGCTCCATGCCAAAGCGTTATGGTACAGCAGAAGCACTACAGTAAACGTGTATTAGGACTGTGGCTGCTTCCACTGCATGTGCCTTGTTTCCTGTGGACACAGATACACACCAATGAAATGAGCAAAAGTATTAAACACTGGTCTGACATCCTCAAAATGGAGTAGTTTACCAAGAAGAATAGGTTTATAACTAAATACTTAAAGAGGAAGTGTGTTGTAGGATTAAAGCTGTTTAATTGCAGTCACTTAATTATCCTGAGACATTCCTTAAGTATGTGTACTCCAGAGTGTCCATCTACTGCACAGTCACCTTATCAAGAGGAGAGACAAACTGAGCACATTTCCATGCAACATGGATTGGAAAAGGACAAGAATCAGAAGCTTAATAAAGCACTTACTGAGTAGTAAGAAGAATTGATGCACAACTTCTACTTTTTTTAAAATTTGTATTTTATTTTACATTCTTCAAACAAGGGAGCATGACTTTGGAGTTTTTACAATGCAGGATCAGTTCTACTCTGGTAGTGGAGGACATACATTCTACAGTACTTAGGGTATGGTGATAAAATGACTCAGGTGTTAGCAATTCTGCTACTTCCTCTAGAAGGGTTTCACAGCTGCATAAACATTACCAGAGGAGCTCTTCCTGCTGTGCTTTCATTCAGAGCAGAAGTGAAAAGGATTGTGGTCCCTCTCATTCAGTAGGGCAGAAATATCCTGGGTTCACTGGGAAACATTGTGAAGGTGTTTGGAGGGAAAAGGAAAAAGCCTAAATGGGCAGGAGAGAAAATGTGTGCTGAGGGTTTAGGCTTAAAACTAAACTGGAAGTAGGAGAATGAGAATAAAATGTCCATTCTCCTGAAGGCAGCTGCAAATATCAGACAGATGGCAATTATGGAATGGTGATGTTTTCATTTATACTTCTGCTTCCAGATCCCACTTGTAGGCAGAATCCATTGAGTGGAAACAACAAATACTCAGCTTGTAGTCAAGCAAATTGCTTTTAAAACAATGAAGTATTGGAACACCAGGGCTTTAAATGTCCTGCTTAGAGCTTTAGCATAGGATTTTTCAAATTCCAACTCTGACACTTGGAAGTCCAGACCCGAGTTTCCCCACTAGTGTCCTAGAAACTCATGGAGTAATTTTCCAGGGATTTACTCAGGAAGTGGCCATGCATGGACAGGTCATAGCTTCAGGGCTGGAAGCAAGTCCCTGAAAGTCTGAGCAAATTACTAGAAATACAGGATTACATGAGTTTCATAAAAGTGTCTTGCAACCAGGATCCAGGGGATGTCTGCCCTGCTTTCTCTTTTATCCCAGGGTAATGAAAATTTTCCACTCAAAGTGTTTTAATGAGGATAATTACACACACTTGCTGTATTTAGTTTGTGATGCTTTGACTTCCCATCTCATGTTTGCAAAGCCACAAATCAGAATGTTGTTTTTAGATGGAGACACTCTCTTAGATTCATGCTGAGTATAAATATTTATAAGAATAAGGAGCCCAAATAATTCAAGAATGTTAAATTCATCTAAATACTTTCAACACTCGGGTGAAGTTGGCAAGTAAAAAAGGTTATCTCTGTTATCTTACAACAGAACTGGCTGAATTTACAGTTAGTAGATGTTTTCCAGGCTTGTATTTACTCAGAGATCATCTAAACTAAGGGCAGAAGTAGGGACATTCTAAAGATTTGGCACTGTCATCTGTTTTGGTCTTCTGTATCAACCCATGCCAGACGGTTTTCTCTCTGCAGGCAGCAAGTGCTAATGAAGGCATCACAAATGTCTGAAGGGATACTAAGATCTATCAAAGTTTGCTACAGCCAGCTGTGAGTGACTTTCAGGCACTTGTGCAGAAGACATCACCTGGACGGTGTGTAAGTGAACAGCATTAATGCTTCCACTCTGGAGGTACCTGTGTCAGGTTTTCTTCTCAAAAGTTCCCTTGCTGAAGTGTCAGGAGAAAGGAACTATGCTAACTGTTGTCAGACTTGGTAAGTGTGCATGGGATTGTAACACACGGAAATAGCGTGAAAGTAGGAAATTGCCATTTTGTCTCCTTCCAAATGTAAAATTAATCCAAGACAAACATGGCCTTTACTCCCCTTAAACTGACAGCAGAAATACTTTTGGGAATCCGTAGAGATGCTGTACACAGAGAAGGAAACACATCTGGAGGGCAGCTAGTGCTACCCCTCAGTTTTGTAAGCTCTCTTGTGACCCAAATGCTCTGTTGGTAGTCTGCTTTCTCTGAGTGTGCACAGTGAGTGTGCTCAATACCACATCACTGAGTCATGAGAATATCTGAGAGTGATGGCTCGTTAGAACTGCCAAGTGGGCTCTGTTTTCTCAGGTGCTTGAGTTGCTCATTAAGAGCCTGTGGTGATGAAAACCTTTCTGCTACAGGCTGTGAACTCTTGAGCAAGAAAGATTCTGAACAACCTCAAAGTAACAATGTCAAGGTGGGCTGTGTAAGTATCTGTTGTTTACTTGCATTAAGCAGTGAAATACAGCCTCTGCAGATGGTGTTTGCAGCCCACAGATTAGGTAGAAAATGTTCATGGCAATTAATACGCATACAGTCATGTACATACATACCTGTTCCTAACCCTAGTACTAAGCCTGTTGAGTTCAAACTAAACTTACCATGTTCAGAGATCAATCCACTGCTGTCAAAGAGGTCTAAAGGCATCCTCCAGCTCTGGTGGCCCCTGAACCACTGACTCTTAGAAGCTTGTAAAGTTTATACATGGAAAGATCATGCTATGGGCTTATTGTCTCTTATGTTCTCTAGACATGCATTCCTGACCTGCAGGGACAGCCCCAACAGAGATAGATGTGACATTTTCTTCGAACTGTTATGGCCTTTCTTATGTTCTTTAGCTAAAGGCACCCTCTACACTTAACTTTTGGTCCAAGAAGAAATGTGAATGCCAGGGTAGAGAAACAGGAAATGCCTGTTGGCATGAATTTAGGAACTTTTTTGTGTGTCCCAGAGAATGTAATTGGCAGTGACACCACTCTGGAGAGAGATTCAGTTTCTCAGACTTAGCAGAAGCCCACCACACTAGTCTTTTTAGATCAAGATAATTTGCTGTAGTACCAATCAGTAAATTGGAAGCAGACCTGAGAGGACAGGTATCCCATACTGTACTGGTGCAAGAGAAGCATTCTGCACTAACTAGGCCCCTTCAGGCTGGCTTACAGGGTCAGCCTTTCAGAGGGCACTCTGAGATTTCCAGATTTCTGTGTGGTTTCTTCAGACACTGAGGGGGAGCGTTGTACAACATCTGTATCCAACTCTGCTGCATTCACTAGCTCAGGTCAGAGGGGCAACACAAGAGAACAACTCCTAAGTTTTGGACATACTGGCAGTTGTTAAGAAGGATCTTCTTATTCTAGGGAAATGCAAAGGACAGTCCAACATTATCCTAAACAGTTGCCCAAAATTGAATGTTTGGATTTTGAGCTCCTCAAAGCATGTGTTTTATGTCTGCATTTATCTTCAAAATGCCTTTAAGCACCCTGTAAAAAATGCAAACATTTATAACCTCTAGCCATTCCATTTGTGCTTGTGTAACCATGAACAAAACATTCCTCCCCCATCCCTCATTCTCATCCTTATCCTTTTTCAGCTTCTCATTCAAACATTAAGGAGTGATGGTCTTTTCAGGTCTTCTGTGGTAAGAAAGTTTTTTTCTGACTCTTCTGTTCTGCTGTATAAGGTCAGTGAAATTAATGGACAGCATGGGTAAGAAATGGGTGAAACAAAGACTTGGCTTGCTGGTTGTGAGAGAAGAGCAAGCAGATGAACTCTAGGTATGCAGCAGAGTGATGATCCCACTAGGTATTGTGCTGTCGGGTACTATCTGGGATGCAACATCAAAGAGAAAAGGAGCAGTCACCACAAACAGATGATTATAAAGTTGTTTTATAACTGCCTAGCATAGCTTTTAGCAAATTAATGAGAGATACTTTTCTTTAATGCTTGGTGACACATGCACAAAACCCCCAGTACATCTGATTTCTAAGCCTTCAAATGATGGCATGTGTTTCTCTGCCATCCAGAATATAAATAAATATGAAAATACCTCTTTATCTAATACTGATTATGGTCTCAGTTCTGAGCAATATGGAGGAGATTAAAGCCTGATGCTTCTGTGTACAGCCTAAGGCACTCTCACAGTGGGAGGAACAGCGGTCCCCTTGTTCCATGTACTGTTCCAAATTCCATAAATGTCTCTGTCGCTGCTGTCACCTGCTACCATGTAAAGATCAGTCTAGTTCTCCATGTCAACTTTGTTAAGTGCTTGTTCTTATTAGCCTGAACAGTGACAATTTGTTATTGTGGGCTGCTCTGGGAGGTTTCCCTCTCCAGCAGTACGTTGTTTGCCAAATCTACATGTTACTGCATTTGTCTGTGCAGTGCAGACTGCCTGGGAGGATAAAGCTAGGGTTTTAAACCTGAACACTTTGTAGCTGTAGGCCAAATTCTGTTTTCAGTTACATCTGATCAGATCAAGGCTAACATTTAGTCATGTCATACAAATACCCCAACTCCTTCATTTACATCAGGATAATTGCAGGCAGAATGGATCACTCAGCCTCAGATGTCATTTATTGAAAAGTAACAAAGCATCTTTTGTGCTAGTTTGATTTGTAGGGTTTCATATAAACATTAAAACCATCTAGGTGTTTTGAGCTTCACCGAAGTCACTTAAGAAAACAAGAAAATTATTTTCAGAGTAAGGGATAGCAGGGCCATTTGATGGAGCAAACCAAACACCTTTAGAGCCACTTCTATCATAGGAAGCCTAGGGCAGCTGCATTCCTAGCAATGAATTTTGGCAAGGTGCATGAAACCGGACCAGGTGACTTCCCAGAGGCAATACAGAGGCTCTGCATGTCCTGGAACATTCTGTTGTGGTGTCTACAATGCATCCTTAGCCTTCAGTGTGGGGAGTGAGATGTACTTAAAATTTCCATGCCTTCTTTTGCCATGTAGTTCTCTGGAGAAATGGAACAATTCTTACAGTGCAACAAAGCATTGATTTTAAGCAAGCAAGACATGTGCAAAGCAAACGTGGCCAGGAACTGAACTGCATAAATGACTCGAGTTCCTAGCCTTCCCTGTGGTGGCTGAGAGGCTTCTGACTTACAGCTGTGCAGTCCTCTCAGACAGGCCCATCATTCCCTAAATGATTTGCTGCAGTAGGGCTCCATAAGTAAATATATCTACAGGAATGTCTTCAGCTGGTGTAATTCAAAATGAACTCTTTAAAGTCAATGGGAATTGATATCACTTGTGCTACCTAGATTCGCAGCAGCTGAAAATCTAAGTGATAATCTGTATTTCAAAGGGATCAAAGGTTTCTTTTCCCTCACTCCCTGAAGGTTGCTTTCACTTAGGAGAAGTTAGTCTTTATGAGTGCTTGAGTGCATCTGCGTCTTTGTTTAAGGCATTATCAGCTACAAAGTAAGTTTTACTCAATAATGGGTATTTCCTGTGTGTTTCAAAGAGCATGTGAGTAATGTAGAATTTTTCAGAGGGGCTTTACTCACTTTACTTTCTTTCACTAGAAAACAAAATGCTCTTACAAATCTCTTGGTATAAAATTTAATTTTAAATAGGCATATTCTCATTTTCTGCTTTAAATATGTAGTTAGGCCTGTTCAGTTGTTTATTGAATAAGTATTTGTTTATATTTGGGAATAATTATTGTTAATATCACTTAATGAAAATTGTTATGAAGATGAAGTACCTAACATTCCTTCACTGGAATCAGAAGCCCTGTACTAGTTTACATTAATTAAAAGTTTCAAACGTGTGTAGAAAGTAAGTAACTAGACATCTTTCATTAAATGGGACGGAATAAGTTTTATAGGTCAATGATATAAAACTAGTGGACAGTTAATACTTCCAGGCTATTGAATAACAAACTGTTTGATACTCAAAGGAACTTGATAGCAATTTTCTGTTTCTCTCAAAAAGCAGCAAGTATTTTACGGGTCAGGTTTGTGTGTGTTTTGTACCATACATACCTTGTATGTCATAGATAAAGCTGACATACATGGGAAGAGAGAATTAACTACGCAATTCTGTGCCTATGTACTTTTGGGATGTCTTGGTGATAAACTGATCTGACCATTTGGTGACCTTAAACAAACTTCAGAAAACAAAGCCAAACTTCTGACATGGCAACTTGAAAATGTGCAGGGCTTTTTCATTAGTTTAATTGAGTCTTTTGTGGTGTGTATGTCTGGGTAAGGATAAATCATGATTGTGGCTTTTTTTTTTTTTTTAATGCACTTGTAATTGAGCCTGGGCTGATTATTATTATGTATTAAAGTTCTGCCAGGAGACCCTGGAGGTACTGCAGACAGTGTATCTGGCCTTCTCAACATTTGAGAAGAAAAGAAAACAAATGTGTGGGATGGAATGTTTCCTAATAAAATATAATGTCTTGAATATTTTGTTCCTGTTTAAAAATGGTTTCTTGTAGTGGGGATTGATGTAATCTCAACATAAAGAAATTCAGGCTTTAGTCAAAGCAGGCCATGTGCTTTGATTAGCAACAACTGCTCATTTCCTCTGAGTGGTTTATTTGGGTTGCTTGAAGAATATCTGCATTAGGCTGCTTATGTGGGCAATATAAAAGATAACATGATAAAGGACTTTTAAAATTTATTTTTCTAACTGCTTCAAGCCTTAACATAGACTCCTCTGCCTTCAGTCTGTTGGGCCTTTAGGAGCCAGTTTGGCTTTCCAGACTCAGACTTCTGTTGAGAGAAGGTAATAAATTACTTCAGGATTTTGGGAAGCATAAATGTAATGTGTATTTGTCCATAACTGTAAGGGACTAAATTCCCAAAACAAACTGGACACAGCTGGGTAAGCAAAACAAAGAGAATTTCTGTCTCTATTTTCAGTTTTACTGTGTACACATAAGGGAAGACATGCTCACTTGTGAAGCCAACTTTGCCTAAACCACTGTCAGTAACTCTATAGTCGTGAAGCTGAAATGAGCATTTGGTGCCAGCTCAGTTGGAAAACCAGACGGTCTTGAGAGTACTTCTGGCATTGTCTTAAAAATAGTATTGGAAATTATTGTGTTACTATTACATTTGAAATTTACAGTGAATGAGTATTTATCTCTGCTAAGCTTGCTTAGTTTAACTGTCAGTGACTTCAGGGGTGTTCTCTGTGTAGATGCAATTCACAGTAAGAGGATTAGAATGTGATGTGCTGCTTGTTCATTTAAAATTGTTTTGCCTGAAGTTATGAAACTCAGTTGGTGGAGAGGGAGAGAATTCAGGAGTGGGAGTTTTCCAGGGTCTGAAAGTTGACAAACAGTTGCAAACAGTTTTCTGAGTCTAAATAAAATTCTTTTATCTTGAGGCAATAAAAAATCCAGTCTTGTAGCTGTGGAGTCAGTAGGTTTGATGGTTTGGTGAGTTTTTTCAGTTGTGTGTTATTGTTATCATGTCATCCCCCACCCCACACTACAAGGGCATTGAGGGCTGAAAGTGTACCTGGAACTACAAACAGTTTGTGTGATTGATTCACCTCTGTTTTATACCTGAGCACCCCTGGTATGCTCCAGCCCAGAGGGGTTACACACATCTTCATCTGAAACAGTAACTACTGGGGATTTTGTTTTTCTCCTGTGTTTATTTACAGATTCATTATGTGGACATTTATTTTCAGTTACCAAATAGTGCAGGTTCTCTGGCATATATTGGTCCTTTTGCCTATCAAAAAAGTTTAGAGTACAATTCTCCAAACAAAACTGTCAAGCTTGGAAGCATAAATGTACTGTATCCCGGCATTATTTTTCTGAAGGTATTAATCAAAAGTTCACTAAAATCACATGAGAAATAATGCTGCAAATCATTCTTTGTGGAAAAAAAAAAGTAAGAAAAATCCCCAACCAACTCTCCTATGATGCTTGTCTATATTTAAACTTCTAAAATGTATTTTAGAAAGTTAATTGTGGCCTTTTCCCAGTCTGGGAAAGTTAACCCACTTTTAGCACATCAGAGCGCATGACATGACCTCTGGGATTTTTTGCATCTTCTTTTATTGCTGTTGCTGAGCCACTAATAGTTGCTTATTCAGATTTTACATAATAATCTGTGCAGCTTCTATTATCCGTATGGTACCTTGGCATTTTTGCTTTTTCCGTGTGAATCCATTTAGATTTGTGCATAAATCACTCTGCTTTTGGGCATTATACTGCAGTTTTATTAGTGATCTGCATGTTAGAGGAGTTTAAGTGGCCAGGATGTGCCCTGACAGGTCTAGTAGGTTGTTTTTTTTTTTTTTTCCCCAAAGAAAGATTGTATATTCAAAAAGGAAAAATGGGGAGTGGGAAAAAAAAAAAAAAATTAATCTGTCACATGGCCACATCCATTAAGGAAGTCTGAATATTTCTTAGCAAGTGAAACTAAGCCCTAGATGTAGCTGCCCAAATACACAGTCAGAGGAAGGGAAGGCCATAATTAAATTTGACCCTAATAATTCATCAGAAATTTAAACCCTTCTGAGTTGATAACATGGAGGTGTCCTCCAGGCTGTGGTTAATGCAGGCCATCCCTGTGCCACAGCCTGTGGAGCAGTTCCTGGCCTTGCACCAGCTGCAGCTTGAGGTGACAGCATCTCTGCCCTGCAGTTGTGCTCTGCAGTTTGTGGTGGGAGGCATAAGACAGTATTTCATTCGGAAGGAATGTCCTGGTGGGGAGCAGCCTCGGGCAATGTGTGACAAATGTCTGGTGAAATAAACCGCCCACACTTGCCAAAGGTGCAGAGCAATGCAGGGTACCCTGCAAAGTGGGCAAGTGTTAAAGGTTTGTATTATCGACAGCAGCAAAAAAAGTGAGAGGAAAATTAAATGGCACATGGCTGTTCATGTGTGAAGGGGATAGAGGAATTGAGATGTCTTACAGTACCTCAGTATTTTCAGTAATTGGCCAGTACAACCACAATTCTTTTTTTTTTTTTTCCTGAAATTTAGGTCAGTGCCTGATGGTTTGGGGTCCTGTAATGAACACCCTAAACTTTGGCTCGGCTTAATGTCCAGTCCAAATTTTGTGATTTAGACCTGTTCTTGGGCTTCCGGAGTTTATTTCAGCCCAGCAGACATTCAAGTCAGATGGGACTTTTTCTGGTGTAAAACTAGAGTGGGATAGAGGGATTGAGTTTATCTGCAGAATTATTTTATATGTATCCCTGATTTTAAAGACAGGCTATCTTTAAATATTCTACTACAACACAGAGGAAAATATTTGTCATAGTGATTATAATGGAAGTCAAAATTTAGAGGGCTCTGTGCTGGAATGTTATTACTTCCAGCAGTAGATGCAGCTTGTGTGCCTCTGTTTGAAAAAAAAATCTTAAAGCAGATAGGAGGACATTTTAAACTTAAGGTATTTCATGGTATAAAGTGGACAGCTCAAAGGAGGATGCTGTTGAAGAAACACTGCAGAGTGCAATGCTTACCACAGGAACCAGTACTTTGAAATCCCAGGCTGAAAGACCTTATCCAGCTACAGACTTGTTTGAGTATATATGTACTGTTCATATTTGTTTTCTGTGGGGTATTTTCCTGTGACCTTCAAACAGCCTTTCTGTGCATTTATTTTCTCTTTAAAAGCAAAATGCCTTTGTGTGAACTTGTTTTAAAATGAAAAAATAAAAGCTGAGTAAAATGTGCTTGAAATGCTGCATGGCAGCAGTTTCTGCTTTGCTCTTGTCATGGTGGTTGGTTTCTGTTCCAAAAGCCTCTTGATACCAAATGCAGGCAGGCAGGTAAGTGCTGAATGAGAGGAAGAAATAGTGTTAGGGCTTTGCTATTTGCTGTGGAGTTTCCTGCTAGCACAGCACAGAAAGTCTACGGCTTGGCAGGTCTGCACAGTGTTATTCAACACATCGTAAATGCTCTAAAGTGCCCTTCCTAAGGTCAGATATCTGCAGTCAACTCCAGAGTGATTCACAAACATGAAAGAATGAGCGTGAAAAACCCAAGGCTCATTTCTAAAGTGCCTTAGTAGCTCCAGTTTTAACTCCTGGTAACTGTGATGCAGTATTGCTTTGGGGCTGGATTAACTTTGGTAGGAGTAGCTCTCCTAGTTTTCAGATTGCCATCTGGATACAGACAGTAGAAATGTTCATGGATCTTGAACTGAGTGCTGGTTTGGATGTTTCATTTTAAGTGTTTAATCATTTGTGTAATTAGTAAGTGGCTATGAGACTTGGTCCCCCTGAGACAGTGGCACTGCTGCATGTACAGCTGGGAGGGCAGCAGGATGGAACAGGCCCTGCTGGTGGGCACAACCCCAGCCCCAAACACAGCAGGGAAATCCTTCTATGAGTAGCCTGCTCTCACTCTCCTACTCTTATCTTCAGGCTTCACCAATAACTGTAAACAGGCTGACTAGAAAAACAGCAGCGTTTTGGGGTGGCTTTTGATTTCAAGTATGAAGGTGGTCAGGCATCATGGTATGGTATAAAAGAGTACTTTGACTTGCTTGTCCTAAAGATTTAACTTCTTACCAGGATCAGGATTTACAATGTGAGCATCTCATTCTTCAAACTGTCTCCATGTGAGACACCTGACCCCCCCCCATCAAAAAAACAATCAAACAAAACCCTCCATGTGCCATGTCAATGGCACTGTGAACTCACTGTGAGGTTTGGTATGGACAAGTGGCTCTGGAGGATCCATCTGTGAGCAAGGGGAAGAGAGGGAGTGGCATTTAAAGCTCAGTGACAGTCAAGAAGCATTGCAACACTCATTCATTTGGGCAGAAGTGCCATAAGGGGATGCTTCTTCACATTGAGTTGGCTCCACATGGCTGAGCTCATAACACTTACCAGTTCTGGTGGAGCTCTTGGTGTGTTTCTCCTACTGTGGCAAACATCCACAGCTCGCTGCTCCCACACATAGGCAGGATGTCAATGCTGAGCTTCCCTTCCTCTCTTTGTCAGGTTCATGCTTTATCCACAATTACCTGAACTGTGCTGAAAGCTTCATTAACGTTTGACAAGTCAGCTTTATCCTGAAGGGAAGAGAAAAGGAGGTGGCTTCCTGCCAGTTCTCAAAACTGTACGCCCACATGGGAGAGACATCTTGAAGAGGGAAGAAAACGCTGCTGTAAAATATTTCTTAAGCTGTTCTTCCTGTGGAGCATTGCTTAATTGAATCCTACCATAAAGTGACTGGTCAGGGCATCCTTGAATTAGTAAATGAGATTTTTTTGGTATTCTGAGAATTCTCAACTGAAATGACATCATGTTAAACTGTGATGTGCTGAGGCTAAAAGACAAGAACAGGCTAGAACTTTGCCTCCTTTTTATGATTAAAGAAATCAAGGTCATCTAAATGAATTCAGGGAATTTATTATAACAAAGAGAGACATCAGAGCATAGCATAACTTTTTCTTCACAACATATGTAAAGTTCAATATTAGTCATTCAACTTGGGGAATAAAATTTGATGTGTGCACATGTCAATGCTGTAATCCCTCAATCGACATCGTGAAGCTGAGCTTTTTCAGTGTTTGATTGAAGGTTAACTGTACAGGTTTCATTTTTTTCCTATATTAACTCATTTTCTTCTTTGCACATCCTCAAGGGCTTTCACTAATGACAGGTTTCAAAGTATTTAACAAGCCCTCAAATAAATAAAGTATCAAACTGGCAGATCTGGTCAAGTTCTGGAAGGAAGTTTTAAGAGGCTGAAGACCCTATTGTCCCCAGCTTCATTTTATTGACCTCTGGAAGAGAATAAAGTATTTTGCAATCTTTAGGGGCTATTTTTAAGGATGCATCTGCTGCTTCTATCAGGGATAAATACATTTTCTTTTGAGAGTTCCTGTTGAAATCCACTAGGGTTTGGCTCTCAAAGGCAGCTGGAGAAAGCGGTGGCATAGAATCTATGTGCAGAAAATGCTGAAATAGGTAGATTACAAAATAATTTGGGAACAAGGAAGAAGTTTGGCTTCAATGCTGCTTGTTCTGGCTAGTGGGAGATTTTCTGTCCTGAAATTCATCCTTACTCGAGGTTGCAGTATGTACATTTATAGTAGTTGTGCTCCACAGCAGGATTATGAAAGCATTTGTGGGCATGAGAGACCTAGTTTGGGTCCAGCTTGTTTGAGAGGTCACACATTGTGTTCCACTCAGTAGTAGGACAGCATTTTGTTCTAAAACTATTCCCTTTTGGAAGGGCTGTTTTATACTTGAAAGGAATGCTTTGGGTCTCCTTTGAAATACAAACTACTGTTCCCGTAAATCTGAAGGAGAAAAGAAATCCTCAAGTCCTATGCTCTATTTCTTCTGGGCAGGTATTATAGAATTCCCAATTTCTCCTGTCCTGTTGCTTCTTTACTTGTATTTGATAGTGTTTTCTTTTCTTTCAGTTTTTTTTTTTTTCCTATACCAATCCCTGTCAAGAAAATTCCAACATTTTTCTTTCTGATGTCAAGAAGGTGATGCAGAGCCTGACGTAGACAGATAATAGAAGCAGTCTTGCAAGAGACTGTGAAGCACCTCTATACTCCACCACTATGTGTAAGAGAGGAGTGTTGTAAAAAATCTAGTAACCATAGGGATTTAGTTAAATTTTAAAGGAATAAAGTCAACTGGATTTATCAGTTTGAATACTTGGGTTACATCAGAGGAATCACTGCATCCTTTGGATGCAGATTTGAAAGAACATGCCTGGGACTGATCCCTTCAAATCTATTGACTCTTCTCCCAAAGGTTTGCCTTTGGACTGCAGTGAGTGAAATATTTTACCCATGGAAACATTATAGAAGCAAACTCTTAGTTACCAAACCATGCTTTTACTGCTCTGAAACTAGGAATCATTTAGCAGCACAGTTTATCAGAAGGTCAAATATTGCATGAAGCCTTTATTACTTCCAGTATTTATATGACTAAATCAATTTTTATTGTTCCTTGATTTCCTTCCGAAATTTAAGGACTTGGTAATTTACAGGTTCAGCTTAAATAGCCATGATGAGATCACAAATGTATCTGCAAAGCCACTCATGGTGTGGCTTAGGGTTTTGGCTTTGCTTACAGGATTCATCTTTTGTAAAGCGTTCATCTACTGGGATATTTTTTTCCTCTAATGACAGGTGAATATCTGATATAAAGGTATGGAAATAAACATCTGGGATTCCTCTTTGAAATGCACCAATATCTTTGATCTTCCAAAATAATTTGGTAATTTTCTGTAGTCTGTCCTGATATTCTTAGTCATAGAGTTAGCCAGAACAAGGAACAGAAATTGAAGACAGTAGTTTGCTAGACAGTTTTGAACTGCAAGCAAGGTCTGGTTCAAATTTGGATCAAAATTTTATATTTTTCATCTCTGTTCTCTTTTTGTTAAGATAATAAATGGTTAGCTTCAAAGAACCACTTCCTTTGAACAGAACATAGATTAGGGTGTGATCTAAAGCTTTTACAGGAAAATAATGGTAATCTATAATCAATATGTGTGGTAGAATCATGGTTAGGGTTCCTCCATAAAGCCCTAACTGGCTGGTTTATTCATTTTTTTAAAGTACTAACAAAAATGCCAAACCTGAAAGATTTGAATGTCATGTGTTATTCAAAAAAAGCTGCAGTGAGTCTCCTCTTGTGGTAGGACAAGAAAATTCCCCACTTTGTGGATGACTGCAAACCTTGAAATATTAGAAATGGATAACTTTAAGTAGGAAGTGCAAGGTATTGTATTTACAGATGAATTACTGGAATTTTCACCATGCACTTAGGTAGCTCAGTGACCACCAGATTAGTGATACCTGGCCATCTTTGATGCACACTTAGTCTGTCTGTTTAATTCTTTATGTGGTGTCCAATGCAATATTTTCCTGACTTTGTGGAAAACAGAGAAACTCGGTTGTTGTAAAACCAATTCTTGGCAGGAGGAAGATAAGGATAAGCATGAGATGGCGATAATCTTAGGGTCTTTTTCAGGTTGATTTTGGAATTTCTCGATAAGTCTTCATCAAAACTATTGCTCTTCTATGGAAACATATATCCAGTGCTGCAGATCTCCTAGGAATGAGACTCACTTGAGTGTCTGTTTAGACAAGCCTGTGCCTTTAAGTGCAGCCTAAAGCAAAAATCAGTTAAGTGAGCTGCATTGGACCTCCCAAATGTATTGCTTTCTTCTTACTCTCAGAAGCAAATTTGCAGCTCAGGAGGCAGCTAATACATATTTTAAATAAGTGTGTATATATATATTTTACTGGCTCTTCAGAACCACAAACAGAATACTTCTTCTGTATTACAGAAAACCAAAATTAGGTAATTTTGCAATCACCCTACCTATGATTTGAAAGCTTGCAGTAGTTAACTCTCGTTGCAGTGGTTGGACTCATAGGATGGCATTCGGAATACCATGGGTACATCATTGCAGAAATAAAGAGAAGAAGGGGAGGAACTGGCACTCCCCAAAACCCTTCATTACATGCCTGCTCATAAAGACAAGTGAAGGCCCAAATGCTGTGATTTGCAGCTGATTTTGTAGAGTTGGATTGGGAATTTTCTTAAACTACAGTTTCCTCCATTCTTAACAATTGGGTCATGGCCTTTGGCCAAGAAGTCAATGTGTTCTGGAGTTTTAAATGTGTGCAGTGATGTTTTTGTTGGCCCAAAGTATTTTTACTGTTGTAAGGATTTCTGCAAGGCTGGCCCAGTCTCTGAAGGACTGTGCAGTGCTGTTGCAGTATCTTCAGTGCAAGTTGTGTGTGATGAGCTGAAGCCACACCCTTTGTGCACATATTAGTCCTGGCAGCCACTGCAGCCCCTCTTAGCTCACTTCCAGTGCTCAACTTTATCACTGACATGAGAGCACTCGCCTCCACTCACTGTAGTTGTCACTTCAACAGCCTTCAATTTGCAAACTGGCAAACTTTTGCACAAAGTTACATTTTATTTCTTTGATATTATACTGAAAATATTTCACGTCTTCCCCTGAGCATGATGTTTTCAGGGTTTTTTTTTTTTTTGGCTTTTGGTTAAAATGACTCAATTTGGAACTGGAATTAGATTTTCTGCTGCAAAATGCAGCTACGTATTGTAATGAAGCCTTATCAGAGCAGCAGACTGCTGTCTCCTTGCCTGGGATTGTCACTGTTTCCTACTTGTGATCAGGCAGCTCTTAAAGAGGCCCTGTCAGAAAGCATAGAATCAAACTGGTTTTGAATTTGCGGAAAGGTGTGTAGGCAGCAGCAGGTTTTGTAGACGCTAATTTTAACATAGATCTACTCCTGTGTGTAACCAAGTGGTGTTAGGAAGCATAGGCCCTGTAAGTTTGATACTGAACAGACATTCAGAATATCCTACAGGAACTTAGGGTATAGTTTTTGTAACTCATTTCCAGGCCTTCGTTTATTGCAATGCACGTTTTAAAATTTTCGCAGATATTGAGGTTTTAATTGCCTTGAAAACAACAACTAAACCTGAGCCTTATGAAATCCCATAGCTGTAGAAGATAGGTGGTCTTAGAAAACAAATATTCCCATAGTGCCAGTCAAGTTATATGTTGGCAACCGAATGAGCAGATTTCCTTCAAATGACAAGCTAAATAAACTAAGACATTGAAAGTTTGATATTTTTTTTATTTTCAATTAACCATTCATCTGCAGGGTTGATTATTCTTAGAGTCATAGAATAGTTTGGTTTGGAAGGGATCTTAGAGACCATCTAGTTCCAACCCCTCTGCCATGGGTACATTCCACTATTCCAGGTTGCTCCAAGCTGTGTCCAGCCTGGCCTTGGATGCTTCCAGGGATAGGGCAGCCACAGCTTCTCTGGGCAGCCTGTTCCAGTGCCCCACCACCCTCACAGTAGAGAATTTCCTTCTAACATCTAATCTAAACCTCTGCTCTGTCGGCTTGAAGCCATTCCCCCTTTTCCCATCACTCCACGCTCTTCTCCAAAGTCCCTCTCCATTGCTCTTGGAGCCCCTTCAGGGCACTGGAAGGGGCTCTAAGGTCTCCCTGGCACCCTCTCTTGTCCAGGCTGAACACCCCCAACTCTCAGTCTGTCTCCATAGCAGAGGTGCTCCAGCCCTTGGGACATCTCCATGTTTATTTGCTCAATCCAGTTTTGCTGGCATTGGAGGCAAATGAATAAAAATGACCAGTCTAATTTTGGAATTTTTTGAGGCTGAACAGTACATCTACAAAGCATATATCAAAACACAAATTGGATTTTAAGAAGTTATTTACATGTTAACAATGTGGTATGATAAGAATTTTAAGTGTTTTATGTTGGTTGAGCCTTTTAAATGAAATCAACTTGATTTGGTAAGCATTAATACCTATTTAAAGCAGATTTACAGAATGTATAAAATATTTCTCGAGATAAAACTACCATATGTGTTTTCCATATTTTAAAAATCTAGCAGCTTGTTGTTTTCTGTTCTAGGGGACAGGATTCTCTGGATTAAGTGAGGAAACACAGAACATATTCTCAAGTTTCCTATGACTTTTGCCATCTACTAACATTTTGATCAGCAATGACACTTCGGTGATACACTGTTGAAAAACAAGTACGTTCTACTAAGGTAAGGTACATCATTCTGAGTATAACTCACTTTACATGGGTCTGAGCGCTTCATAA
The DNA here is from genome assembly GCA_013398055.1 of Ifrita kowaldi. Classification (NCBI taxonomy): domain Eukaryota; kingdom Metazoa; phylum Chordata; class Aves; order Passeriformes; family Cinclosomatidae; genus Ifrita; species Ifrita kowaldi. The sequence goes on from VZRS01008399.1 coordinate 80,778, forward strand.
TTAATTTCAGAGCCATTGTCACTGCAATTTCAGTGGTTTCCTTTTCTGTCTCTTTTTTTCATAAATGAGTTGTGTCAAAATTTGCAGTATTGAAAAGCAGCAATGACTGGCTGAACATTTCCCAGTTCTGTGTGAAGGCACTGGATAATGTAGTGTGTCCCCTACAAAATCAACAGTCAGAGAGCAGTGATTCCAGCTGGCAGCTTTACAGCCGAGTTCAGACCAGTGGTTCACTTCAGTGTATTTTACCATTTTCCTTACTGCTGAAGTGCATACTTGAGCTTCTAAAGGTGCTTTCTTCTTCTTACAAAATCTATTTCAAGAGAAAACCAGATTTTGTGTCCTCTCCTCCCCCTCAAGAAGTAAGAGCTGCCTTCTTTCCATTTCCAGCCGACTGGGTCCTGCCATTCATGCTGCTAGACCATGAGGAGCTGGTCACTCCCATTTCTGCAGGGCTGGCAGGTTATCTACCTACCCTGCTGGCCTTAATTAACTTCTTGTTTATGTAGCAACAAGAAATCAAATGTTATTCTGACTTTTAAAGTAATCTTTGCTCCCCTCCAGTCTTAGCTTTTGGCTGGGACACACCTTGGGTGGGGCATTCATGCACTTGTACTCCAAGCTTTTAAAGGGTTTGGCAAATACGACATCAAATCTATGGGGCCAAACTGGTTGACCTAGAGTTGTCACGAAGTAAGGCAGCTTTTGGTGAGTAGCTTGTGGTAAATCAGGGAATCAGTTACCTAAAACGAACAGATCAGTAGCACTTGGCTGGTTCTAGGCTTTCCTTTCAGTAAGGTTTATTTCAGACTGTTTTCAGATCTGATTCATATTTTTTAATCTCTGAAATTTAGAAGTTTAAACAGACAAAGCACTGCTTACTGTAGTAAGAATCTGTTAAGCAGCAATGACTGTAAAGGTTTGGGGGTTTTTTTGGTGCAAATTGTGTTAAACAAAACAAGCTATTTTATCCTCCCTACAGCTTTGGTTTAGACTTGCCAGAAAGACATGGTCTGGACTCAGTTTTACTCCCCGAACATAGGAAAATTTTTTGTTAAAGCTCGTGTTTGTCTAACATAAGGAAAGTTAGATATGCTGTGCACACTTGCATGAAGCCAGAGCAACTTTGTTGTAGGCTGGGTATAACCCTCCACGTTTATAGATTGTGCTAATATGAAATGACAGCTTGGTTTGAAGTGCCCTCTAGTGACAAATGGGATTTCGGATGAGGCAGCTGAGATAAAGCCAGCTAGAAGGAAAGCAGGCTTCAAAGCCAGGTCACCTTTTGAGAATGATCCTTATTACCCTAGTTTATTAATTCCTGCTTTGGCAGCACAGAGAGCAGAAGTAAATCAGGATGGGGTGATACTTGCCAGGTATTCTTTCAGCAAAGTTTGTGGATATGAGGAAATAACCTGACAAGAAGCTTCTAAAGAAATTTGTGCAACCAGAACCAGAGTGTAAACTCTAAGCAGCTACAGGTGGAAAGGTTTTCATGGCCATGTTCTGACTGTTACTGAGGAAGATGTTTTTAAGTAAAAACTAACAGCTGTCAACTTCAGAAATTTGTGTTTTCTGAACTTTTTGCTGCAGTTCAGAAAGATACTACTTTGATTTGCATGTGAAATTTGACATCAGGCTGGGGAAGGTAAAGCAGTGTGGCAGTACAGTGTGCATGGAGCAGCTCCCGAGCTCCTGCACAGTCAGCTGGTGCTGCCGGGAATTGTGCTGGTAGGGAGCCTAAAGCCAGAGCATGTTTCCCTCTGGTGCCGTGTCTGGGAAGCCAGCACTGAACTGTCACAGGGTGGACATCGCCACCTGTGTAGAATTAGGAAAAGTGTAATTTCAGAACTGTTTAATGAGTGTACTTTGTCTGAGAAATGACACCAGTGAATTAAATAGACTGGAGTGGGGAGAGCCAAGTTCACGGTGCGTGACAGTGCCATATCTGGGCTCCAGGTTTATCCCCTTCTGATTTCTACTCCTTTTCAGTTCGCTTGTTCTCAGGGGTAGGCAGCTTTAAGGTGTTTACTCATGGAAGTCCTGTGCTTCCAGCCAATGTATGCATGCATAGGGAAAGCATATATAGCAGTGTCAGAGAACAGTAAAATAAAATGCATCCTCACCTTTCATTACAGGGACGCTGAAGGCCCCATTTTCCTCTTGTAGTAACTGTCAGTGCAATAAAATGCTTGCTGAGATACTTTGCAAAGCAAGTACACATTTCACACTTATTATTTTATTATTCACCCTATTATTGTGAATGACACTGAAGGAATATTAGTATTTAATGTATTTTAATGACAGAATTTTCAAAATAACTCAGTATTGGAAGTATAAAAAAACTGCATGGTTATGTAATACTTGTGATGTTTAGCAGCTAGAATGAGAACGAAGAATCCTTGGAACACATTTTTCCAGGATAGCAAACATCAAACAGTGGAGTTCCCAGCCCTTATTTTTATTCCATTGCACCATCTAGTGGGCAAGTACACCCGGATCCTGGAATCGGGCTGTCAAAGCGACCTTCCTTTGCAAGTGTGGGCATCCAGCAGAGCTCCTCTTGGGTGCCAATGCCTGGAGACATTTAGAGAGGCAAGCAGAAATTTAAATATTGTCTTTTCCATGAAATATTGACTGTCAGAAGGACGCCGTCTGAGGCGGCTCCATCCCGCAGTGTGTTCACCAGTGTCCCTCTGAATGGGATTCTGCAGGAGCTGTAACAGTAGAAAAACATTTTCATTATCTGCCTATTCATGAGGATAGCTGAGATTCCTGATGCAACAAGATAAATTCTAGACATCCTTAAGTAGAACTGTTGCTGAAGTTTAGACACGTAAAAATGAAGTTAGGGATCACCCACTGTTTTTGTAAGAAAAAGATGTTTCGTATGTTTGCTCACCTGCCAAAAGATGTAAAATCCTGATTAAATAGGTCACTTAATAGCTTTCACCTGAATTAGTTGTGGAAATAAAGGTAATGGGAGAACAACAGAGGAAAATGTGTTTTCTACATTTAATGAGAGTCCATTGTTTCATGCTATGACTCGCTATAAAAAATTAAGTGCTTTCCATCTAGTGATCCTCAAATGTTTTACAAATGCAGTTACCCCACTCTTTGTAATTATGCTGCATTCTCTTATCTGTAATCTCTCTACGTTTTTCTTCTTTTCTGTAAAAGAAAGCATTGAAAATTCAATTTTAATTAAAAAATAAACAACAGAAGTCACTGGTATGGGATTGTCTGAGTAAGTTACTGTCTTGAATTCAGTTTGCAGGAAGCCCAAGTACTCTGTATGTTGCTATGATAGCAAGTAATGCAAGGTATTTCTAATACCACAGTGTAGAATATCTTGGGGCCAGTCTGGGTTACAATTCTGTGGTTACGGTGGAAACTGGATCATAATAAAGGGATTTATTCCTCTTAGAGAAAACCAGAGGCCAAATTTAAGTCAGTGTGCTAATTCTTCTGTCCTTCTTTCACACACACTGCGCTCTTCTTTTCAGTACTTTCCTTTGAAGGATGATTTTAAAGGAAATTTATATATTTCAAAGGTTTCTCCAGATAAAGTAGATCATTTGGCTATTTGCAACATCCAAGAAATCGGTCAGGATCATTTCCTGCTCCTCCCTCAGGTTAAAAGCTCTTTTAATCAGTAATAGCCACACCTAGCATACCTGGTCTCTTGCAGTAAGAGAGAAAAAATAGATTCTAAGAAGACGCTTTGTATTTTGAGAACCAGTTTTGGTCATGGTACAGGGAAATTTGGCTTAGCAAATTAATTTTTTAGTGAAACATCCTGGGAATGGGAAGAGTCTTGGGCCTTAAAACAGTGCTCTTTTCCCCCTGTTAGTTTCTTGGGGATGGGTGAAAGAAGAAAAAATATTCACGTCTTAGAGTTTGCTTTAGCTACATTTCGAAAGCATAGTAAGAGCTGTGTGCTGAAGCATTAATACAGGTGTGAGTACTTTTTTCTTGCAAATTACTGATCTATCCAATTTTCTGGTCAGCTAAGTGGGGGGATCCTTTCTAATAAAAGAGATGAAAATTCTCCATATTGTCTATTCTTTCCCATCCTACCATGTAGGTAGCAGGTTTCTAGGATTGATAAGGGAGTAGTGTTTTTGTGGTTTAAAATAGCATTGGCTTGAAATAATTTAATGGAATGTTCTTCCCAGAAAGATAATCCGATCCAAAATAAATGTTTTTAATGTGTTGCTTAATGAAGTTCCCCCTCCTTTTTTTTTTAAAAGGAGGTAAAGTTTCGCATGAGTTTTACTTTACTTCAAAACAGCTGATGTTTGAAAACTCTTGTATGGCTTTGCAGTAACTTAGGTTAGCAATTCAAATTAATAATAAAGTATTGGAACATTTAAAAAAAAAAGGTTCAGTTCAACTGACTTACTTTTTTTTTTTGTTGTTGTTGTTGCTCACTATTTTATGAAGACCATTATGTCTTCACTTTCATATCATCAGTAAGGATGTGGAAGGATGTTTGTCTTTTTGTTGTTATTTTACTTTTATATGGGGTTATGGGAAAGCAGAGTGAGACAGTGATGGCCAAACCTCAGTTCTTGCTGCTCGTACTGTGCCCAAGGAGGAGGTTCCCCAGGCCATGGCGGTGCTGGGGTACCCAGGAGCAGCTGCACGAGGTGGTCAATAGGAAATGCCCTTGGTTTGGCCTGGCTGTGTTCTGTTGAATTTTTTTTTTATTTTCTTCATTTGGTTTTCTTTTATAGAGTGGGATTTGTTTCAAATTCATAAGGAGCGGGTAACCATTTGTAAAGTTGCAGTGTTTCAGAAGGGCCACATCCTTTTGGCTTCATCAGCAGTTCAGTGGTAGCATTGGCGAGGGTGTTTGGCCAAAAAGGGTCTTTGGTGTTTCTCCTGTGTTTGGTTCTTCATTTCTCCTGTGGTTCCAAGTCTTTTGAAGTTGCCTAAGCACCGCCATGTACAGAGTGCTGCCAGATGAGCAGTGAAGAAATAATACCTGTTTTGTGTACTTTGTTGTATAGAGCCAACACTGCATTTTACATCTGCAAATTACATGACTGTCCCAGCTTTGCCTGACTCTGGGCTGAGCTCTTCTGTCAAAGGCTCTACCCTGTATGTCTAGATTCATTGCAGCATGAAATTTCAGGATGTCAAGCCCATATTGAATACATTGGAGCCAAAGCAAAACATTTCTGCAAAGCCCTGTGATGCACTACCAGAGTTCCACACGCGGTTCTACTCCAGAGCTGAGCAGCTTCACATGTGGTGCCCCACAAGCAAATCCTGGTGTGTGGGTGGATGCGGTTCTGCACAAGCTCATGGAGCTGTACCAGGTAGTGTTGGTGGCACACAATCCTGCTTTTGTCTTCTGCCTTGTGGAAACCATTTCTCTGGATAAAATGCTCTCCTTGCATTTGCATTGTGTCTGAAATCAGTTGAAATAAGTAACTGACTTACCCATATGTGCTGGAGAATAAGCCATAAGGGATTTTTGATCTGGTTGTGTAGTTTTTCAGTCTACTTCTTTAAATGTAGTGGTGGAGAAACAATCTGACGAACTCGTAACTGTCCTGTCCCTGCCAAGAAACCTCTGGTGCGAGGACTCCTCAATGCCAGTGCTGTGCTGTGATTTGTACTGGAAGAGTTTGCTACTGGGTTTCTGTGTGGTCCATTGGTGTGAGTGTCTTGTTGTACTGAGGACCTTCATAATGTGTTTAAAGTTTCTCCTGCTCAGGAAATGGTCACAGGCACAAAAGCTGCAAGCGCAGGGTGGAAATGAGCGACTCTAAAAGGCAACAGGAGTGAGACTTGCCAGAGCTGCTCGGTACTGCTCTGGTACAGTCAAGCTTTAAAACATTTTAAAACCTCCTCCACTATTTTGAATTGTGTCTGTGGCTTAGCAAGGACTCCCTTTTTTCTTTGTGCTCAATTTTTCCCAATCCATTTCTAAGTGATGCTTTTTTCTTTTTCTTATTTCTGGGTGAATATCACCACAGATCCTCCGCAGGGCTTGCTTTTCTTGGCACTATTGCGTTAATCGAGCTTCTGCCTAATACTGCCCTGTGGGGCTCTGGCTTCAGTTTTGCCTACTACACCTCTGTGAGCAATGAGAAGCTTTAAGTTTTGCCTTTGCCCAGGCATGTGCATGGCAAGCAGCCTATCTGGGAAACATGAAATGGGATTAGCTCAAGCAAGTGGGTCTTGGTAGGAAGAAAGCAGTGTGAGTTAGGCTGAAGGTGGGGAACTGGCTGTGCATGTACCACCTTGAGAAGGCACTGGCTGGGGCTTTAGCATTAGTCCATACATGTATACAGAGAGCGAGAGAGATAAAAAAAAAATAGGTATTTTGGCATTGGAGAAGTCATGACAGTCTGCTGAAAGTAAATATACAAGAGAAAGTGGCTGTGAGGATGGAAAATGACTGGCTGTAGCAGATAAGTAGTGGCTGGAGAAGTCTTATCAGAAATCCTCTAGGAAAAGCAGCCAAACACCCATAGGGCTGGGAGAAGTCTCTTCTGTCAATCAAACCAACCCAAGAAAATTGTGCAGTGAAGCCAGCGTTCAGTTTTGCCAGATTTCAACCTCCTCTCTGGCTGTGTATTTTACAGAAACACAACTGCATACAGCAGACTGGCAAAGTAATTCGTGCAGGGGAGGGAGGGAGAGATGCTGGGTTATACTAAGAACCACTCATCCACAAAAAGCCCCCAGGCCCTTGTAAATCTGCCTGGCTCCATATGCAGATCTGTGCCCAGCTGGCATTTGTCCTCACTGCCACTGGAAGCCAGCACTGCTGGAAAAGTTAGTTCTAGAAACAGTGAAGTTAACTAACTCGTGAAAGACCTGGCTGGCTTTTGTGCTCCCATGAGTTTTGGTCCAGCAAAGGTTGTCAGCACAGCTGGGGCAGTCTCCAAATGAGAGTGGTTTTGAGTCTATCCTCAGCTGGGAAGACTGGGTTATTTTGGTGAGATTTGGAGATTGAAAGTTAAACTTTGGGACTCAAATACTGTGGAGACACTTGGGTGTGAAATAGATCCCTATTTATTCTCAGTGATGTGTTTTAGTTATTTGATGTTTTCAGTTTTGCCTCTCCATTTTGTCTTGCAAAGCTGCTTTTCTGCAAATCAGAGCTGGTTTAAAATGGTGTTATAGGGACCTTTGTCCATTGCCTTCTGCACCCTTAGCCTTTAGTGGTCTGCTTGGAATTTTGGAAAAGAAGCTTAGAGTGGTTGAGCTTATTCCTGCCTCATGTTGCAATGCTTACATGCTTCCTCCCACATCACCAGTGGGCCGTTTTAGATTAATATCTGGACCCTGAAATGAGCTCTTGTCTAGATTAAGGGCCACAGAGTGTATGGTGACTAATGCAATGATTGGTGAGTTCTGCTCTGTATTTTAACTTGCATTTGAATAATCTTATGACTTTTTCTTGGCCTCTACTAAGAATCCTGTATCTACTGATAAATATATCCAAAAGGCAGAGGAGGCTGACAGAATGTAAGGAAGTTTAACATATAACACATTGCACCTCTTTGTTGACTGCTCCATCATTCCTCAATCCTTTGTTTTCTTGATAGGAGACAGTGTATTATCACTTCAGACAGATATTTGCAGATGTTACTGAATCAAAATTAGAAGCAAAATCTTTCTGGTTTGTATCTAGTGGGAATTCTTTCCTACAGTCAAAAACACTGCATGTTTCAAGCCCTCCAAACAAAACCTGGAAAACTATGTAACCTGTGTTAATCTGCCCATTTCCTTTGCCTCATTATTCTTGTCCCTTACCCTTATTTTTGAGATGCATCTGTCACTACAATACTCCATGCTTCCCTTCAGAGGAGCACTCTTAAAATCACCAGTGGTATGAACTCTGGGAAATTGGCCCAGTGGAGGAACAGTCCTATCACAACTGCTCTTAGGACACCAGATATATCATTGGTGTAACAAATCCCAACTGGCTTCATTAAAGCTATTTTAGAGAAAATAAACTGGTTTAATAGATGGCAAGTTTCTCTCTGTTCCTACTGTCACCATACATTTTTAAATGCAGAATATCTTCACTGTAGAAACCCATTAAAGAGATATATTATTTCATTCAGGTAAGTATTGCCTTTCTGCGTAAAGGGAAAACACCATTGTGAGCTTAGTGAAGAATTTAATTTGATGTATATCTGCAGGAAGTAAGCCTTACATCAAAAAGTAAGTACCAGCAGCTGGGTTCAATATGGGATTTGACACTGTTTTCTATAAGCTCTTTACCAAATGTGTGCAGTTTTTGAAATAGCCACATGCCCACCTTATTATGATCCTTTCCTGGAAAGAGAAATACCTTTAATCTTAAATATGACATTCACATGCTTATTTTTTAAAGAATTGATTTAATATGAAGGATTTTATTTCCTGTTTTTTATTAAGATCCAGGTTCCTTGTCAAAGTACTGCCGTAAGTAACAAGCTATTGCACATCCTGTTCTTCATTAAAACAGGCAGGATATCAAAGTAAAAAACATAAGAAACATAAATGTAGAGGAATTTTAGGATTGAACTGTAATCTATACCATGCAAGTGACTTAATAAGGATCTCAAATGATAAAGGAATTCAAGTCTGGGCAGCATAACCAGAGCAACCTCCCCCCCCCACTTATGGTCTAAACTACTATTTTTTTCCTGTACTTTTAAAAACATCATGTTCTTGAATTAATATTTAGGTTAACTTGGAAGAGATACACAATCATTAATTCTTGCTACTGCTGTTACTCTCCTTAAGTTCTTATTTTTCATGATAAGTCTTTTCCAGTCACTATGGAAAAATGCAAATATTTTTATGATTGCTTTAAAGAATTATTGCCAGCCATTCAAATACTATTTACAGTAATTTTCAGCAAATGTTTTGTTTGTTCAATTAGCTGTTGTGAGTTTCCATGTGAAACAAACTCAGGGAACTGGCACTCGCTTATTTGGTCAGGACAGGCAATATTACACAAATGTAATTTTATTTGACCAATTGCACCTAAGTAATAAACTCCTGCTGAGTGTGATTAAGGTGGAGGTGAAATATGAAATATCCTTCGGGAAACAGAGAATGTGGGTCTGTCTGTAGATAAGGATATATTAGGTTTAATCTAGACATGATGGCTAACCAGAGCAATATAGGAATAGCAGGACAGGCTTCCACGTAAGCTAGTGACTAGAGGATATCTCCAGCAACTCTGGTGGGCTTGAATGAGATTATTTTGACTGCCTTGTCACTAGTACTTTTAGTTATTTTGGCTGGCTGAAGCTGGTGTGAATGTATCTAGCAGAGCTGCATGTTGATCTGGAAGTGGGACACAGAATAGAAGTGAGACTGAATTTGTCCATGTACATATTCTTTGCTGTTTATTTCTGTATTGCATAGCAACAGAATCAAGATAAATTTTATCAACCTTAATAGAGGAAAAAAACAGAGGTAAAACACAATGGTGTTGGATTGGCATTAATATTAAAAAATGTACATGTGAGAGGGGAACAACCCAAATCAAACAGGATCAAGTAGACTTTTTGGATCCCCAAAGCTAGGAAATACAGGGAGTATCCTTCTGGCATAGGTATATGATGAACCCTGGAAACCTCATTGTACCATGTAGCTGAAGTTTAGTGTTGCATGTAAACCACCCCTGCATCAGGGGCAACCAGCATTATACACAGGCCTCATGAATTACTTCATGAGCTCAGGTTTTTGTGTAAAAAAAGACACAGAAGGTAAAGAACATGAGGACAGACCAGAGAGGAGGTAAATCTGCAACTGGGTGGGTCTTGACTTTATTCTGTAGTATGTAAAATAAGCCACTACTCATCTCTGTTGAGGTGAATGTGAGCAGTTGCACTGGAATTGTGTGTAAAGTATGCATGTACATCCAACACTCCCTGAGAGACACAGGTTAGCAAGGACTTAATCCTCTCTAATCCCTGATTGAAAAATTACATAGATAGCACAAACTTTGAAGAAAGAATACATTAAAAGAAGCCTTGAAGGGGGAAGAAATAAATCCCAAGCTTGAAAATGTACAGCAGCAATGGGATGCCTTCAGCAAATGTTTCCAGCAACACCCACGTCTGTTTTGCTTCATTTGCCCTTCTTTCCAAGAGTTGTTCCTCCCAAAATGCAATGACTTGACCCTAAAGTGTGAACTAACGCAACCTTGTGGGCAAAACTGCTGTTCCTGCCCTTTCTTTGTCTCTTGGGAGGGTGTGTAACAGCTTCCTAGCCAAGGGCAAGCTGCGTTTGAATCAATGGGAGACTTGAAAGTGAGGAGAGCTGGGGATGAAAAGGGCTGGAAATCAGAGCAGTGGTGAGCAATAGCAGCCCCTCCATCTAAGGGCAGAGGTGGAAGGTGCCAGGCTTGGCTCAGTGGGGGCCATGGGATCTGTCAAAGGGGAGCTGTGTCAGCACTGGGGCAGTGCAGTGAGGAGAGGTGGAGGGTCAGTGCTGTGGGACTCGCCCTGTGTCACCAGAGCCTGACCAATGCAAATGCAGTTCCCTGCTCTGCTGAGTGTGGGCAGCAGGAGATGTAGGAATGTGGGAATGCCAACACACTTCTCGGCTGTGGCTGTGCCTTGTCCTTCTCTTCTGTCTACGTATAGATTGAATTTAAGGGAAGGAAAGGTGACCAAAGCACAGCTGCCCATGAGAACATGGGCAGAGCAGGAAGGTGCAATAAGTTTGACATTTCTCCATTCCGAGGGTCCTGTGAGTGCTCAGGCTTTCACACAAAGCATTTTGCAAGGCCTGGCCTAGGCTCTGCTGCAGGTAATGCCATGAGTTGCCTCCAGCCTCTGGCTCCATTATCTTAACCGCTTGCTTCCTGCAGATGTTCACACACAGTGGAAATTCACCAAACAGGAGAGGTACTAAAGGAGAAGTTGTCTTTGTCCACTGCCCTAATCATCTGATACAGATCAAAAAGTTATATTACTGTCTGTAGGAAGGGCCTCTTATCTGCAGATGCAATTGGCTTTTGATGAGAGGGTGGTTGGGCTATTAACCGAACTGAAAACTGTGGCAGAGCTCCTCTACACAGGTCAAATACAAATTCGACCCTCTGATATATGCGCACTGCTCCTGTTGCAAGGACTAAGGAATTTGGGGATTAAAGTGAAATTAGTAGATACTAAAAGGAAACATCAACTGTTGGGTCTCCAGGTTTTATGGATATTGCACAATTTCTTCAAAAAGTGCAAAATGTAACCCTGAGAATATAGAATTCTGATCTATTTCTACTACCCACATGGGAATATGAGCAAAACACCTTTGAATTGTTTTTCTTAGATAATTTTGCCCATCTGCATTTTTTTTATACACTAATAATGCTGTACAGCTTTCATAAAGCCCTAAAATAGGTCAGATTTTGCAACCAGAAGATGCTCACCAGTGTTCTGCTTATAGTCTTGTAGCAGCAAATGTAGACAATGTATAAAAACATGGCACATGTGTAAATTTGCCATCTCATTGCTTTTGCTGCTCTGGCTCTATTGTCAGTAATAATACCACAGCAAGGACGGTTGGAGGGAAGCCAAACGTTTATTTGGTCTTTAGGCTTTGATAGTATGTTGGCAGCTGTGTGATCTTTGTTAAATTCAAAAATGCAAAGTGTAGCCTGTTTGTAAGAATCAGATGAGACTGTTGAGACAGATGCTTTTTGGAGCGATACCCGGCGAGCTGTGACACACATGTAAATGGGGCTGCTCGACCACTTGCCCGTGTATATAGAGATTTCCCTGGTCTCTGGAGCTGTTTAATTAAGTTGGGATTCAGTGTTACACAAATGAAACATTGTGAGCTTGGACAATGGAAATGTGCCTTTCCACTTGCCTGCTAGCTGGGAAGCCCCTCTTCTGTAGGCAGAGTGCACACTAGATAAACATCTCTTCTGTCTGGGACACTCATAATGGTAATCCTCAAAGAGAACATGGAGATACATTATTTTCCAACTAAGTTAGCTCTCTGTGTGTTTTATGTGGTGTGTCTGTAATTAGCCTGGTGTTGGTGTCGACAGTGGTGCATAATAATGCTGTAAAAAGGCAGTGAAGGTGGTGCTCCTTTCATTTTTCAGTTTCTGGTGTGCCCAGACTAAGCAAGAATTTTTGTAAACAGGAGCATACTGTAGCATGAATATTATGTGAGTGACTAATATCTCTGCTTATGTGGCTGAGGATGTGGTTTTATTTGCCATCGATGGGACTGGAAAGCTTTTTTTAATATTGTCTTCAAGGGGTTTTTTTTTAATGATGCAGAAAAAGGGGTTTGGGAATGAGTAAATTACTGAGTGCAGGAGTGTGGAACAGGTTCTGTTCCTGTTGGAAATCTGTTGTTTTCCTATAGCTCCTGCAGGTGTGGGCAGGCAGAGGAGAGCAGTAGGTGGTCAGTCACTCACAGCTGCAGTGGACCAGCCAACAGCTGGTAGCAGCTCCAACTCCTGCTGCAGTCAGACTTTTTGTAAAAAGTTAGAACAGTTCTCTAACTTTCTTACTGCTCAAGTGCAGATGAGAAGGAGCTGTACCAAAGTGTACACATTCCTTTTTCATTACACATCTGCAGCCAGCTGGCTATTCTAATAGGCAGAATCACTCAGACAGGCAGGGAAGTAGACTAACAGAATCAGACTGTCATGCAACTGTTTACATTTATTCATTGTTCTTAGTCTATTTATGTAATTTTATTGCTATAGTCATTCTGGAATTGAAGTCAAACTGAAATGAATGCACTTATAGTTACATGCTGTGACCAGAGTGCAACATGGGAGAGAGTTCAAGTGCAACCAGCTGCATAATAAACTGCATGAACTAAGGAAAAGTCCATGGAGTAAACGAAACTACGTCAGCAAGATTAGCCCCACCAATCACAGCCAAAATGGAGAATATTAAGAGGACCAGAATACTTTTGAAATGAGAATGACCAAGTTAAAACAAGCAAAAAGAACTTAGCCAGGAAACCACTTATCTTTTGAGTCTTGTTAGTCCCCATGAAACTCCCAGAACCACATTTCCTTCTTTGAAATAATGAAGTGGCCCAGAGCCACTGTCTTGCAGAGCTGCAAGGTCAACTATAAAAAGCTGCAGGTTGCTGAACTCAGCAGCTATTTTTGTTATTGAGGTTGGTCTCTACATGCCAACATGTTCAAGCTGAAATGTAACTTGCCCAGGAAATTAGTTAGTGTGCACACAAATACAAGATTATAATTACAGCTACAGAATGCTGCTCACTGGAGAATTGAGCTTGGATGGGAAAGCTAGTCCTTTTCTTTGCCCATTTTATTTGGAAAGAAAAGAAACAATGCAAGCTGCCAATATTTTGATGTCAGCATCCTTTGTTTTCTCTGGCTATCTGCGACCTCTTTGATCCTAATGCTGCCAGAAATGTTTGCTCTGGCTGTGCTCCTTCTTTCTAGCAGATCAACTATTTTGCTACAGGTTGTGAGAATGAAGGTTTTTAATTTGATGAACTTCTGAGTGTGTGTCTCAGACACCTGTTTCTGTCCAGAACACACTCTGTTTTCAAACATGTCTATTAATTTGTAAACCATGACAATAGGTGGCATACATAGAAGCTGAATTCAGGTTCTCTGCCTTTGCTAGATGATGAGACTCTATTCAGCACTGCAAATATTATTGCATGTATAATATTAATTAAATGTGGTGACCAGGTTGACATGGAGCATCTTTTCAATTGCAAGATACAGTGCTGGAATATGTAATTCATGGAACTGTCCTGCTGTCATCTTTGGAACTTGTTGGAAGAAGGTGAACAAGACTCCAGCTACACATAGCTCTGATTAGTTACTAAACTCTCTCCAGGCAAAAGCAAGCGTATGTTTCGTCTTGTATTTGTATGTGTTGTGGTTCTCCTGTGTCTGACAATAACTTTTGAGCTGGGACAGAATGAAAAACTTCCCACAAAGCAGAGGACCCATGTTGGTTAGTCTAGTTATTCTTGGTACTAGAAGCTCCAGTTATAATCTTCTGGGAGACAAATAATATTTTATATTATACAAGGAGAATATATTAATTTTTCATGTTTTTCTAATTTTTCTTGTCTGACCATCTGTATATATAAAGTATTAGTGAGATTAATCTTGTGATAGTTGAAATCCAGTTGGATGTTTTTAGTTGAAACACATATAAATAACTGAACTAGTATCACACTGTAATCCAAAGCACTGATTTACATTATAGTCATATATCAGAATTTCTTTCTTTTACGGGAGATGTTTTATAACATTTAATGATTATAGCAATGTAGGTGGTAGGATGAAAGTGCACATTGTGCTAAGGTACTGCTGATGTAGGAAATTGCTTTTTGTATCCACAGATCAGAATACTAAATCATTTAAGAATTGGTGCATATCCAAAACGCATCTGTTGACCCAGATTCTGTCCTCTGATAACAAGAATGAAGTGATTGTTTTTCCGAGAACCGAATAGATTTTATTTACATTAGTGGAAGTGCCAATAAGGGCTTGTTGTGGGATTTGTAGGATACTGCTTTTCTTAAAGAATGTATTTGTGAAACTCTCTTTCGTGTTATCTCCTCACAGCTTTCTGATTTGGGGAAATATTGCACCAAGAATTTAACAACAGTACAAGCATTCTAGCAGGGACAAAGGGGAAAAACGTATTCCAGACAACATCCCGCAATAGCGTAATGTTTCCTGGGTATAAAAAGTGACTTAAACATCATGAACTCAATGCTTATAACACCAGCTTCTTCAGAAATACAAGGTAATTTATAGTTGCACAGAAAATGAAATGGAGGAGAAGACCTTGAGCCTACTGCATAAATCCTCCTGATGCATATTTTATGCTGTATAACAGTGTTTCCAAGGATGGGGTTCCACCCACATTCCTGATTTCCCCTAAGTCAAGAGTGTCTTCTGTTGATGCCTCTCTCTCCTTTAGTGAGTGAGCACATGTTCTGGTAGAAATAGTACTGGTGTGGAGTATCCATACTGTGGCCTGCAAAGAGTGGGCTGGAGCTCAGTCTGAGTTCCTTTCCCATGTGGAGACATATTTCTGCCTCCCTGTTCTTTGTAGAAAAGTGTAAGCTCTGTATAATGAGGATACCAGATGTTTGCCTTTAGACAGAACTTGCATTATCATGGCTTCCAAGCTGCCAGGAAGGTCTGGACTCCAGCACTGGGTTATTTCCTTACTGAAGGAATGGAGTAGACACATGCCTGGGATAGTTTTTTCTGGTCTCTATGTATTTATAATAACGTACACTTCTGTAGATATACTCCAGAGCAAAACAAGTAGAGGTTACAACTCTCAGAGCTGGAGAAAACACGTGCTCCAGTCTCCAGCTGCGTGGTTTCTCACTGTAAACTACACCAGGCACTGAGATTCAAATCAACTGCTCTGAGAACTAGGTCAAAGTACCATCCATAGCAGAATCTGCAGCATGGGCCTGAGAGGAAGGAGATTTGTATTGTATCATAATTTCTTTTTCCGCTTCAGGGAGAGTGGGGGTGATCTGGTGCTGTCAGAGGACCTGGGCAGCCAGCATGGCTCTTGGGGTGATCTAATGCTCCCCTGTCAGCTCCATCTGATCCCTCGGACTTGCTGAGCGTGTTTAGCCACCAAGGGCTCTCCTGTGCAGTGACAAGCTCTAGAAACTCCCTGTCTCCTCTGTTGACACAGACAAAGCCCAGCTGTCCCACTCCCCTTGTCCATCTAATGCCATTCCACAGGGAGGTGTAGAAAAGGACTCCTGAAAAATCACAGCTCGTGATGTACACGTGTAACTTTTATGTGCCTATCTCTAACAAATATGGACGTGAACATATAATGTTCTTTTGTACGTGTGATCACCCTTCCTGTCTCCACTTACAGCGTATCTTTATCTGTAGGTAGCGGTCAATTTTTGATAATTGGTTCTTTATTTATTTTCTGGGTTATGTGACTTTGAATGGTTGAAACAGTGAAAACTTAGGGCACATTTGTTGAGTAACTTATAGCAAATGAGACTTCCTTGAAGAATTGAAACACTCCCATTTTTCAGGTTTGATTTTTCCAAGAGGCTTTTGGATTCAACACTGTGCTAACACAACTAATGTGGCTTCTGAACTGGTACTGGCTTGGGTCCAGCCCAACTCTGAGCAGGGGCAGAGCTGGCTGGCAGCTGTCAGTACCCATCTGTGGAGGCATAACCAGTAATATTCATTGTATTTATAAAGACCCCTTGCTAGCAAATGCATTCAGCCTTCTGAAACAATAGTTCTTCCAACTAATTAAAAACAACATTACCCTAACAATATTACATGCTCGAGAAGTAAACAAACCATAAAATGATCAGCAAACACAGCAGTATTCATTTAGAAATGTATCTGCTAGAGCACAGGGTAGAAAATGAGCATGATTTTGGTCTGGAGAATATTCTATGCTCCTGGGATCACCACCCAAAAGCTGGAACCACTTGCTGATCCTGGCATGGTGGCAGAGCTGCAAAGCAGCAGGTGGCAGATGAGTGGAAAATCCCATCTGGCAGGAACTGAGGAGGTGGTACCGAGAGGTTTGGACTCCAGCAGGTTCATCAGAGTATCCATTTAATAGGCAGCAATTAAAAGGACATAAATCCTGGTGAATGACCACCACTGCTCAGGGCTCTGATGTAGTTTGTCTCCAAGTCCTTTGTGCAGCCAGTGGTGGGGGGCAGAGCAGTAGCAGAGGGAGATGGAAGCTGCAGCTCCTGAGAGCTGAAGTCAGAAGGTACCATAATGCCAGTGGCCAGCACTAGCCCTTCTTCAGGCCAGCATGAGAGAGTGAGCATTTCTTACTGATGTTCTCATACTCAGGAAGAACTAAAACTGTGTTTCCCCCATTATTTTGTCATAAAATGACCTGTGAAAAACTTGAAAATAAAGTTGAAACCTATTTCCATACCTTGCTTGGCATGGGATCTTGTTTGGAGAGGGCACGGACTTATTTCAGAATTAAAAGTTTATTCTCCCTCTCTAGAGGACTCCACTTGGATTGATCTGATCTGAAAGAGGAGTGAGTCACCTCATCAGAATGATTTCAGTTCAGTAACATTCCTGTCTCCTCTGGGATGAGGATAAGGCAGCTCTGACCTACCCAACTAGCAATTATATTCCAATAATTGAATCAGCAGAGAATGCAAAGCACATTCCCTGACACAAACTTGTTTTGCAGATTTGGGCATACCACTTTTTCCTTCATGCTGTCAGTGATTATTATTTTAAGTTGTACATATCCTGGTACAGTTGTGAATATCCTGATTTTCTAAAGAGGAAAAAAGAAGTCAAGTTCTAAATCCATAATTGCATGCCAGTGGGGCTGTTTCTTTGTTTTGCTTTTAAAAACAAGCTGTGGTTGTATTGTTTAATGAAATATTTTGTTCAAATTATAACTTAGAGGCTGCAAAATTTTTTGTCATATGAAAATGTGGCTCAGATATACCATTTGAGCAGGGAAAAAAAAAGCATGCTTTGCCTGTTAGTCTTGTCTTGCTGTGCGCCTGCGTCATGCTGTGGTTGTCCAGAAGCAGCTGTATATAAGCTATATTGCAGAGAGAGCTACCATTGTGTTCTCTTGGATGCAAATAGGGCAGTTCTTATCAGCATAGGTAGCTCTGTGTTGTCTGTCAGTACATCTGAGGACTAATCAATGGCAGAAAAAGAAATAAATCCTTTAACCTTCCTCTTTTTCTGAACAGCCATTCTTTTTCTTGCCATTGCCAGAATCTAATGGATTTTTGCCTTAAGACTAATTTGGATGCTGAGTTAAACAGTATTTCTAGGGGGAAAATATCTTTTCCTGTGCTGATGGGCCGTTGCTGCCCAAGTAGTGTTAAATGCCTTGGCTCAAATGACAGAGCAAGGCAGGGGATCAGAACTGATTCCTCGTTTCCTGAGTACCTGTATGGCAACATCCTGAATAAGACAGTGCTGATGGGGAAGGGCAATGTCTTTTGTTAAATTGTTCAGTGTAGTTGCAGGGTACAGACAACCCTTTGGACTTGCAAAAACTGGTGAAGTCCCACCCTCGAAAAAACCCTGTGTTCCCAAACCCTGGCCTAATAAAACATTACTGTTCTTCACCTACCTTGCTTTGGGTCCCTTCACCATCTGGGTTACAGGAGTCTGCAACAGGCAGAGTTTAGGAATAGGTGGTGTTTCACTCTCAAATTCTATATCCACAGCTTGTATTAGTGTTGAATTCATACAGGCAATTACCAACAGGGGGTGTTGAATGTATACTTTGTTAGTAAGAAAATGTAAGATACTATTTACTTTGCACATCTGAAAATTGTTTTCCCAAACTGGGCTGTGCATTGGCAGAATTTTCTGTAGCAGTGTCTGATTCTTAACAGTGGTAGCTGCAATTTGCACAGGAATGATGAACTCTTTGTCACAATGAAGCATTTTGATTAGATGAACTCAGTTGAAAATGAAAATAAATTCTTCTAACTTAGGAAAGGTATCATCTGAGTTCTAGGTGGGTCAGGTCAGAGCTGAGTGTGTATTCTAAGTAATTCCTCTGTGGAATTATTGCCATCACCATAATAATATCTCAGTGGAATCAAAATGGTGATATTTGTCCTGATAGCCTTTCACTTTTTATTTGGAAAATCATTAGACTTACGTTATCTCAAGGTGTATGAAGGAAGGGTAACACCTGCTCCAGGAATCTGCTGAAAAGTTATTTCAAGGGGAAAACTACTGAACTAGAAATTAGAGAGATATTAAAACTACCAAGCTGTTTTCCTTTGTGACAGAACTCAGCCTGGAGTTGCATAAAGCTGCAAGTTAATCACAGCTGCTCTCCCTGTCTGTAGAACAAGAGCTGCTGTTTCCAGCACCCTTTATGCAGCATCGCTCTGTCCACCCCCAGGACAGTACATGCTGGTGAAGCAAGTCTTTAATGGGATGAGATATTAGTTCTAATGAGACAGTGTCTGGCATTATTTGTTCTTGAATACTTTGTTTTTGTCCACAAGCTGTTTGTCAGCTGAAATGTAGGGACCTGTTACCTGCTGCTTTACCAGCCACTGTCTAGCGTGATACAGATGAGTCTTTGAGTGTTCTGACCTTGTCTTTACATCTCCACCTAAAATTCAATTTTAAGATGGTCTCCTGTCATTTTCTATCCCTTCTTTTCCTTCAACCCTGGAAAAATGTGTTCACCAGCACTTTGTTCCACTGTGGGCTTAAAATGTCTGCAAGACTTCAGGAAGATGTTGGATGCATAACTTGGTTGACAGTGTCTACTTATGTGGAGAGTGTGGAAAGCTATCTAGGGTCATTCAAAATACTATTTTACTTTGTCATAACTATTTTTATTTTTTAATGTAATGTAGCTGTGGGTTTCAAGCCATGCTTCCATTTTAAAGAAATATTTCTTCCCATGTCTTCAATGTGTGCAAGTTTCTTTCGGAGATGTTCTAGTCATCTCAAAAATTTCATATAGAATTACTTTTCTGTGGACTAAGGGAATATTTTTAGATTCCCATGCTTGCATTTCTTCTTGCCCTAGTTTTCTTTGAACATGAAGAAGTTAATCCTCCCCTGAAAGAAGTTGTATGCATTACCTTGTGGAGAGAAAGCTGGTTTTAATATTACTTTACTTCCCTGTACTCCAGGATGATAGTTCCAGTTTTGTTAGCACTACTATTTTAGGAGATAGAGAAAGGCAGATCTGAGGAGTTAATGATTTCTTTTCATTGAAGGGCAGAGGAAATAAGAATTTTTGATGACTGCTGATTCGATGGTGACTGATCTATGTTAACAGAGTTTTCTTGTGAAATTCTTGTTTCTCTCCCTTTAAACAAACAGTCATGCAACATCTTGGTACCACAGTGAATGTTTTCCCCACAAATTTATACAGTGTTGACAACACAGTTTTCCAAACCAAAGATTTGGATGTGGGAATTAGGAAAAATGCATTTTCTAGCAGGGAGAGAAGATCTCTGTTAGCTGTGCTGACAAACCGTGGGAAGACAAATCAGCCGTAAGACTCCATTAATTTGATTTTGATCTTTATAAACCTGAGATTCTGGATGATAGGACATAACCATTTTAATTAAATGGCTTGTACTACTTATTTTTTTTTTCTTTTCTGCCTTTTTAGAATTTTTTTTTGGCAGGAGCTTTGCATTGTTAATAAGGACAGGATTACCCTACCTGTACATACCTGATCTGTGTAACTTCCAGGTTATTGTACCAGATGCTGTTGGTCACTGGGCATCATCCAGAAATGTACATGTTTTAAGCAACTTTGAAGCCAATGGGCACTTGTGCTGATTGGCAGACTGACTAAAAACTAACTGCAATATTATATGTGTGTATTTTCAGCCTCCTAAAAATCCTCTGGATTAATGTTGTGGGGTTTTTGTTTTTCTCTTTTTTAAAAAAATGTTTGTGTTTTGCTTTTTAACTTTTTTTTTAATTTTGTCTTTTTTTTCCTTAAATTTCTTTGCACTTCAAGTTAGCCATCAACATTGGGAGGAAAATCTACTTCAGAAAAGTGGAGGTGTCATGCTGCTTTCACACAAATGCTCTCCATGTATCTTCTTAAGGGTCCTGGCTTTACTTTGAAGTGAAACTGGTGTTACCTTTTTTTTTCCCCCTCCTCTTTCTGAAAGACAAGCAGGGTTTGCAGCTCTGTCTGGCGAGGTAGTTTCCTGCAAGTAACTTTCAACATCAGAAGCTGACTTGGGCGTCTTTCCTATGCAGATAAGGAAAGCTGCTCAGTTTCTCAGCAGTCTGCCGTTAATTAGACCAACTTATTGGTAGCACATGTTGACCAAGTAGATGCTTTATTTTCTGTAGCACAAAAGGTGGCAAAGAAATCAACAAGTCTTACATTGTGTGATAGCTTTTCTGGTTTGTTTTCTTTAATTCTTTTTTTTGGTGGAACGTCTCACATAAGCCTGCATGTGTGCATTGGCGTCAGCCTTCTGCAAACGGAAATAATATGCATGAAATGGTAATTGTTGCCAGCATCCAGTAAAGTGGCTGCTATCCAGGGCAGTGGGATCAATTATTTTTCTGGGAGGCTGTGTATGAGGGGCTGTTAATTTTACAAATTAATTACAGAAAGAAAGAAGAAAGCATCTCTGATGGATTGTTACTGATGAAAGAATTTATTTTTGTCCGGGAATCATTCACCGTTTGTTTGTGAGGACAGGATGTGTTTTTTATTGTTACTGGTGCTCACCCTGGAGGCTGAGACAGAGGGGTCTGTATTGTTCTCCTGTGTGAAATTGCTTTTGTCATCTCCTACAGAAATTTGTGAAGTGTGTGGAGCGAAGCATGGCGAGGGCCTGATTTTTTGTTATTTTAGTGCTTACTGATAGTTTTTTTTCAAAGCAATGATCCTACTGTCTCAGTGAGTCCAGTGTGTAGCTGGTGGGACCCAAACCCAGGGATTTTATGGAAATGAATTAAAAAATATACACACATTGTTTTATTTCTAAATGAAGAAGTACAAGCTTGCATTCTGTTGGGACTTGGTTATTTGTTATACATCTGAATTTTAAAATATAGAGCATCACTCTCGTCCAAAATACTTTAGTTTCCCAGCAGATTGATGTTGCAACAAGTTTTGGAAAAGTGTCCTTAAGTTATAAAGCATAAATTTGTCTGAACACTTGGTCTCTGTCCCACACTGCTGCTGTTTTTTTTCTTCTTCCCTTTTTTCTCTGTCTGAACACAGCAGTAGCACAGCTGGAGTAACATTTCCAGATGACTCTTTTGAAAAACTGCCATAAAATAGCACAGACAAGCCCCTCTGCCCTTGCTCCTGCCCCTCACAGACTGTGCCTGGGCTGTAGAAAAAGCAGAAAGCGTCTGAAAAGCCCCACATCCATTTGGGGAAAGATGCTCTTGCTGCTGTGTGCAGAAAACAACGCAGGGAAGCAGGCAGCCTGTCCATGTCCTTGCAGTGCACAGCAGCCCAGGATCACAGAAGCACAAAAATAGTTTAAAGGCATTGAGGCGTAGTACTTTCCCTAGGAAATCTTAAGCTTTTCTTCAGAGTGATTCAAATTGAGTGCCAGCACTAAACAGCTTCAAGAGGCATCCCGGCTACCTTTGCACTTCATTTATTCTGGCACAACTAAACAGAGCCTTTCTTCTCCTCTGTTAAGATGTGAGAGCCTGTGAGCTCTGCACTCATCCATGAGATCACACACTGGGTTTCAGTTTCAGACCTCAGTAGTAGCAGCTGGTGGAATAAAAGGATTCCCTGAAATAGCACCAGGCCCATGTGGTTGTGCCTGAGCAGAGGGAAGCTCAGGCTTTGGGGTAAGCCCTGCGATCTTGGGCCTCTGCCCATTCAGACTGCAGCACCTCTGGGAGCATGTTGTGGTTTCCTGCCTCTCTACACCTTGGTTTCTTTCCAAAATAAATCGAAGCACACAAGGAGATGGTGCGCTCTGGTTTCTGTCCCAGGATGGGGCTGAGCTGCAGACCAAGCAGGTTTGCTCTGGAACTAGGTGCCCTTGGACTACGCTGTTGCTATGCTGTCCTGCTGCTCTCTGACTTCTGGAGTCTTTGGCTGCAATGCCTAATGCTGGGGGTCTTTACTCAGACATGGTGTAATGTGCTTGAGAAATAAGCATTGTTTATTTTCTATTGCTTAACACACTCGCTCTGTTGGTCAACTTATGTTTTCAAGCCCAAAGCTTTCTCAACAGGGCAAGAGGAATGTTCCAAAGCAGGGCATCCATCCTTGGCTGCTGAGGTGTTCCTGGAAAGCATGATGCCTTTACTGTGAATGACATCATCACATGCCAGCTCCAGGCATATTCAAGCTGCAATTAATGTAACTGCATTTTGAAATCACCACGATGTAGTTTAGAACGTGAATATACCCATGCAATGAAACGATGCAGAGCTCTTTATGGGCATGGCTGCGCATGTGGCTGCACCCAAGTGATATCAAAGCCAGCTGCTGTGTGTCTTGGCAGCTGTGAACGTGCTGGTCCCTGTCCAGCCTGGATTTGTTTTGTGCTTGATAGAAAGTCTTTAGATGATTTGAAGCAAGCTGTGCATTGAAGGCACACCTGGCTGTAGAGGTACAGGGCAGTGCTGAGCTGTTTCCTCCCAGTCTGTTCCAGCCCTTCTGAGCTCTGATGGGAGCTGGATGTGCGCGTTCTCCAGGCTGTGCCACAGAAGCCATGGGAGAACTTGTGTGTTAAGGCTCCTGGTTGGGGTCTGTATGTTCTCATCTGCGGCTCTGGGCATTTGGGGAGGGAGACAAAACAGTTGCAGAAGCAGAACAGATGAATGACCTTGATTTGTTGGTTTGTGCTTTCTATTCCACTTTAAAACTGGAGTTTGATGTTTCAGTAGTGGGGAATAGTGGTTTGCTTGTTTGGATTTTCAGGTTTTTTTTTTTAAAATGTTGCTTACATGGCTATTTTTATGTGAGGGGAAGGACTAGCAAATACTTTCAATTTTTGAAAGATACTTCTTAAATTGTGCATTCCCATGAACAGGGATTGCAGGTATATACAACCAAAAAAACCCAAACCACATCAGCTTTTTTTTTTTTCTATAAAACTGCTTTCTTGGAATGCACATTTGAGCATGTTGCAGAAGTTCCTTTAATCTCTATCTATTTCTGCTATAAGCATTTAGGTTAGGATAAAAACCTTGATGGTGATTTTTTTGACATTTCCAAGCAGAGCACCTCTAACAGCACAGGTGCTGAGAAAGCACCCTTCCTTCAAAATATTTATTGCAAAATTTAAGGCACACTTCAATACTTCTGATGTCACGCATGTTTGGAATCTTTACTTCAGATAAAGCCTTGCAGCCTTGACTTAAATGTTTGCAATAGTCCAGCAGCTCAGGGTGAGGCCAGAATATTGCTGGATATGTGTTTCTGCAGTGTGCCTGCCCCAGCCTAGAGGGCTCAGCTATTTGAGGATTGTAGGATCATGGAATAATTCAAGTTAAAAGGGGCTTCAGGAAGTCATCTAGACTCACATCCTGCTCCAAGCAGGGTTACCTATGAATTTTGACTCAACTGTCAAGACTGCAACCTTTTACCCAGAGTGGAGGTTTAACTATGTCATGTGCCACAGCTCTTCAAAATCAGCAAACAGAGACCCTTTTGGGGCTGCTGGTTCAAAGCAAGAAGGGCTCATTGCTTGAGAGGAAAGCAACCAGCAAGAGTCTGACAGGGTATTTATTGCATTACTGAAAATGGTGTCTCAAGAACCACTGATTTGGACCATGATGAAACCTTTAAAGGAGAATTGCTTTCAGCTGAGGAATCCTCTGGGACCTGATTCTCAAAACAGTCCATTTACATAATCATTGTCAGCATGCAAATTCCTGATTTTTTGAAGCATAAAGGGCACATAAATGTTTAGTAAAGAGGGCCTGATGTGAATTTTTTATTTTTTGAGTCTTCCTCAGTTGCAAGAGAAACATTATAATACTGTTGGTATACTGCCTAAATTTAAAGAGATTTGTGATAGAAGGAAATCTGTTTTCTATGCATTTGTATAATTATGTACGTGTAGCCTTGTGTGTGTAGGTACAATATCTATACATGGTTGATCCATACCTTGTGAGGTTGCCCAGCTGGTAACTTACACACTTTAAGAAATACATTGTCAACCTATACCTTGTACATTTTATGCCTTCTAGAGACAGTTTAATAAAAACAGGTGCTTTTCCATAAGAAAAGTTCAGCAGCCATGAAGAAATATGCGCAGCGTGTTTCCATTTCATCTTTACATATCTTGTAATTAAAGATGTGCCAAACTCCTTGAAAATAATTCACTTGGTCAGTGAACCACATTATTCGGCGATTTGCAGATATCACAGAAGAGAAGGCTTCGGCATTTTGATTCACTCTGCAAATCGACACAGTGTTCCTCCACATTATGTCTCGGTGATGCCCAGTAAATTGGCTCTCATTGCTTCACACCACATTACTATGCATCAGGTCAAAGTAGCACTTTTTTCTTATCGGGTGTGAAATGCTAGGTGGTAAATATTAAAGTCACAAAAATGTTTTGCAAAAGAGCTATTTGCAAGGTTGGTCTTTGGGAATTTGTTCTTGGTAGAATTATATTTTATTAATATGCTCTAAGAATATCATCCATGGATTCTAAGGCAAGTAGTAAAATCAATCTTGTCTCTCTTTAGGGCATGCCTGGGGTACATTTTAGGAGGCTCAACGCTTTTTCCACTTTATAGAAAGTGGGGTCGTTACTGTTGGTGTATTACAGCCTGACCTGCTGCAGTGATAAATAAATGGGGCTTCATCCCACTGCAGCTGAAACCACTGAGATTTCTGCACAAAATGTTCAACCCTGCTGCTGGGGCTGCAACACCCTGACTGTGAAGAGGGGAGAATGATTCCTGGAGGTCCAGAGCAGCCTGACACAGTATTACTTCATTACCTGCTGTCTGGAGTTATGCCAGCTCATCCCTGAAGCCTCCATGTTGCCCCTAAAAAACCCCAATCCTCTTTCCTTCACTGAAGTCCTCATGGCTTTTGCACACAGGTGAGCCTTGTGCAAACTCAAGTCCTGTGTGTACCCAGCTCTATCACAAGTGGTTTTGTCAGGGGCTGTCCACACCTGTGAAAGCAAAGAGATGTTAACCCTGATCATACAGTGGGTTTTTTTGAACATTTGAAATGGATTTTTTTTATCTCTGCTTTACTAAAGAGATGGTGGATAATCTCTTTTTATTTCCCAGCAGCATTGTGTTCCTGTAGCTCAGCTTGCACAGGCTGAGCAGTACCTTATGAACCATGTAGTCAGCAACAGAGCTTGTGCTGTACTTTTGTATCCCAGCCATTACCCAGTATTTTAAAAATGTGTGCTCTGTTTACATAAATAGAAATATCCTCCCGTTGAAATGTTTGGGTGTTTCTCTGTGGGATGGATTGGTCTCTGTAGGGGTGGATGCATCCTGGCTGGGCTTCGGAGGAGATTCCAGGAAATAAAGGGAATTGCACCAGCCTGAGCCCAGCTGCCTTTGACATCTCCTTGCTGGATTTATAGTCACTAGAGGATTATGAGTTGTGAGCTTCTTGTGTTGCTGTGTAGCATCCAGACCAGTTATGTTGCTGTAAATGGAATATGGAACAAAGAAGCAAATTAATACCACATACGATGGCGAGATGTCCCATATTAATTCACGTGCCTGTTGGTGTGTGAACCAAGGCCTGCAGTGTCGGGTGATCGAGAGCTGTAGTGGTCCTTACGTTTCAGCAGCAGCTGATCTGATTCATCATCAATGTGATGATAGAAAATTGGGTTTGACATGAGAAATGTTTACTGATCAGTGTTATTGCACAATGCTTGTGCTGTATCAGCTGTACCTCTCTTATTTTAGGTGCCATAAAACATTTGTTGTCTCCATGTTCACTACATGTAAGGGAAAACAGAAGCTTTGGGGCTCCTCCAGTGATTTCACAAGCTCCACCATTTTTCCTTTTCTGGATGGACTGTGTTGAAGAGGAGAATCATGGAAATTTGTGTTTCTCTGTTAAGTGTTCTGGTTTTATGATGCAAAAAAAGAGATGCTTGCTTAACTTTGTGGAATTTTATAATTCATCCTAGAATTTTGCTTGATCTTGTTGGAGGGAGAAGAGGGGCACTTGTCTATTGCCTGCAGATGTTGGATCTTTTTGAGAGTGTGTGCTGCTAACACCGTGTTTACTCCAAGGTCACAGGTGCATGGTATTCAGTGGGTTTTAAAAGATGGGAAGACCCCTAGCAGCTAGGTGGGATGCGGAATATTTCTTAGCTGTGGACCCGGAAAGGTTGGGGTGGAGGGTAAAGAAGGCGGCAGAGTGTTTCAGTTGCTCAGAAGGTTTAACCGTAGTCGCTTCAAATCTTCTTTTGCTGATCTGCTGAAGATTGTGTAATCTCTGTAGCATGCAGATGTTGAACAAAAGAATATTACTGTAACATCCTTAATCTAGCTTTCCCTCTTCCCTTCCTTCCTTATGATCCACTCCCCATTCTCCTGGGAGTTGAAAGTATAAAATGGAATTTGCAAAAAGGTGCATTTCTACTTTCCAAGAACTAATTCTCTGCAAAGAGATTATCTGTATTACTGGGAAAAGCTACTGCTCATTAGATGTCTTGCTGTAGATGCAGTTTAAGGCGATAAATAAAGTATTCTGGATCCCAGCACACAAGAATGTAATTAATCGAGTATTTGTTCTAATATGACCACTGAGGGATTTAACAGGAGATCAACTGTGTTTAGTAATTTCACTGACAGGTTCTTCCTTCCCTAGATGAAGGATTCTACTTTTTTCTGGAATATCAAGCTATGCCCTAATTTACATAATGTAGTCTTTCTCTTGTGTGACATAGAATAGAGGACACAAACAGGAAATCAAGAATTTTTAAACTATGCAAACATAGGGGTAGTTTAAATTTTTTTTTTTTAAACTAAGTCAAAGCTGTACTATGGTTGAAGGGAAACACCTGAGCTCTTGAAGCAGTTACAGGATAAGACCATGTCTTTATTCAAACCAAGCTGCTGCTGAAGTCAAGAAATAAGATACTCATGCTGTAAAAGTGGAAGTGCTTTAGTAAATGCATAATAATCTGTGTGTAAAGGTGCTATAAATACAGCCACAGAAGTGGATGAGATGGTCATACGGATGTGATGAGTTTCAAAGATGGTCCTCAGAGAAGCAGTTTGTCATTCCAGAGTGGTTTGGCATGTCTGTGTAGCTGTGCAGGTGTTGGAGCTATCCCAGTGTAAGATGCCTGTGAAATGGTAGGTGTCTCCAAAGCCTCACCAAACCACTGCTCCAAGCCCCGAGATTGAACCAGGGAAAGCAGCGTTTCCTCAAGGCTCATATGTGAACAGTTAGGCCCATGTCTCTCTCACCCTGTGCGAGCACATGTGGTGCTGGTGTGTGCGGGGGAGAATAATCCCTTTTAATGAGTGGCAAACTGTCTATCTAGACAATTTGCATGGATAAGCGCAATCCATCATAATACATCACCAAAGATTAGCCTGCTTATGAGACTGACGTGTTTTGAAAGGAACACACCAAAGTGAAATTTATTTTCACACTCCTAAGTCTGTGGCTTTGATCAAGGAAACAAAGCGTGATGTTGTTTTAAGAAGACACTAATGACTGAAAAAGAAGTGATGTGTTTAAAAATCTTGATCTGCTGTGGGTAATGGTTGCAGGGTTTGCCACCAGCTTCCCATTAGTGTCTGAAAAACTCCCATGCTAAACCCTGCTGCACAAAGCTAGCAGGAATTTTAATACTTCTATCTCTGATTAAACTAGTGCACATGTCTATGAAAGACTTATTTTTTTAAGATCAACAAACATATTTCATATTGCTTGCTGCAGATTACAAAACCTCAAGATCTACAAGCATCAATGAACAGTAAAATATATGGCCAGATGATTGACAGGACAAGAAACAGACAGGTATTGTGTGTAATAGGCTAAAACCAGCCTCTGGAAAAAACATGAAAAATGGAAATTAAAACAACAGAAAAACAAAGAGCATTTCAAATTTGCCTTAATTCAATTTTTATTGCTTTGCACATGATGTTACTCAGCCAAAAGCAAGTGAAATATTTTATGAATTTAATAGTACAATTCTGTATTTGTATGCTCATGTCTTTTATTCTGTATCAAAGTTAAATGAAAATGGAAATGTAAGAGTTGACTGTGATATCATTCAGGCCATGTCTCAAACACATTTGAAAAGTTAACTGCACCAGTTTGCTTGCAACTGGTAGTTATATGAAGCCTTTAGTATTTTTATGAGCAAATAAATCTTAAGGATGGGCACTGGCTGCTCAAACGAAAAACTGTTGATTTTTATGAGATCATTGGGAAAATAGATGTAATTTCCCCATTGTGACTTTAGAGTGAATATTTGAAAATCATTCCTTTGTACCTGAGCTACCATTAAACCCTGACTGCTTGGGTCTTTGTCTTGTCTGAAGTTTGGGTTCTGTACGGGCAGTCTAGTTGAAAGGAACAGGTAGAATGAAACTACTTTCCACTAATGCTGCAAATCTGAATGTTTCCTTCAGTCTAGTTGTACCTGTGCATTCCCACACAGGATCATGGCTTTCTTTTTCTCTGACTGCCCCACCTGTTTTTCAAGATAAGACAGCCAGAAAAAGTAAAATTGGATGGTGAGTTGCATGTCTCGAGAAAACAACCAACTGCTTCAGTTTTCTGTGTTAGGAGGATTTTCACTGGTCTCATAAATGGTACTGGTTAATGTGCCCTGTTACAGCAATGCAAACATTATATTGAGTGGTCTCCATGGAGTAAACCAAACCCCTTTACAGCTAGTACAAAAGTGGTCATGAATAAGCTTTGTCGGGATAATTTGAGTTGTTACAGCATCTTTCATAGTTAGCGTTGTCATGAAACTCTAAGGACTAAAGCCTGCACAGGCACTATTATTATCAGCAAAAATGCAGCAAAATGTAGTCAGAACAAGTAGCCAAAAAGAATGTGTAGCCTTTCAGCCTTTTTGGAGTAGTAAGGTGATCTCCCTCCCTTTGTCATCCACTGCTTTTGGTCATGTCATGCCAAAGCATTGCTCCGTCATCAAATGTTTGAATTTGATCTTAATGTATGGACAATCATCCCTTCTGGATTGCCCCTGCTGGTATTATTTTTCAGATAAATCAGTATTCATGGCATCACTGATCTTTCTGCAAATCACATTTATATTTCAGTGGTACATAAATCCTTTTCATGCTCCGTATCCAAGCACAGATCTGGGTCTAAATATAGAAGACTGGGAAGGGAAGATACAGGTTGTCACTGCTGTGATCAGCAGTGACTTCCTGCCATAATCATTTCACCCTGAGTTCAATACACCCTCTACTTGTGTATCAGTAGTGTTGTAACTCAGTTCAAAGGTGTAAAACATCAGGAGATAAATGGGCAACCACAAGACTGTTGACTTTCTTCACCTCTATCAGCGAGCCCAGGATTGTCTTTCTACAACTGTTCTCTTATCGATGTATGGCTTCACATTGTGTACATAATCACATCCATTAAAACACAGATTCAAGGATAGGGAAATTGCTGTGAAAGTGGTGAAAAGAGACATTTCTCTCTGGAGGTTTGTTTGCTTTCTGGTTTATTGACCTGGGTGTCTCATTTGTTGGGTTCCTCTAACCATCTGTATGTAACTTGTACATTCTGGTGGGATTGAAAATGTGAAATATCTGAATTTTTATGACTCAGATGGAGAGTTGCCAAGGTGCTGACTGTTCTGGATGGCAGATGTAGCAGTAGGACTAAGGAGGGGCTTTTGGCAATATTCAGAAAGGCTGGCTTGCCTGGCACTCAGTATAAAAGCAAACATGATCACAGGAGGAAAGACTGCCAGAAAAGCAACATCTTAACATCTGTCCCATATAAAATACCTTATTTTTCCTCCTGTCATACAATGTTCGCTTTCTGGTTTCATCCTGTACAACTGCAAAGCTGGTAGGGAATTTAGAGTTTCATGAATATCTGTGTTTAAAAGCTCAAACCTATTTTAAGAGTCCTATATTCCCAGCTAACTAGTGCTTTAACTTTTGATTTTTTTAAACTTCTTTATAACTAAACCAGTATGAGATATTAATTTATTTTTCACTGAGAAGCAGAGATATTTTTATTCTTAGTAATTAAATGCTGATGTTTAGGCCATACTAATTACTCCTTCTGTTTTTGAGATGGGCTTGGTGGTTTGTTTGCATTTGAAGCTTCTAGTATTGAAAATATTTTCTCACAAGATTATACGCACAGGTCTATATACATGCATATGTCAAACATCTAATTGTTGCTTTTCAGCCTGTATGGGTCACCACTAGGGCACTCACAAAGAATAAAATAAAAAAATCAAACCATAATTTTTCAGGGACTGGGATTTCTCCTAAAAAGTACATTGATATTTGCAAATCAGAAGGTTGGAGACCATTAAAGGAACGTGTTTGCAATTGCCTAGAAAAATCATGTGTCCGTGGTTATTACCTGAATATTCAGTTCTTCTCCAGCGACAAACTGAATCTCCAGCAGCAACCAGCTGTCTGTACATGGCCTCACTTGGAAATGAGGAAGGATGATGCTTTTTCTTTCTGCCTTTGCCTTTGCTGAGGTGAGGTCAGTGTGAATTATGTCCAGTTATGTGTGCCTGGAACATTAGAAAAATTGTCATTGGTGGTAGAGTGGGAATAGCAATCTGCTCATGATAAGGAGGTGATGCTGCTTAGACTAGAAGCTACCCAAGAGTTCGTGTTCATAATCGTGAAAAATTAATCATTATGAAAACTTGAAAAATTAAAAATGTGGATTTTTTTAATAGACTTAGGTAGTCTTTTTTGTGTTGTTGTTCATTTGGACTCTCTCTGAGTGTTCTGCAGAAGGTATTTCTGAAATATATAAAACTTTCATGTGTTACTTTCTTGCCAGTTTTTTTGTAATTAGTTCAATATGGCACAAGACCTCTGAATGACCCGTGGTTCTGTGTCACAGATTGCACTTTGTATGTTTATATGAAATACCAGGATAAGAGTCAGCCTGGGAGCACTTTGGTGATTTTCAAAGCAGAAAAGTCTCTGTGGGGGCAAATGTTTGTGATAACTACAACTTTATTAAAACTTTGAAGGCAGTGAATAAAATGAGACTGCAGAACTTCATCAGTGACTGAATTTTTTCCAGTGGCTGTCTTTTTGGCTGAAAATAGAATTTTAAAAAGAACCAGGCTTGGTTTTTCATAGCATGTAAACCTCTTTTTGTTGATTAAGGCAAAGTGAATGTAAATCAGTATGGTTTTGGTCCAGTCCTTTGTGCACTGTAAGGGATTCAGTGTGACATGAAGCCAAGGTGTGTGCAGCTGGTAGACTTTTGAATAATCAGTTTTCTCCTGGTGATTTCCACATTTTTGTTAGGTGATTTTAAGAGGAAAGAACAAACCATATGGATAAGCATGAAATCGTGGTGGAAGGCTGCAAAGTCAAGTTACCAGGTCAAGGTGTGGTGCCAGAGTAAGGAATATCTGAAAGACTGATATTGAAGTGGTGCCAAAGTAAGGAATATCTGAAAGACTGATATTGAAATGATGCCTTCTGGTCAGAAGGCTTAAAGGAGACAAAACAGGTTTCAGATAAAACAAAATTTGTTTTGTTTTTAAAAAAAATTTAAAAGGGATCCTTTTGACATTATCATTAAATTGAATTAAACTGAATCAATTTGCTTCAATAGAACTTTAAAGCTTAAGTTCTTTAGGTCTCAAAATCCCAGACTTAACCTTGGTTCCACTTTCTAAATCTTAAAATCTTGCCTTTGACACTGGACATATAAAACCTCATAGATAAGAAACAGTTGTGTGTAGTCACTAGTTCCTTCATTTCTGGGATCACTTGGAGGAGGAGGCTGCTTCTGAAAGCACATATGATCATGATTTGGGAGCAAAATTCTTCATTTTCTAGGCAGGGAGAGACTTGAAGAGTGAGGAAAAAGATGCTAATAGTCCAGTTCTGGATTTCATCTCTTAGCTGTGCTGCGGTTGTACCACTTCAACCTTGGCTGATCCTTCAGAAAACTTGATTTCTCCCCGCAGTAAAGCTTTGTTCTTCTCACTTAATGGCACAGTTTTTCCTGCATTCATGATGCACCATTTTCATAATAACAGCAGCATAATTTTAACAAGAATTTACAACCTGTTCATATATTCCTTCGAATAACTCAGTGCCTCTTGTTCACCTTTGGGTATGGTCTTTTAAATTATTGCTTACAGCTGTGCAATCCATTTTATTTGGGTGTATTTTGTAGTTCATAATCTTCATGGAATTGTATTTGCAAATTTCTTCCTAGTTGCTATTGCTTATTGTCTCCTTTAAAGACCTGAACCACTTCTTCACTTTGAAATTAGTGGCATTAATAAGATAAATATTTATTTGAAATTCTCAAGATAATATTTCAAATTTTACTGAAGTTTATTCACATAAAGAAAGGGAAAATTTGTTTGGAGAAACATCAAATCTCTACTGTTGGCCTTGTTCCATATTTTTTCTCCTGAAATACATTTCAGAAAAAACCTGCAAGGAAAGCCCTCTGTCTACCAAGTCAGAAAACTTGGAATTGATGGGTTTAGTCATTAGCTTCCTGCCTGCTGACCTGGGAAGAGGTGGCTGAATGTCGAACTGGTGCTGGAAATGTTTCCTCTTTGAGCAGTTGATGTGTCCTTTACTAAATTAACAGTCAGCCTTGAAAGGAAAGTATATGAAGCATGGATCAGCAAATTAATTCAAATTAAAAAGAGAAATGGTGTTGAATATTCAAACTCAAAGCCAGTGTTTGTTCTCTTCTTAAATTTAGACTTCACATGCCTTCAAGCTGTGGACTATATCATAATGTAGTTTTTCATGGTCCACTCCCATCTCACTGCCTAACTCAGAAAATCCCTGTGACAGCTGTAGCTGTGGATTAATAGAAAAATAGACACTGGAAAGTATTTAATGTTTTTAGCTGCCTTTTTAATAGAATTTTGGAACTGGGAATGGGAGCTCTCCAGAGATAACAGTTTCAGAAGTTTGCTGGAAAGACTGATTACGTAGGGAAGCTCTGTCACTGAACAGTGGTTTATTAAGGAGTAGCAATCAGTTCTATTGGCAGTCACAAAATATAAGGGTTTCATGAGATAAGGGACCAGATGTTTTCTTTTTGATGTACCTTACAATGAAAAATTAATTCTTATTTTCTGTGCTATTCATTCTTGAGCCCTTACAGTTTGGACTGACCCAAGTATGATATATCATTAAAACAAAACCTTATATTATTCTTTGTCATTCCTTATACTTCAGAACTGCATGATTTTGGCATCTAAATTTTGCTGTTAGTTCTTACTGAAACCTCAGAAAAGTTACAGAAGGTGAATTTTAGCTTCTTGCTTAATATAATATTAGTTATCTTTTTGATAACTGATACATTTGAGCAAGTTTATAACCAGTCCTAACAAGAGCACTTATTTGTTTGCTTTTAGTTATTTAATGTTTTAAAATACTAAAATTGAGCATGTTTAAATAGATATATATATAAAACCTCCCCACCAAATCCAGCATCTAGATGAACTCAAATGGTGAAAGCATCTGTCAAAGACTGTTTTTTAAACTTCAGGCTTGAAGTCCCAGAGATTACTGGGTACTAAACAAATAATGGGATTTTAGTTACAGTTTGCTGGTTATTCTTTATGATAAAGTTGGGGAAACTAAAAAGTCTAATTTAGGTCAAATTACACATTTTAGAGGACCAATGTAAAGAGACTTTTAGTTGAAGATTTAGTTTTAAAGAAAGCTTCAAAACAAGATGATTTCAAATTTTCTGTGTTTGATACTGTATTTTGAATTCTGTGGTGACTTTTCAGAAAGCAGCAGTATGGACCACACAAACTACCAGGCACAGGACATGAAGAATATCTTAGTAGTGGGTGAAACTGGGCATTTTTGAGAGGGGAGGAAAAAACCTGACAAACCACACCTCACCCCAAGGGTGTCATTCTGCCAAACATTAGCATTATTTTTTAATAATAAGTAACGCTGAGAGCAGATGCTCTTTGATACCAGTGGGGTGGAGAATTGGCTTCCTGAGGCCTGGTTTTGTAGCCTCTGTGCCAAACTGGTTCCTCACAGGTCCTGCAGTTACCAGCAATTTTGCAAATCCTTCTCTGGGGAAGGCTGGATTTCCTGGGGCAGCCCAGGGAGCACCCTGATATTTACTTGCCAAATAGAAAAAATAGTGGCCCTAAGGTGAGGGGCCTGTGAGGCATCCAGAAGTCAAGTTACATCCCGTTATTCCCACCCTCAAATCTTGTGTACTTTGCCTCTTACTTCTGTCCCAATTTCAAGTCCCCCATGTAAAGGTGGGAGATTTAGGAGCCCATGAGCACCTTTAATTTTGTTAACTAGGGTTTGTCACATGAAAGCTGATCATGAACTGCTTAAAGTGTGTAGGACTCTAATTTATAGCTTAACAATTCAACAGTGCTTTTTGCAGTTACAAAGTAGCTGCCAAAATCTCATAAATGACCATGTTAGTCATATTTTTTTCCTTCTTCAGAAGGAATATTTCTTTCTTTTATTAATATAAAACCACAATGTCATTATGTCACCCATGCATCCACTGTGTAATTACTCCATTTTAAAGATAAATCCATTGTCGTAGGATGCATCCATCATGGATGTCACCTTTAGCACAGAAGGTGAGACACTAAATGGACACCTTTTACTAATATTAATTTCTATATAGTCATCAATTGCGAATAGACTATCCATTGTTCTCTTTGACAGAGACAGGCCAATGACAAAGATTAAATTATCCATTTTTGTGGAAGCGAGGGATCTGCTTTGAAGAGTGCTCTGCCAGATCTTGCTTTTCTGGCCTGAGTATATTATATTAATCTACAGTTTGTTCATTTTAAACACTGATCAATTACAGCAGAAGATTGCAGATTGTATGTTCTTCATTGAAATGAAAGGTCAGGAATTGGAGAAGCTTTGATTTTCTCTCTGGAAGATTTTAGTCAAAAAGAAAAGAAAATGCGTGGTTTTGTCTCCTGCCTGCTGTGTTAATCTGACACTCAAGGGCTCTTTCTGGATCTTCTGCCAACCTTATCTCAGATTCTCATGCAATTTAAATGACAATTTATGGTGCTCATTTAAATTATGCAGGAGTGTTATTCTCAGAATATACTGAAAGGAACATCACTGGAAACTTGCTAGAGCCAGTACAGGAGCCATCAAGCCCCCAGTGCCTTTAGCAACTAATAGGGACTTCTATGTTATTTCCACAACCACCTGACCTTTTTGGGGGGAGGCAGTGGGGGGTGTAAAGGCAGGCATGCTGCATGTGGGCTAACTTTCTTTTTGTTTTATCTTGGTGCGGTGAGTGAGAGTGACGTGTCTGGATACAGTGATATGGGAGAAACTGACACAGGATGAATCAGACCAATAGCCTATGAAGATATTTCCCCTTCCTATCTGGATAAAATTCCTCAATGTATCGGGCACCTGAGGGCAGGAGTCAGTGGTGGGCTTGGGGCAGTGCTGTGTTCACGGTTGGACTCAGTGGTCTTAAGGGTCTTTTACAACCTAAACGATTCTATGGCAATGCTTTGTGTTTGACAACTGTTCAAAGTTAGATTTCTTTTTTTGTCTGTTGGAGTATTTCAGTGTTGTACAGAATGATTCAGAAGCTGGATCAGAATACTGGATTATTGTCTTAAATCCATTGCATGTTCTTGAATGAGAAAAAATAGGATAAAATCCTGGTTTGGGAACGTGCTTCAGTGGGAAACAGTTCAGTACCAGCATAAACTGAAGCAAGCATGGAAAAAATGCAAATGTCATTGAAAGTACCACCTAAATTAGCAGCCTTTGGCAAAACCTAACAACCTGCTTTGCTGTGTGTTTATACAGCATGTGCATTTAGAGTAGGCATTTTAAAAACACCTAACCAAGTTCATAAGCGGCTTTGCTATCAAATGAAAGTAAATAATAATATAATTACCTGTTTCCCTTCCCACCTAATGATCAATTTCTATAGCAAACTCCATAGCTGTTCTTGCATGTATACACACTTGGTGTGTATCTTCCAGCACTAGGAAAAGAAAATGTCTCTTGTGGCTTTTATGGTCCAAAAAATTACATTTCCAACAGACCAAGTTAGTCATACTTTCTTAAAGGTAAAAATATTCAAGAGAAAAAAGAGATCTGTGTTTTGATTGCAGTAAATGGCAGGGGATGAGAGCCTTGGCCTGCAGAATCAAATAAAGACCACAGTTACAAATAGCAGTTGCCCAGCTCTTCCTGCAGTGGTGGTGTAGGGGTTGCTGTATGCTTTTTGTTTGTTTGGCTGGGTATCTTTGCATGGGCATCACATTTCTGGACAAGGCCATGAGAAATTGGAACTAATACAAGTCATAATGCTTCCCTGGTGAGTGCTGCACAGTAAATTTGGGCTCTGCCATCAAGCCTTGAAATTCATACGCTTTATTGCACTGAAATTTCTTTTCACATCTAGTTTATTTAAACTTTAGAGAGAATGCTATAGTTAAATCTCAGGTAATCCCAAGTATTTTATTTTAGGAAAGTTAGGAAATTGTTCTTTTCCCTTTCCAAAAGTAGTTGTTCTTTAAATAGTACCTATTAAAACAGACTCCTTGTGAATTGTTTCCATTGTTTCTAGAGGAAGTTTCATGTTCTATGTGAAGGTAGTACAGATAAGAGGTCAGACAGGATGCTCATCTTTTGAAATACGAGAAGCTTTGTAGTAGATTGTTGGTACTTAATACTTGCAGTCTGTTGTGTAGTAAGTGAACCTACTTGGTGTTTGCACTCTTCTTGGTGTTTTTCAATAGTCATCAGGCTGTTTTAATGACTTGGAGTATTCTTTATGTACCAGTGAATTCCTGAATTCTTTTGTAACTGCAGTCGTCTTTCTTCTGACTTTTAAATGCAATTTTAAATGGGTGATTTTTCCATTCATGCAAATCTCTTTATTTGTTATTCACTTGCCACTAGGTAAGATGTTATCCCTAACTTTAAAAGTTTTTCAAACAGAATAGTGCTGCCCTCACTACACTGTATTTTTTCCTTTGTCCTGTCCCGGTCTGCTATACTTCTACAGCAGAGACCTACCAATGTACAGAAAGATGTGGAGATTGCTATAAAAGAAAT
The DNA here is from genome assembly GCA_013398055.1 of Ifrita kowaldi. NCBI lineage: Eukaryota > Metazoa > Chordata > Aves > Passeriformes > Cinclosomatidae > Ifrita > Ifrita kowaldi. The sequence continues at coordinate 118,480 of VZRS01008399.1, forward strand.
TTCATTTTTATAATATTAAAGACACGATTATTGAAAGTACCCCTATGTGAGAAACAGGAGAAAGATCTCAGAGAGTACTTTTTTAAAAGGCTCTGTTGTATCAGGGCATATGTTTATTTCTGATACACATATTGAAATGAGAGGTAACACAACCAAATTATATGTTAGGCTTAGTTTGGAATAGTGGCATTTTGATTAGTGCCATTACTTTAAAATGCTGACATCAAATGTAACTTGATTAACAAAAATTAGATTTATCAGCAATTTTAATAGTTGCCAGGCCTATTGCAGCTTTTTGCTCATTCTGACTGTTTCTATTTATCTGCATTTTGTTGAAAGAAATTCTGGGACACAAAAGGGACAAACATTGTCCAAAGTTTGGTATTCTAGACATCTGCTGCACATCAACAAACTGTGTGTGCATGGTTTTCAGTGTGTCTGGACTTTTTTCTATAATAATTTGTGTAGTTGTTAGGGGAGGAAAAATCCATTCTGGAAGGACTACTGTTTCTTTTTGACTGGGTGACCTACAGTGGACAACCACCATGAAAGGACATTAGTCACAAAGTTGGCTAGGAATACTATTTTATTAGGAGAAGAAGTAAAAGAAAAAGGGCTCTACTTGAGTGTGGATCTTTTCTTTAGTCCTAATTAGAACCACAATCCATCATGCTGGAAAGTTTCTATTCATTTTGGTGATTGGGGACATGACAAATGAATCTCGGAATAAATGGGATGTCAAGGCAGAGCAGGAGATGGATGTGTTCTGCATGGGATGAATGTAATAAGTACAGTTAATGTTGGCAACCAGCCAGTCCCATTGCCTCACGCTGGGTGAGTTGCCCCAAGGCTCTGACCAGGGGTAAACCACCAATAAGTGATTCCCCTCATCTCCCATTTATTAGAAAGCAAACACCTTGTCAAGGTTCGTTTTCTGTTTTCCTAACTGTCACTTTGCTTCAGTGATGGCAACTAATTGAATATTAGTTAATTGTTTCTAAAAAATGTTGATAATTAGATGGCTTTTTTCATCTTCCTGGCCTAGCTCCTCTCTTTAATTTCACTTCCCTTTCAGTAGCCTCCGTTTCTCACACAGCCGCGTCGAGATTGATTATCTGCAGCGAGCGAGAGGCCAAGCAAGAAACTTCATTTAAGATTAATTTCAGGGAAACTGTTTTACAATTTTTCTAAATTGAATTTAGTCTTAATTTTAAAGTGTTAGGGGTTGTATGTCTTCAAAGGTTGCTTTTGGATAATTTATTATGTAGCAAGTAATCAAACCCACTCTTGAACTAGGATGCTCAACATGTCTATAGGCATTCCTTGGATTTAGCCATACTGGCAAGCCTGGTTTTGCTCAAAAATGTTGGGGAGAGAAGGGAGGCATTCCCTGGCATATATACTAGATTGCCAGTATTGTCTTTTATTAAGCAATTCCAAGAAAAGACTGTCTTTCCCTCTTTGTATCAGTCTCTCCAGTCCTCTGTGATCCTCAGTTGCCTTTGGTAGTTATGGTAAGCAGAGGGGACATGGATGGTTTCCCCTAAATGCCTGAAAACCAAATATATGATAGCTGTGTAAGTTCATGCCAGTTACCAGGTCAGCAATTGTCTTCCTCATACCAGCCGGGGTAAAACTCAGATGTATCTTCAAATGTATTTGAATTGTAGTCTGTTCTTTGAATCCATTAAAACAACCTGCAAAATCTAAGACCTGTGTGAATGCTGCACTCAGCTGTTTCTCAGGAAATACTTCCCAGTAACTTGCTGGGTATCTGGCCCACACCACATGTGAAATGAGGGATTCCACTAATTTCAGTTGAAGCATGATGACTTGCACAAGCTGCAAAGCTGTCCCAAGGGACTGTTCTCTGTCTTATCTGGAGTAAACCATAATATAACAAATATATTCCAACTCAGTGTACTCACAAACTGAGGATAGTACAGCTGTAAAAATGCTGCCAACAAATATTTCTGCAGCCTGGTAGTGGGGATGTGTTGTGTGCCTGGTAAGGGTAAAATAAAAAAAGGCAGCAAAACATGCAGAATTTGTATTAGGTTGGTGCTTATTTAGCAAAAGGAGAAGGCTGGAAAAGGCATCCCTAAGATCACTTCCACTTTAGCCTCTATCTCTCCCCACACAAAACTGGCTTTTGTTTTTTGCATTCCCTTGGGGAGGGGATGAAACTGCTGCTTCTTTCAGTCATTGACTTGTGTAAACATATCAGGGGATGGATATTTGTACCACGGCAAAATGCTGAGCAGCTCAGTGTAAGAACTGCTGAGTTGGAAAAAGAAGCTGGAGAAGGATGAAATGAATACTGAAAACACAGAAATGAGAAAATGGAATATAATGCAAGCAGAATTAGAGTACTTGGAGTCTGTCCTAAGATATTCCTGGCCAAGTTTGTCCCTTCAAGCAAATAAAACAACCCCAGGGAGCAATCTGGCCTACCATGCATATATTTGGATTCTCCAAAGAGAAGCAGAATAACCCAATTGCATGGATTGAGAAAAACTGTAACAGCTTTTACGTCCCATCTTTGGCTCTAAGAGATGCTGAGTGTAATATATGGATGGTATACAGTCCTTGTTAAAATCAACCTAATACATATTTACTGGCTCCACAATGTACCAATTACTTAAAAACTCAGCATGAGAGAAGGTCAGATTCTGAATGAAGGTAGGTGAGCACTTGCCTTAAACCTGACAGAAAAGTAGGCCTGTAAGACTTCTCTAAACTTCTTTATTTTTTTTGCTAGCAAGCATCTTGACTTTGCAGGAATTGGATTGTCAACTTCCGAAAAATTCAGTGTGTTTCTTTGGATGTGACTGCACAGTCATGCAGAACTGTAGATCATATAGACACATCTGAGCCAGCTTTAAATTAGGAATGTAACCATAATGTCATGGAGCTCAGCATGGGTTAACATACTTGCCTGGTTTCTCAGGTAGGTTTTGCTGTCTTACACTGGCTGAGGTGTGTGTGTATATCCTCTATCTTTGCTAAAGGGCATCAGAAGACTTTTATCATAAGGGAAAAAATAAAATGTCTGGCTCTCAGATTTATTTTGTATTGGAGAAGTTGAAAAGGTTCTCTACTGAGTGCAAAGAGTGATCTATGCTGTCTTTCAGAGAACAGTGCAGGTTTTTCTGTTCTACTCTCTGGCTGAATACAAACATAGAAAAGTAAAAAGGAAATCAGTGAAAGACCATGAAATATTTCTCTCATTTTTATTGCATATATTAATCTTTCAGTGATGGTTATAGTTAACATTTTTCAAAGAAACCCAGCTCATTGCACATGAAATGTGTAAGTCTGCAATCCTCCCTGTGAGCATCTTGCTCCTTGAGTGGCCCTGCTGGGCTCAAACTGTTGCGGCCTAAGTTTCTTCAGGCTGCTTCTCTTCACGGTCAGTCACAATGGGTGACAAACAGGTCTGTTGAAAGCACATTGGTGAACCCTCTCAGGGATGGAGCAGACCCAATTGCAGCACAAATGAAGTACCCTGTGTGTGTGGTCAGTATACATGGTAAAGAAGTCAAGTTGCCACACCTTATCCTTTGTAGAGGTGGAGATTTTATTCTTTTCTGTAAACAGGATTTTCTTCATTAGCTATAACAAGCTACAGAGTTGGTAGGAAAATTGTTTGTTGTTGGGAGGGTTTGTACTTAATGGCAAGGTCTAAACATTGCAATCCACCTCAAGTAACTCTGTAGTAACAAACGAGTCCCCCACTGCAGATAAGCAATACAAGCTGTGAAATCTGCTGTAGAAAAGGCTTCCAGGAATATTCACATGTTTTGGTCTAGAGCAAGTAGTCTGTTGCTTCTGATTTTTCAGTGGAAACAGCTGACTGGTAAAATATTGTAATATTGTTTTAAAAAACCATGCTGGATTGCTTGTAGCCTGCTATCAGCTTACTCCACTGGCAGTTCAGTTTGCAGCACCTGTGATAAATGAGTGAAATTAATGATTGCCAAGTGCTGCCTGACTATACTTGATGTAAAGTGAGACGGGGTTTTTTGAAGTTCAGGCTGTCATCAGATTTTTTTTTTTATTTATTCATCTATTTTTAGAAACTATGTAGCAGCAAATACGTGCCATGTACTGCAGGTTGATAGACAACTGAATGGCAATGCTGTAATGGGATCTTTCAGTTCTTACTGAATAAAGTCTGTTTCTTTTTTATTGCTCTGATTATACCTATATACCAACAAGGCATGTTTAAAGCCTCTAGGAGCCTGCTATCATCACAGCAGAAATGTGTTTTCTCTTTACAAAAAAGAGAAGAATTCAGATTATTTGTAGGCTCGTGCAATGCTTACATTGCCTTTGAGTGGCCATTTGGAAGACATTTCTTCCTGCAAAAGGAAATAAAATATGTAAATCCATGCAAAATGTGGTCCCAAGATCTGTTTCTCACCTCTTCAGACCACAGGGACACATCTGTAGGGGCGATGGGAGTCTCGGGGAGCCCAGGGAGGACTGTGCCCTTTCTAGAATAGTTTCTGCCCTAAAGAACATGAACCTTTGCCCAGCTCAGCCAGCCCAAGGGACTTCTGCTGCATCATCTGAGGGGTGGATGAGAAAGGTTGTGGCCAAAATGGCATCACTGGCCAGGAAATAACCAGCAGAGGGGTTCTTTGTTTAAAGAAATATAAACAAATTTATCTTGAGATTGATTCTAATTACTAATAAAAATACAGATAGCAGGTATCTGGAGAAACAGTTGATTCCTCCTGCACAGCTGTATGATGAAGAAACATGTTCTTATAATGGTGCAGATAAAAATTAGGTCCAGTAGGAAGATTTTTCAAATATATATCTAATAGTTTAGTAGTGAGTCATTCTAGATCTGTAAATATCCTCATTTAAAACTTTAATGCTTGACAGGTACAGAAACGTCAGTATTCTTTACAAACTGTAGCCCATCTTTACCGTGAAGGAACCTCATGAGAAACTGTAACACCAATGGCTTTGAGGGAAACCCACCCTATACCATACCCCACGATGTTTGGTTAGTGAAAAAGAGGGCTGTGTTTTCAGTGGATGCAAGCACAGTAAGTTTGTTTGGCACTTTTGGATTTGCTGGGAAGTTGTAGGGCTTGTATGGGGAGAGGCAGGAGAGAAATGCCCAACATCGTGGTTGCCTCCTCCATAACTTTCTCCACACGACTGGGTAAATCCTTCACAGAGGTGATTCAGGCTTCGTGTGTGCAGGGTGTTCCTCAGTAGCTGAGAAATAATGGGAAGCACCATTCCTAAAGCCAAGTGATAATCGTGGTGCTTATAGATGAATGTAAATTTTATAATCAGCTGTAGTCTGTAGCTGGAAAAATACAAGTATGTAAAGTATTTTTAAATTATTACTGTTCAGGGATCATAAGACAAAGATTAGTTGTCTAAATCTGTCTCATAAACAAATTAACACAGTCCTGCTTTCTGTTCAAAATATGATTCTTGTTGGAAGGATTAAACATGTTAAATCCATCTAGAATATGCTGTGATCATGTTTTTTAGCAAAGCTGCAATAATCAGACATTTACAACTAATAAATCGGTACTCTAATTCCTCTGCAATAAGGCTTTGAAATATAATCTGTCATTTCAGATTTATAGAACATGACTTTTCATAATTATAATTCTCAAATGCACATTACTAGTTATAATTAAATTCACTTTCAAGAAATCTGAAGCATTTTTGTGGATTATCTGCTCATATTATGTTCTAATGGTAAAATTAATGTATAATCTGTTGAATAAATTTGGTTATTTCTTGGATAGAAAAATATGCTCTACTATTGATCAAGTCCTGGAAACTTAGATAAGAAGAATAAAAATGTGTACTGTATATCTTAAGAGAGCTCTAACAAAGCCACATCAAACTCAATCATAGGCAAAAAAAAGGAACTTTCCTTCATAAAAGAAAAAAATGAAGGGATTTCAACTAATTCAAAAGAAATTTAAAAATATTAAATTAGAGCTTGATTAGAAAAGATGTTAAATATTGGCTCTGGCTAGGGTGTAACAATGGATTAAATTATAGACTCATTCAAATGAAGAATGAATCCCTATTCTTGGGAACGAGTGTATTTATTTGTGAGTGTTGGTTCAGTAAAAGCCAAAGTGTATCACTCACTCAGCTTAATGTTTCTCATTAATAAGATACCCAAGAACCCACTGTATTTCTTGCCATTATTATCAGAACTGCACTATTATTTTACTAAAGCAGAAGCTCAGGCTTTAAAAATCTCAGTTTTAAAGTCAATCGGTGAGAACCCTGCTGCCCAAGAGCAGGAGCTCTGTGGATGCTCATCAGATGGGTTTTTTTCCCCTCACAGTGTGTGCTCCTGCTTCTGCCACTCCCGACGAGTGCAGCTGTAGGTCCATCACAGCTAATCCTTTAGATTTGTGTGTGCTCAATAATGGGAATAATTTCTTCTGTCAAGCCCTTAAGTAAGAAGTATAGAGAAGGTAACAATCTATTTCTGTAGCCTAAATGAGCCAACTGGGACCATTAGAGCATCAAATCACCAGTGGGTTTGGGAATAGTCTCTTTTCCCCAGAGGGTTTGTTGCTGCTTGCAAGGACATCTGAACTCCATTCTGCTGAGGACTTGTAGCAGTTGTGTCTCTCTTCTGGCCTGAGCAGGCTGCTCTACTACCTGTGAGCACCTGTGCCAGTGACATTTGTTTGCTCACGAGCAGGCAGTGGTCGAGAGGAGCCCCAGTCCTTATGAGCTGCACAGGAGCTGAGCATTGCTGTTCGCTGAGACCTGCAAGTCCTTCCCTTCCCATCGACCCCACAATGCCACCATCGTGAGACTTTAGGTGGCCATCATATGCCAGCCTCTCCCATGACGATGACCAGGTGGGATAAGCTGCTGGGACACCTCCAGGGCCCATACTGCGCTCCCATGCTCTGGGAGAGAAGCAGACTGTAATTTATAGGACTCATTTTAATGAGCATGATGGGGCCAGCATTTTACGTCAGCACGCACAGTTATCAAATTGCATCAGAACACATGAAGCCGTGCAGCTGAACTTTACTGTGCAGATCATCTTACCCTTGGGAAAGCTTGTGGGATGGGCCAAAGTCAATAGGAAACTGAAGACTTAGAGATGAAGTGTGCAGTTAAAAACAGGGACAAGCTGTTGTTTTTTTCATTCACATGGGAAAAAATGGTGTTGGGCTGAAAGAGAGCAGTACTGTGTTTTACACTTCTGTGTAAGGTTACATCCTTCAGCCTGGTTCATCCTCCCTAACTGAAGGTAGTAGAGGAGTAACTGGGCAAGAGAGGATTGAATAAGTGTCAAATCAACCTGGAAAGTGTTAAGGAGAAATAATAAAAAAATATGTTTAACCAGTCGAAGAGGACGTAAATAGGTTCTTGGAAATAAACATGACACTGTAGGTGTGCTTTGGTGCAAAGACATCTGGATTTGAATGGGGGTAGGAGGTGGCTGCCTTGTTAGGGCTGAGTGCTTGATGGTGGCTTTGTATTTAAAATGAGTGAGAAGTCTGAAACAAGATTGATAACCGTGAGTATCAGTGAGAACCTGGTGCTCCTGTGACCTATTTTAAGAAGAGAACATTCTTACGTATGGCCTATAATGTTCAACAATTTCCCTATCTGTAGCAAGTATCAGTAAATTTTTTAAATTTTGACCCAGGAGTAGAAACACCCAACAGCTGAAGGACAGTTCTTGCATTTAAGAATTTATAATCTCTGCAGCTAAATCAGGCAAAAGCAGGAAAGAAGGCCCAGACAAGTGACAGGGCAAATAAGCTCTACACTGAATTTCTAATCATGGTCTCCTATCATCCAGCCTTGTGTATTGAACCACCCACACCCCTCTCACATGCTACTCTTCCCTCAAACTCTGAGAGAGAATAGACAGCAGTCAAGTGCAGTAAATAAATAATTCAGGGGCAATATGTAATGATCCATGGAGCATCCCAAATTAATGCATGATGACCTGCAAGCAAAATTATGTGGCTGAAAATCGAGGTCATTTAGGGACAGCTTGCTTGTGCGTTCACTACATAGTTTTAGTTCGTATCTTAGACATGCATTGATAAACCTTCATTGTGCAGCATAGGTAAAAGCAAAATCAGTTACTTGAAAATGCTGGAGTATTTATTCATGATTGATCAACTGCTAAAGAGTACTTTTTACCAACCTAAGCAACCATTGCAGGAGATATTCTTAAGTTGTGTGGAAGAGAAATATCTCCTGCCAGTCAAAACCTTTGCCAGCTGTGTGGCTGGAGATAGAAATTCAGAACTCTGTCAGAGTGGAGAGGGATGTGAAGGGTTGCCATTTCTGCTGAATATCTGTAAGGCAAGTGATGGCAAATGTACCTGGGTGTGGGTTTTCCCTGGATTAACTGGCCCACCTATGGCTCCATTTCTTCAGGAAACTTCTAGCTGGAAGTATGTGCACATCTCAGATGAGGACAAGTTCTTTATTAGCTCTGTAAAAGAACGGATATTTATCTCTCACTAATCTGTCCACTTAATTGGCAAGCTGAAATTGTGTCATTAAAATATACTGTTGCCATTAGTGAAAATAGTTGTTAATATGCCACTTTTAGAATTAGCTGAAAAGCAATTATTAAGATGTACGACCTCATGCCTATTGAACCCACCCAGTCTTCAGATATGGGGGAAGCATGGAGAAACTGTGCCAATCCACCTTACACATGGCACAGGTGTAGCCACTGGGGAGGCTGTTGATGTGGCTTTCAATGAGAGAATCGCCATTTCTTGTATTTTATTGATACTCTATTGTCAAGATTCAAGGGAATCTAGTGTGATGAATGGCTAATGATCCATGTCCTCTCTTTTATATTTAAATGGGAAATATTATGCAGCTGGTCAGATTGTTCTTTATTTTTATAGCTAAAGACACATGGCAGAGAAATATGGTCCTTGGACAAGAGGTATAAATAAGGTCAGGCTTTATTCCTAGAGTAGACAGCATCAGGTAAATTTGACAGTATCACCAAGATCCCACAGTGTGTTCAGTGTAGGCACTAGATATCCCATGTGCAGCCAGGGCCTGTGACCTGCTGTCCTGCTGTCTTCTGAGTAGAGTCATAAACTCCCTGAGTAGTTGTTCCTATCAAAAAGGATGAGATTAGAGAGTAAGTAAGGTGTAAGTGACGGTTGCTAAATCCAGTGTTTAAAAACCTTAAAAAAATGCATGAGGGTATGAACAACTGGGAATTAGAGTGTATCAGCAGGGCTTAGGGAGGATTCAGTTCTGTATTTTATCTGAATATCTGTGCCTGTTTATTCCAGTCTGTGCAAACAGGGGCTGTTAATTGATGAACCAGCACTTGGCTCTGGCCTTACAAACACTGAGCTTTGACTTGTTAAGTACCATATGAATATTATAAAGGGATCAAATCTCTCCTTACTTATGTCTTCTCTGTGATACTGCCATGTCCATTTACTCTTCTTTTGATCACATTCCTTTTGATTTGTTTTCCTCTGGACATATAAAGTACAGGATAATGCTAAATTTGTTCTGTGACCTGTGTGGGTTTTTTTCCCTTCAAAATTCTGAAAGCTTGCTTTGGCTTTTGAAAAGATACAGAGAAGACCTTTCTCACATGAGAAACGTGTTGGAAGTATTTTCTTAATGGCCTGCTTAGTGCTGCTTAATCTGTGTTTACAAGAGAGCTGCATTTTTCGGGAAGTACAGAAGAGCTACCTCGTGCACATCCTAGGAGCTGGGCAACTGATATACATTAGCAATGCCTGAGGATGAGGAGCTGTCTTTATCTGTTGAAGCCATCTTTTTTTTTTCTCAACAACAAAAATGTAAGCATTCATACTGCAGAAAATGGATTGCAGATGTGCCTTCCCCACCCACCACCCCAAACACATTCGGTGATGTCTCAAATATATATAAATATTTTGAAATTTTCCAATCTGCTTAAGGATATATGTAACACAATAGTATTTAAATACAAATATTTATTTCAAATGACACTTGGAAAACTGGAGAGGCCCCCTGCTGATGTGTACAGAATACTATGACAAAGGTTATTTAAAGATATGTCAATGGTTTTACATATATATTGGAAAATGTTCTGTGTGCATGTTCACATGGCTGGAAAACTTGCCTGAGTGAAGGAAAGACTTTGGATCTTTGAGAGTGACTGTACCCAAGTGGGCCCATCAATAGGGGCTGTGGCTGCTCTGTGAACAGCACATGCTTTCCTCTAGGATGGGAAGAAGAAAACACTTTTACAGTGTCTCTTTCTTTTTGCACTAATAAGGTAAACAGCATTAACTGGGACTTGCTCCTGGTGCTCAGGGATTTTCTTACCCAGCTCTGGTTTGTTTGTTTGTTTGTTTTCTCTTTCCTGTTACCTTTGTGATTTGCCTTAAAAGAACCAGAAGATCATCATTTTAACACTGAAGGGCTGCAAGTAAGGCACATGAAATAAAATGCAATTCCCACTTTCACCACTCTGAGCAATTGCCAGTCATTTGTTTTCATTCTGAAAGCAGCCAAGCACACTCTGGCTTCACAGGATGTGAATATTCCCAATATCTTCATTCAACATCTTGCAGGATTCTGTTCCAGAGAACAGGCACTCTTCTGTGTTTTTACTGCAGGTACACCATTTCCTATTTCCTCTCTGTCCACATCATAACTTCATCTTTTATTACTGTTTTGGGCTTATGAAGAAACAGTTATGCAATATAAACTCGTCTGTGAAAGGCTGAGACTGTCAAAACAATCAAAAACATTTGAAAAATGTTTTGCTAAATATTCTGATGAAAACAAAGACTTTTACTGCTCTACAATAGATCACAGCACACATGAATTATTTCAAGTCAGGAAAATGTGTCACCGTTTCTCTCTTGACTAAGGTGAATACAGTTCATACCAGAGCTGAGTCCCATTGACTTCAGTAGGACTTTGAGGCTTCAACTTTCATGCATCAGAGGCTGGGCCATGAATCATCCTTGGGGGCATCATAAAGGTTCTGCCTAAGAAAGAATATACTTAGCTCCCTGAAACAGGTCTGATAGATAAAGAAATATTTGTGGTTTTAATCTGAAATTCACATACATTTTTCCTGAGCATCCCATACGCTGCTGGGGAAATTGTCAATTATTTATTTGAGTATTGGAGAAAAATCAAGGGAACATCAAGGCATGTCACACCTTTTGATGCAGTCTAAAATGTTAAAATTCCACTCTGGCAAAATTATCTCAATGTTTTTTTTCTGCCTCTGAACTTGACAACGTTTTCCTTATTTTTGCTGGGAAACAAATGCATCTGTTTTCTTAACAAATGGAAGTGTTTGACTTACAGATGCCACCTTTCAGATCAAAGCCTACTAAAAATCTGATATGGCCAGAGAACATGTCACATATTTTCCAGTTAGTGGGTGAGACCTTTTTCTGCAGCTGTACTGTCTGTCTTGGCACGTGTTTGTCTGGGCAAATATTCCTTCCCTGGATTTATCAGTGCAAAATTTCTAAACTGCTGTTGAGATACAAAGAAAGAAATCATTGCAACACTTGAGAAGAAAAAAAATGTTGAACAGAATTGCTTTCTAGCATTCCACAAGTTGTAATTTCTATTTTCCCAAGCTTGAACATCACCCCAGTGTAGGAAGAGTAGGTCAGGGAGCCTCTTTTATCTGGGTGATGGTGTTGGGTGGGGGAGGTCACTCCTTGAGGGTAGGAACTGGAAGCATATTCTGAAATGTGTGTGTCCTGCTGGAGGAAAACACTGGTCATGCTGCATAGGGAGGATGGAATATTATTGCTCGGTGAAGAAAATATGCCTATCCCTCTCTTCTAGTAAGGTTGAAAGGAGTAGGAGGAATCAGTGACCTTAAGCTGAAGACTTTGCACTTTGAGTTGGGGAAGGAGGGAACAACAGGGGAAACGAAGACTAATTCCTGGTGTTTTCCTTCAGTACTTCCTGCAGTCTCCCCTGCAGTATGATAACTTTGGAAATACCTGAATGCTGACAGTGTTTCATACAGCGGAGAAATACTGTAGGGTATATGTTACAGAGTTCTTCAAAGACAGAATTAGCATTAAACTGTGTGATGTTAATGGCAGGTTCTTCTGTGTCTTGACTGTTCCCATTTATATTATGATTTGACAACAAGACATTTATGATTAAGAGACGTCAATGCAGGTCTCTAATTCACTTGCCTACAGGTGAATATTAATTCAGATGTGACTAGGATATAAACTTACTGCACATAAGCCATTCCTGAAAAATGTCTTGTACGTACCAGCTGTAATGTTTCTGACTGCGATGTATTTAGAGTGAAGATGCAAGAAAAGATTTGCACACTCGTTTTAGTTTAATGGTTCATTAATAAACATTAAATAAGAGCAATTCTATCTTTACTAACCCACTTCCTGATAAGACAAAACAGACTTATTTAAATATAAATATGTATGTGATAGCTGCAGGCAAGTTATTTTTATAATTAATTGCAACATTAGAAACCAATCATATAAATATGTAACTGTACACCAGTCTCCTTAAGTCTAATTCAATTTAAAATTTGTAATTGTTGTGGTGTATTCTCTAGTAATAATAAAATTCTTGGCGGTAACCAGGAACAAGGAGTTGGCTGGTTTAGAGAACATCGTGGACATTTCTCCTTTTTGCATTTGTCAATTTTTAGTTCCTCTCATCTTCCAAAAAGCAGAAGGTCTCTGGGAAGTTCTTTCTATTGAATATATGGGTGTGTTGTTATTCAGGTCGCACAACATCGTGGCCACCTCTACAGGCTGCCAGCTCCCCTCTCCAAAGCATCCACCAGCAAGGACTTCAAACTCCCATCTCCAGGAGTTGGTATCTGTTGGAAGGATTTCCTCTGCTTTTATATTTACAGTACTCAGTGCTTGCTGTTAGACTGCCTGTTTCATCAGGAGAGCTAAATAGGTTCATGAGCTCTATTGAGCCTAACCCAGTGGTTGAGTATTTTAAGTTTATTTGTTGGACAGTTACTATATTTTTCAAGTTTCCCATTACTTTTACACTTGACAGGAGTTAACTTATTCAAATAATGATGCAATATCCACTTGCTTTTTAGAAACTTGTACATCTGTTTGGCAATCAAAATTTGATTTATTATTAATTTAAGCTCAAGTGGGGTCAGAATTTGACTGATGCCACCGGTCCATTTTAGAGCTGCAGTTGTTCCTTTTCCTCCCAAACTGTTACAGTGACATCACATGGAAATGATGCATTTAGTAATGTTACATGAGACCTTTAGGATTATGGAAAATAGTATGTCTGTAAGAAAACCATGTAATGCATATGAGGTTGACAGGAGAGTTGCTCTGCTGTTGGAAGTACAAATCCTTTATTATTTTAGCTTTAAAAGTATTGGAGGAACTGAGAAACGTAATGTGGGCTATCCTCACTAAAGGGAATACGACATACTGGGCTAAAAACCTTCACTTTCCATATAACCCCTTGGAGGTAAGAATATTTGGCATTTTGCAGGAAGCTCTTGCTCAGCACAGTACAACATAAGGCCCCATGACTGTTTAAATTTCCAGTTCTGTTCACAAGATATGTCGTTTCCAATCACTTTTTTTAAAAAAATATTTTTTTAGAGAATCATTAAACAGAGTCAGTTTTATGAGAGTAAGTTCTAAAAATATTCTAGGAACAGCAGACTAGTGCACAAAATGTGTTGCCTGCCCCCTCCCCCTAGTTCTTTCAAATAACTGGAGGTCATAACCCCCAAAATCTGGCTGTTGGCTGTTGGTTAGTAGAAACCAGCTGAAACCCTGGTAAGACAAATCTTCACAGCTGTATCATATGTCCTCTGTTGTCAATATATCTGCAAAACCTGCCAACTGCTTGTCACTTAACATAAAGTGGATGCAGAAAGGGGGGAAGTAGAAAGAGAAACAGATCCTGCTGCAATCTGAAGGCATGTTGAGCTGGTAAACTTTTCTTCTCATATTTACTTCTGTTTTTTTTCCTTTCTCTGCTTGTCCAGCCTACTAAAAATACAGGCACGGTATGTATCCAGCCACTAAGTGCAGATTTCAAGCCCAGCACTGTCTTTTGTTTTCTGTGTTCTCCTGGTGCTCAGAAGGTAATTGCCAATCCCGTGTAACAAGGATTGCGGCAAGGTTGATCCACTGCCTGTGTGTACTACAAGGGTGGAGAAAGAGGCTCTGATCCTTCAGGTTTTTAGGCTGGGCTAGACACTGCAACAGACTTCAGAGTACTCTCCCCACTGTCTCAAAGCAGAATCAGCCTTGGCTTCACCTCCCTCAGGAGAGCCCTCTTGCTCTGGCTCAGTCACCCAGAACCCCACTGTGATGCCTCCTGCAGTGCTGCCAGCGTGCTGGGATTGCTCCCAGTACCACAGTTTTCAGCAAGATTTTGATCTTGCAAGGAATAGACAAATTCCACTCCAAAGATACTCTTTCTTTCCTCAAGGGGATGCAGACTTTAGAGAAATATTGTAGGGAGTTAAATGAATTTATCTTTAATAATACTTCTTCTGGTACAAGAGGCTGGGAGAATGGAAGAGGAAGAAAGAGAAAAGCTTGCTTACTTGTTCCATTGTTATCCTTCCAGTATCAGAGAAAGCAAGGATGGGATCTTATTCTTAAAACCAAACTTTTTTTCAAGTTTTGGAAAAATATTGTGATGTATCTTTTTTTTTTTTTTTTTCAAAGGAATTTTTGTAAGGCAGTTTTAAAATTCATTGACAGAGAAGAAAAAGTAACTAGATAATAATTTGTTGGCCAGCTGCAGCTTTTATTTCCATTTATGGTGGGTCTGATGCACCATGGAAAGGCAGAGCAAGAACTTCAGAGAGACAATCTGCCCCACAGGTCAGTGTCCCCCGTGCCTAGGAAAAGCTGTCCCCTCCAAGAGTCACTGAAATCCAGACAAAACAATCTTGCTCCCTTTTCTAAAAGCTGCTGAAAGAAAACTATTGGAATGACAATACCCAAAGCATTGTTTCCTGGCCTCCAATAAGGACCTACTTTTCCAGTCTTGACGTAACCCGCCAGCTAGTCCTGCAGGGAATAGTACTAGAGAGAAAGGATACAGATCATGCTCAGATTGCAGCTAATTATTAAAAATGGCTTAGTTATGTTTATTTTTAATTGCTCCAAACCTCAGTAGTGTAATGGAGCTATTAAGAAATAACTCTCTGAAAGAGTTAACAAAAAAAATTTTAAAAATCAGATAAGGTCCCCAATGCACTTTTGCATTTTATTGACATTTTAATTAAGACTGTAGTATACTTCAGGGATCTCTGTACTTAAATAGAAACCATTTTAATATGCTACACTGGCAAAGAGTAATGGATGAATACAGACCCATATTCCCATATGTTTTATGGTACTTAGTGATTCTTTTGTACAATGTATTATGATGTTAAGACATTTTATGAGTTTCTATTGGCTAAGCTGAGCCATATCAAATTATAATTTTGCTCAGTGGATTTTACTGTAAGTAGATTAAATAGGGCACGTTCTGTATTTATTGTACAGTTAGATCTGCCTGTTTTGTTTTTTCTATTATAGTCTTCATTTACTTTTCCCCTTAAAGTGAATATAACAAGCATTATATGAAGAAATTGCTTGGCTCCATTTACTGTGATCTGAGGTGGTTGTTTGCTGGATTTTTTTTTTTAATAAAAGTTGTTGGAGCTGAAAGGATGTTGTTCCCCTGATAATATTGATTTAAATGAATTCTTATCTATTTAACTGCACCACTAATATGCCTGTGAATATTTTTCTTTTTAAATAGGCGAGTTGGCATATAGTACTATTATCTAGGGACTCCAGCAAGCCAAGGGAGACGAGATTATTTGTCCCATTTTGGACTCAGGAACAGGACTGTGTGTTTAAGGGCTGACAAATGCAGTTTAACAATGCTTGCTAACTCTGCAGTTTTGAAGATTTTGAGTAACACCAAGTTGTGAACCCACTCATGAGCACCATGAGACAGTGTGAATACCTCTCCAGAACTAAATTAAGGTGCTCATATGTGTAACTTCGTACAGCATCCAGTGGAGCCCCGTAGCTGGAAGGGGGAAAGTCCTGTCACTGCTGTCACATGAAGGAGCTGGGGTGAGAAGCACAGACATGTTACAAAGGCTAAACGTTGATACCCACTTTCATTATTATTCTTTCTGGACTTTTTTCTCATAAGAGGCTGTTTCTGCTTGGTAGGTTAAGTCCAAAATCATTCTCATGAGAATGTCAGTGTAAGCAGTTGTCCCCCATATCTCAATAGCCATCTCCAAACAAGTGAGAGCAGCTGTGTGGAATGGAAGGGGAACATTCCAGCTGGTCAAAATGCTGATTCAGCAAAGCCTAAACTTTGGGGGGAGGGTGTCAGTATCGATGAGGGGTTTGGAGAAAAAGGGCCTTTGGTATTCAATTTCTTTTATAGTAGCAAGATTTCAATACTGAAATTTTATTTTGGGCAAAAAAGATTAGAAGAAAATATGTTATTGTTTAAGCATAATTCTCATGGCATAAATGAAGTGTTGTAATTGAATGTGGAGTCTGACATTATCTTTTAGTTCAGCTTTTCACATTAAATGCTTTTGCCAGTTCCAGAAAACTTTTACTTGCTTCTGAATTACCCTAATCCTGCTGCTCTATTTTTTCTTGAAAGCCAGCTTTTCGAAACACTTGTTTTATTTTTCTGTTGTGATAAATGATGTTTTAATTTAGAGAAGGTTGATAAAGAGGTGAAACTATTCACAGAAATAAGGAATTTGTATGTTTGGTACCAACATCACCAGACAAAGCTGACTTGAAATCTGTAGATGAAGGAAAGGAGAAATGGAGCAGAGGAACAACACTCAGTCACTGGGGCTATTGATGGATGTGCTCAAAGATGGGAAAGTGTCAAAAATTGCCTTCAAATTAAGCCATTTTAAGGCAATGTGCATGGATGTTCTTTTATATACTTTCTATTAATACATTAGAGTGGGATAAAAAAGGAAAATGCTGCATTCAGGCTTTCTCATCCCTTTTCAGGATTTTGTTCAGAATGTTCTGTACTTCTACATGTTAAAGCCACACTGTAAGGGTAAGACTTTTAAGTAAAGATCATCCAAACCTCTTTGGGGCCAGATTGATCCCAGCAACAGCTTCAAACCCTTCAATCCTTCCTTGTCACTGATAAAGGAGCTGGTACCTGAGGTCATACCACCCCTACATTAAACTAGTAAGTGATACATTTTATGTTACTTTCTCTTTCCAAACTAATGGTCTTTGAACCTTTGAAAAACAGATGAGGTAAAATGAGACTTGGACCTTCAGCTCCATTTGTCTGGAGCTTAGTGGTGAATGATTCCTTTCTGATTGAGGTTTTTGGTGTGCTTCAGCACACTTCTGCCAGAAAAGGGCCTGTAAGTCATGGGTGAGAACACTTCATTGGCACAGGGCTAAAGAGAGCCTTTGCCATCAGAGCTCTCTGTGATTCATTAATCGATTCAAATTATATTGCTCATTTGGCTTTAAGTCTATCTTCTCCAAGCAGGAAGGTTTCTGCCATGGTGCATGACAACATCTGTCAGCGCCTGTCCTTGTTAACCACACAGTCCTCAGAGATCTCGTGCAGAAGACCAAAAAGAAGTAAAAGCCTCACATTAAATTCAAGCCTTTTGGATCCAGTCATGCCGACATGGTTCCCTGTTGCCCGATTAGGGGGATCCCAGCACCTTTGAAGATGGCTTTGCATGGCTGTGGGACACAGGCACTTGGGATGGTGCCAGCTGAGGAATTTGGAGGAAAAACTCACGTGTAACTCCAGCATTTGTTACATCTCATAACAGAGGAATTTTTCTAGGTGTTTATTGTAAAATGATGATTTACCTCCTTTAAAAAAAGGCAAGAGACCAAAAAACATCTCCCTGTGTTGATTCCCTCTCTCTCTCTCTCTCTCTGGTGCACTGACGGGTATATTTAGGCATTATCTTGCATGTTTGTAAATAAGGAGAAATCAGTGGCATGTGAATAAGTGTGCTGCTTGATCAGGCCTTTGTCTGCATTCATGTTTGGGTAGAGTGCAGTTCCCCCCCCCTTTTCCTTCATCCTTATTAATGTCTCCTGTTTTTTGGTCCTCTTCCTTCCCCCCACCCCCCTTCCTTGCTCCATCCCCCGCTCCTTGCAACAACCTTCTGCCACCCACTGCTTCTTCCTCCCTCCAGAGGAGCTGATAAGCAGCTGTTTTTGGAGGCACAGCTAATGCCATCCCTCGGGGGGGTGTGGGCAAGCAGGGGGGTGCTGGTGCACGGGAAACCGGGTGTCCCTCATGGAGAGCAGAACAAGTCACCTCCGCAGTCAGCACAGCAGCCACCCGCCTTAGGCCTAGGATGCCGACTTTATCTCCAAATTCAGATCTGGTTCACAGCCCCATGCCAGACATGTGCTTTTTTTTTTTTTTTTCAGATGCCTAAGGAATTTCTTGGTATTAAACTTACAGAGAGAGACAGGGAGAGAATGTGGCTAGAACACATTGCTTTGTCTGTTTTAGCATGTGCTAGCAATAATTCCTGATGCCGTCTCGCAAGGGAGAAATACTGCCATGGTAACTTTTAACATAGGCATGAAATCAGCAAGCTCCACTGTGGTATCTCATGTAATTAAATAGCTAATAATGTACAATTGTAATTTATACTAATGCTTTTGATATTTCGTCTTTATCTCGGAGCCCTTACCTCTTGGCGAGGCTTCGTATCAATGTGGACATGGTGCTGAGGGTGGGGCGAGACAAGAAAGGGATCGGGGGTACCTCATTATAAATGTGAGGCTGGTGCATGAACCGTGTCTGCAGCAATCAAACAGCTAATTGTTATGATTTTGCTGATAGTGTCTTAGCTGTAATATCCTGCACTGTGTCAATTTTTCAACCCTTAATGTAACATATTTGCATATCGAACCATCACAGTGACTATCCTATCAGCTGTACTTGAGTGTGTGAATCAAAAATTCATTGTTCCCCCTGCCCTTCAGCATATCGGATCAAAAAGCAAAGCTAAGAGATAATTTTTATTTCAATTATTTTTTTTTGGACTTGGAGAAGTAATCACATAGACAGTTTCCTTAAAGATAAACCCCTTGCTCATACATGCGTTAAAATTCAGCTTGCACGGCACCTAGTGTGGCTGAAGCCTAGATAAAAGAATTGAATTTTTGAAAAAATGAAAAAAAAGAAGAGAAGCCAGCGTTTAAAGTGTCCTGTGAAAGAAAGAAGGCATTTGGCCTTAGGCATGTGCATCCACAAGAGACAGCTTCAACTCTTATAAAGTGGGGAGTTTTGTGTGAGCACAGATGCATTTTGTTTTCCTATGAGGAAAAGATGATTAAATTATCAGAAACAAAGATAAAAAACCCAGGGCTTCCTGGATATTCTTCTTTTACCTCCCTTGTGTCTCACTTACTCCTACTGCTTAGCAAAGGTGCTGACTTTATCTCTCTAAGCTTTAGTTTAAATGTCCAACACTGCTTATTAATGAAAGTAGTAGGCTTTTGTTTATTACATGTAATAATGGTGAATATGACTATTTAATATAAATCTGACATTTAAATTCCACTTAGTTCTGAGATTCAGTTGATATAAACGAGTAACTCTTTACCCTAGAGTAAAAACTCCCTCAGTCTGCATTTTAAAGCATTGAAGTTTTCAAAGTAATCAGTTTTTTTCAGAGGAACCAAATTGTGAAGACATCTGTTATGTTATTAATTTCACATAAATCTTAAGCTCCTCAAGGCCTGAAATGAGGCTTCATTCAAGCCGAATTAATGAAACATGATTGTAAGTCCCTTGCATGGAAATGCTGTCATACAGTATTGAGTTGCTTATAATCACTGAGTAATCTTGCAGGCTGCCAAGGGAGAGCTACTTTAAATCCCTCCATAAAACAATATCTGAAAATATCAGAACACTAACTATATCCTGGAAGATTAATAGCAGATGAAAATTTCTATGAAATGAATCATTCTTTCTCAGTAAAGGATACAAACATTTCCAGTAACTGCAGATTGTATAATATGCAGCAAAATCTATGATCCAGATGCGAGTTGCATTTAAGCTCTGAGATTCGTTCTAAATACAAAGTTGCTTAAGTATGCGAGAATTCTATATAATAGAGAAAATGTTTGGAATTATATAGGTTTCTAATTCCATATGGGCCAAATCCTGAAGGATGTAGTCAAAACTCCTGCTGACCTTTTTTGCCTCAGGAAGGACCAGGGGATTTGGGAATATGTGTAAATATTGCACCGAGAGAATGATAACTATTCATAATGAGTAAGAAGTAGCATTCTAATTTTGAATTCTTTCTTTTGAGCACTATTGGATTTTTGGTCTTTTAATTGAGCAAATGAAACTTGCTATTCCTTTTAAAA
The DNA here is from genome assembly GCA_013398055.1 of Ifrita kowaldi. NCBI lineage: Eukaryota > Metazoa > Chordata > Aves > Passeriformes > Cinclosomatidae > Ifrita > Ifrita kowaldi. The sequence continues at coordinate 138,894 of VZRS01008399.1, forward strand.
AAAATTAATACAACAGTACCACACAACTTATTTTTAATGTTAAAATGGGAACTTTTGAGAGGCTTAACTGCCTTAATCAAACTTCAAAATACTTCATTGGTCTCTGGCTGAATTGGGAAATAAAAATCTGCATATGATGTTTATTACACAAATCTTCTGAGTCCTGTTAGCTTTGATATTTTTTTTTCTTTTTTTTTCCTTAAAAAACCCCCTAAAAAAATCAAAGATGATTAAATACAAAGACAATCCTTTTCATGTAGTGGCATATTATGCGAATTAAATTATAAGGACAGTGTATACCTAGGGTATGAGATACCTGGTAATTACTCCACAATTAGGAACCTTAGTGACAGTGGTATCTTACATAACGTAACTTTAGGTGCAGCTGTTTGAACCTGCATTACACAAGGCTTCAAAATGTTAGCAATTTCCTTTTGGATTTTCAGCTTAAAGATTTTTCCCCTTTTGGCTCCCAACACTTCTCTGTTCTGTCAGATTTGTAAGAATTTCTTTATCTACCAAATGTTTTTGTGGAACGTGATCAGTGCTTAATTAATTATAAATAAATAATTGTACCAGTTGTATATATGCTCCTGGTCAGCAGCTGTTGTATTGAAAAGTACTTTGATGTTTTATACAGGGGAAGTGAGAACAGGTCTAGGAGCTGTAGTTGCAGGAGACTTGTTTATGTGTTTTGATGGTATGAATACCATTTGTACTGCAGTTGTGAACATATCCCAGCATTTAGAGTTTTCTTTAGGACTACAATGTGAGAGACATTGTACACATGTAGAGTGTGAATTTTTAAGTGCCATTATAAAATGGCAAAAAGCTTTTATGTCATTATCCTGTAGGATCCTGGTCTTGCCAGGCAAAAAGTAAAGTGGACTATCAGAATTCATCTTGGTGATATTTTTTACATAAAATTCACAGAGTAAAGGTGCACTAGCATCTAGCTGCCCTACTTGAAATTCTGACAACCTCAGTATAAAATAATAAAGAAAAAAAGGCAGCTAGGTCTGCATTTTAAAGATTAGTCAGATTCAATATTACTTCAAAGATGTTCCAAATCTGCGTTTGAGTACCATATGTTGACACTGTGTTTTGGACACTGGAGATTACTTGAAGTACTGCAACCATGACTTGTACTCTTCCTCTGTAATCCTTAGTCTCCAGGGCATTACTGAATTCAGAGAGAAGCAAATAGAGCAGGATTGCGGGTTTTGTTGTGTTGGTTTGGGGTGTTTTTCCTGCTTTTGGGGGGAGTTACTGTCTGTTTCGGCTGCTGCTTTCTTGTTCACCTCTGTGAATCCATGTCAAAATAAACGGAGACCTTATCCAGAGAGTGCCACACTTTGAAGTGCAGAGATGCAAATCCAAACATTGCATCACACTGTCAGATACAGAAATTAGTAGCATCCTGCATGTCCTTTGAAGTTCAAGGCTGTGCTTCTATGGAGTGTATTTCCATACAGAAATCAGATGGAAGCGATTCAGACTCAGATAGCAATAATGATTTACTTGCAGTAAATCTTACAGTTTTTGGCCACACTTAGGGTATGATTTACTAAATACTTTTTGGTCAGATGTTACTTATTAAGATATTACTCCCTCCCCCCAACTATTTTTTAATTAAAGGCTAGAGATCTAATGTGCTTATTTTTTCTACACATATGTAAAAAATCAAGTAACTATTATATACCGGATTATTTTCTTCTCGCATCTTTTTAAAATACTGTGATTTACAAACTTTGATAGAAGATAGAACTACTTGACTGCAGCAGCTGTTTAATCACAGTGGAGAATATTTTAAAATGACAACTTCAGTGGTGGTCTGTTCTGAACAATGAACAAAATAAAGTAGGCTGGACATAGAAGCAGCGCATTTGTAATGGCAAAATTATCAGAGGCACTAAATTCTAATGTTTAATCGCTTCTTAAGTAAATACTGCCTTCTGAGCGTGGCCCTGCAACCAGTGTGCTGTGACCACAGCTCCCTCTCCATCCCTCCTCTGGCTGGGAGTGCTGCTGGCTCTCTCTCAGGGTACGTTTGCGTGGTGCACAGCACAAGGGGAAGATCCAGTTTCCTACGTCTTGTAGCAAAAATTCTTAAAGCCGGTCCAAAACTTGATTCAACTGACTTTGGGTAAGATCCAGCAGACCAGATTTTCTTTGGCTGCATTTGTAGGTCTTTGGCACCCACAGCTGAGGCCAGATTTTTATAGGTGCTTGGTGCTTAACAGTCCATGGTGATGGTTCAAGGTACTTGGAAAATCCAGTCTCCTTAATAGGTGAAGAGAGAAGATTTTCCAGAGACCACTCCGACACCTGAACTTAAGTTTTAATATTCGTTCTGCTTCTTGAGCCACTTTCCTTTCTTCACTGTCAATACCACTGAGAAGATGGCATCCCTTGTTGTGAAACTACTCTATATGGAGATTCTCCTTGCTTCCAATTTTGGATCTTCGAGTGTAGGAAGCTGGTGAAACACATTTGTTAAATAAGGAGAGAAAATATCAGTTCTTTAGAGGAATGTGTAGTGTAGGTTAAGATACTATTCAAATTTGTGTATCCAAATACCCTGACCAAGAGCCTTATCTCTGTATTCAGCATCCCCTATGGGCTTCTAACAACATAGATCAAAAGAGAATCATCCTTTTTTACAGTTAACAGACCAATGATTTTCTTTTTTCTCCCTTCATGATTCTCTCTCCTCAAAATTGCTGCTTACTGAGTTCTTTGGGCTTACACTGTGCTCACAGGGAAACTAATGGGACTCAATTTATACAGTATAATTGCAATTTGAACAATTGATTATTTGCTTGACCATAGGGGGCACTTGTCTTTCACTTCAGATGATATAATTTGGAGAGAACGGATCTTTGCAATACAGCTGCAAAACAGTAATGCATACATGTATGTGGATGGGAAGTATTTGTACAGCCATATATTATATCCAAACTCTGAAAGGTGGAGGAAGGAATGAAAGAAAATGCAACTGCTTTGAAAAGAACAAACCATGAAGTAGATCTATATTTTATTTCTTTCCACTGGAAAAAAAAAATAGAAGCAAGATGGGAAAAATGAGATTATTTCACATGGTTCTTGTTGTTATGCAGATTGCCTCTTTATACCCATACGTGCAGCACATCTGGCTCCCTTGTGAGTTTGCTCTTTGAGCTGGGAGAAAAAATGCACAGTGAGATTAAGGGCAAAATAAGGTGGAAGGACAGAAAGGGAGAAATAGTTGTGGAGTGGGGACTAGATGGACTAAGGAGGATTTCCCTGAAAAGCTCCAAATCTGTCTTCTCTTCCCTTAAAACTTCCCATCTTACTGCACTGAAAACCGCTCTCTTTATCTCCCTCTTGTAATTGTGAGTGGTCAGGCTGGGGGTGCTCTGTGAGCAGTGCCAGGAGGGCTGACCAGCTTTGCCTGCATTTGCTTCTGTGTCCTGGTTTTCCTGCTGCTGTTCCTTGTCTTTTTCGTGGATCACAAGCTCCTAGGGGCAAGGGCTCTGCTCTATATGTTGGTGCTGCTGCTTGCTTAGCTGCTGGGATGAAGCAAATACCACCCACCTTGGTTTTTTTGTTCAGAAGCAAAGGCAGTACCTGAGACCTCCCTCAGAGATTCTCAAGTGAGAACTCATTTGTTCACACTGTGCCAGTGCTTTGCTGTGCTCTGAGCAGACAGCTCTGGAAAAGCTCCCTGGGGAGTGCAGGGCTCTCGATGCAGGGCAGCCTCCCTCCCCCTGCGGGAGGTGCTGCAGCCTTGTCTCGAATGATCCAAGGAGCACGTAGGATGTGTAGTGCTGGAGCACATGGAAAGATGATGTTTGAAACAGACTATTGATGAAAATCTTACTTTAGCGCTTGTTCTTTTAATCATGCGCCATGGTGGAACTTTTGAAGTCTCCTTGACATTTATCATCACCATGAGGAACCTTGCAGAAGGAAGATGCTCATTAAAGCACCTACACGTTTTACACAAGTCCACACACACAAATACAGAAATAATCATCCTGTAAATCTGCTTGCATCACAGGATAGATGGCCAGGCCCCCTTCAAGTCAGCCGACTTCCATACTGAAATGCTCCTTCTAATTAATTTTTTATTCTGTGAAATATAGCAAATGCTCTGAAATCTTGTGTGCTTCCTCCTGTGAGGTATGAGCCTGCAGAGGACCTGCCTGATTTTGGTCTCAGAAATCAGTGTTGAGACTCACTAGATTAACTTCAATCCCTAGAAGAGACCCAAGTGTTTTTGTCCACAAAATGTTTATTGGGGGACTCTGCATAAATGATGCTCTGCATTATAATTTGGAAAAAAAATTCTCCTCAGAGGAACTTTCTGGATTGTGTTCCTTTTGCTGGAAAAGTCTTCCCTCTGTGAATGAGCTATTCATAGCTGTACAAGAGAGGCTGAAATGGCTCACATTTTTTCAGCAGTGTAAGCCGTATCTTTTATCTATTGTTACACTTCCAGCTCCCTGTGCACTACATGACTGAGACAATGCACCAAATAGGTCACATGTGTTAAACTAAATCCTTATAAGATGTTACCACCACTGTCACACATTCCACAACTTGTTCTCAACTCTGAAGAAAACTACTATTATTTCAGGTTACTTTAAGTCAGGATTTTGAGTTTATTTCTTGCTTCCTCCCCGTTAGAAGATATGTCAGCTTTACCAAATACTTTTAGACACGGGAACACAGGGCTTTCTTTTAAATGCTTACAGGGATAAAGACAAAGAAATCCAATGAGCTGTGACAGCCATATAACCAGTCTCTGATAGCTGATCCTTGCAATATGTCTGTGGTTAGATATGCAGCTCCCCCAGTGCCTCCCTGCGGGCTCTCCTGCCTGGTGCTCATAGTGCAGCCTGCACATTTTGGACGCTCTGCTGCAAGCTGAAAGGAACATGGGAGAGGATCTGTGGTTTGGACCAGAGCATTTAAAGGTTGTCACAACACTTGTTCCTCTTACTGAACAGGGTAGAAGTGCATTCTTGCAAGCTGGTCCCCTCTGGAGTGCCATTTGGCACACAGCTTTTTGTTCCACTGTGTGGTTTCAAGGTGAACCCGTTAATTCAATATGACCCTTTTAAGAAGTACAAACATTACATGCTGCAAGGGGGAAACAAAGCACTTAGTGGTATGAATCATGTTTTAAGATGGAGCAGAGTTGGTGTTTGTGTTGCCCTGAACAGTTCCATTTTCAGTGGAATGAATTTGTCTTAGGAAGGCATTTGGACACATGATGCCTAATTGCTATATAAATTTCAGTGATTCTGGTTTTGCTTTGGAGGAGGGGTGGTGGTTTGGCTGGCCTAGGAGTCTTGTGACTCAGTTTACATGGCCAGATTATTTGAATTACCTTGTCAGTTTAGACTAATTTTAAACAGTGCTGTTGAACAGTCTTCCCTTTCTGTCAGGTTAAGCCTCTATTCCTGGAGATTTTCCATCAGAGCTCCTGCTCATCTCCTTCCTTGGTCTAAAGCATCTGCTGACAAAGTCCTGGAAGAGGACATAGAGAACATACTGTCGTGGGTTGTAGACTCTGTCTCCTACAGACTGCTTTCATTTATTTAGTCTTGGCAGACTGAAATGGTAATGCTGTGATGCTTGCAGCAGGAGATTGGAGTTCCAGGTAGCTTGAGTTTGGGATCTGGCTGGGATTACAGAAGTTGCTCAAGGGGGTGTTTTATTTCCGTGTCTGATGAAGAAAAACCCCACCATTTTCTTTTTCGTTAGCCTAGCACCCAATGGATAGCCTTGTCTTCATATAGCCCTAGTGTAACCAATGTCAAGTGTATCTTCTTGTGATGAGTTTCTGCTGCGTGCATAAGCACTCCTGAATCCAGCCCAAAGCAGCCAAATGTGGGGTGAGGGGGGCAGGGATCCCATAAATGTTTTCATGTGCTTTGCTGATATATTTCAGCTGAGTCCTGCAGAACACTGTTGTGACTCAAGAGCATATTTCATTGCTGTCTGCATTAGACACAGATCTCAACAGGTTCTTAGAAATCCTGGAGGATGGAAATACCGTACCTCTCTAAACAAACAGAAATGTGTTGACTTTTCAACTGTGCAGTGCTTAAGCACTGCACATTTCAACACCTTTTCTCCAGTTGTTACCCTACCTGGACTTCTTGCCGAGGGAAATTACTAGGAAACATCTGAAACGCTGTTGCTAGGAAACTATTGAAATATTATTTCAATAACGTTTGGCTTACTGAACTTTATAATGTAGTTTATGCTCAGGAATATTTTAAATGATGGTCTGCTTGGTGTCATGCCAGTCACTGAACACCTTCCCTTCCTACCTGTGAGGAGCCACTGAACAGGGTGCTGGTGGCAGTGGGGCGGCCATAGGATGGGGAAGGGTAAAGGAATAGCTAGAGGTGACAAGAAGAATAACATTTGCCAGAATTTGTTTGTGGAAGGACGGAGCACGTCTGAAAGGAGAAATAATTTCAGAGAAACGAAGGTAGATCCAAGAATGCCACCCTCTGTTATGCAGAGCTGCCTGGTTTGTGTGCGTTAGGAAAGCTCTTTGAGGAGACGTGGAAGTGCTGCTTGGGTGAAGTCCTGCAGTCAGCTGTGGCTTTTTCTGCAGTGTCTGCAACTCTCCAGCCTGGACATTGGCTGACAGTCACAGCGTGGCTAAGGCAGTTGGGATATCTGTGTGCTGTTTATAAAACAGTTGGGTGTTGTGTTTTCTGCTCACACTTTCCGTCGCTCCCCACAACTCCAAATTTTTTTTTTAATACTTACAAATAAGGAAAACTGTAGACTTTCTTTGAAGAGCCATTTCATACCTGCAAAGAGTCCATACATTGTTGCAGTGAGGCAGGAAGAGAAACTTTCATAATTCATGAGTAGTGAAAGCTTCTTTCTTTACTTCTGGGATAAATATTCCAACCCGTTAGGTATACTTTATATGTAACATTTACATCTTGCTGAGTGATTAGTTTAAACAGCTATTTTTATCCTGCATTTCAGCCCACAACTCTCTAATGTTAATTAGTATTAGGAAGGAAGTATGTTTTCTTCACATGCCATAGCAAATGTGCTTTATATAATGATTACAGAACTTGTTTGATCTTTTGTTTTTACTGAACACAGTCTACAGCACTGACGGCAAACTGTTTGGTTTTAGTTTTCTTGTGCCCTGGGCTGTTTTCCACTGTGTGAAATTGCTGAACTTTTTTTTTTAGGTGTTTTTTTCACAATCATTGAAACTGTTGGAGTAAGATAGAATTTCATTGTAGAGGTTCTTTAAATTGCTGTCTTTCAGTGAACAGTTCAAATAACTCCTGCCTCTCCCTGTTTTGGGCAAATTTGAGGGGCACGGTTAAAACTGATAATGTCAGAAGTTTGGGCAGAGGTATTCAAAGGTCACAAGCTGTTCAGGTGTTGCACAGGCCATAAAAGGAGGGTGTTGGTGGTGGGGAAGCCAGAATATACTAACCTTAGTGAATAGGCATTGCACAATATTTATAAATCAGTTATGTAAAACATCCACAAATTGGGCGAGTAGGGGAGTTTCTACTGTTGTTCCCATTCTGCATTCATGGTTGTAAATAATACAGGGACAATTTCAGCTGATACATATACACACAGAAATAGAGACATAATTATAGAACTATTAAAAGGTTTTTTCTTGCACTATTACAAGCAGAGGGGACCTGCTGATTCAAGCCCTCTAGCTCTAGGAAGGAGAAAAGTATGAACCTGAATACAAATTTTTTACTTCCTTCCTTTGGTACTTTGAAACTTCAGATCTAACACTTTGCTTGAATACTAAATGTCTATAGTATTTAAAAAGATTTTCCTCCCCAAATTTCCTAGAACTACATAAAATCACATGGAAGAAACTACTTGTTATTCTAGACCTGTATCACACAAATCAACTTGATGTTTCTCTCAATTAATTTAGAATAAACCAAGTATATTTTTACAGTTGCTTTTTAGTTGTGAACCTGTGACTATGAATTCTGTTGTTCTTAGAACCAAGGAAGTTGGCATAGTTCTTTGTAAACAGTTACATCCCAGGATCAAACTACTGATCCAGCATGTTGGTGTGGAGAAATGAGGGGATTAAGAGCCCATGAGGCTCTTAGGGACTGGACTTGAACTACTCTGCAACTTGCATCTCAGCTCTACATTGATGGACTGAACTGATTTCTACAAAACTGCACATGTATTTTGCATTTCACTGGCTGTGGATGCCAATTCTAGTTGTCAATTACCAGATCTGCGGTGCATTTTCATTAATTAAACGTACCTCCAGCATTCCTGCCTGAAACACTGAGGCTTCATTACTACTGTACAGCCTCCATAACTGTAGGCGTTCAGCGCTGAGATTTCTAAAAGAAAATGAAGTAACTGTTTAGGGTGTAGAAGAAGGAAGGTAAAACCCACAAAACAACCAAGGAAAAAGAAGGGCAAGAGGCAAAGAGCAGGAAGACGAAAGGAGGAATCCATCCCTGTGAGGAGTGCGTGTCCTCCCCCTGCCCTGACAGGTGCTCAGTCAGGGTTTGCTGTTTCTGGGATCAGATCTGTTCTTTCAGAAGATTTCAGAAAGCTCAGTCTGCCTCAGTGTCGTGGTCTGGGGGTCGTTTAACTTCCTGGCAAGAGGGATCAGTTGAAATATGGGTCGACTGCCCCACAGTGCCAAACCCCTTTCCCAGGCCCCTTCCCTCGCAGCCGTTCCTGTCCTTCTAATGCCTTTAAGGCACGAGTTCATGTGGCTGAGGCTTTGATGGGGCTGAGGTCTGTCGTTGTGCCACGGCCCCCAGGTTTTGTTTCAGCTGTTTTTCTTTGGCTGTGTGTGAAAGGGAGGTGTTTGGGGAGAAGGGAAGGAGGCGCCTGCCCGGCAGAAGGGGAGCGCTGGGCGCGGGTGAGTGACAGCCGGCGGGAAGCGCTGAGCCAAGGCCCTCGCAGCGCCTGAGCCGGAGTCATCAATAATGCAGAATGAATTCTTGCTTCCCTCGGAGCTGAGAAAATAATACCCAGCTGGAATTGAGCGAGTGGTAGGGGACACAGCACCCTTGAGATGGCAGGGCTGGAACTCCTCAAGGGGAGAGCTTTGGAGAATTGAGTTTCTCCCTGCGTATGCCTGATTTCTTCTCCTGCCCACTAGAAAATTGAGAAGTCAATTGGCCTTTTATTGTTGAGGTTGAAATGACTTTTCTCTCTCTCTCTTTTTTTTTTTCAATTAATTTTTTATTGAATTTTGAGAAAGGTAGATTTACAACTGCCACCGCAAAGGAGGGGAGAGAGAAATAAATATGAAATATTCAGGCTGGGCAATGGGGAGGCTGGGCTGGAGCCTGTGCCCCCCCTGAGACAAAGCCCCTTCCCAGGCCTCAGGAGCAGCTGGAGGTGACTGGTGGGAGGTCACTGGTACGTGCTGCACCTAATGGGGGCTGTGGGGGTGTTTAGGTGCTTTTTCTCTCTGAGAGTGAAGGTTCAGGCTAATGGAAGAAGTGGGTGTTGCTACGGGTTGGGTTTTTTTCAGTCCCTTGCCTTGTCTACAACCATTTTAACTGGAGATCGTGCAAAGCAAAGAGCACTGCTGACACTGATATACAGCAGTTTCTATGTGAATAATGATTTGTGAAGGTACCAGCCGTTGCTCCAGCCCTCACGTGAACAAAAACAGTTGCTGGAATAATTGTGGTGAAATAAAATAAAATAGTGACACTGAGGATCCAATTTGTTTGTAAACTCAAACATTTATGAAAGTCAATTTACAGCGGGTGTCTGTAATAATTGGCATCAATGCCCAGTAACAATTAACTGTAGCTATTTTCTACAGCAAGAAAATCTTACAGCAGTGCTCAGAAAAAAGAAACTCAGGTCACCTTGCATGGAATGCATTGAATCTAGTGATAAGCGTTTCATCTGATTTTAATAAATGTAATCCTGGCTGTTATGACCTGTGCCATCTGTAACATTATGCAATGTATCTGTTACGTACGGGAGATGTGACATTGTGTGAGGAAGTGGCAGTGATGGGACAGCATCTGATAGCTCAGCTCTGCAGTGTGGTGGCAGCATTCTTCTGCAATAGTAAGGCCTTTATTTATTTTTAAGAGATAAATTAATTTGCTTTGGCCTCAAACTCCTTATGTCATAGGTTATGATACTATTCTTTAATTTTCAATTTATTCTGTTTTTGAAATGGCCACAAATGAGACAATAACATTGTCTAGCTAAAGACTTTAGATTATAAAAAGTTCCAGATATTTCTGAGATGATTTGATACAACCATTTGCCATGGATGAAGTGGAGTCTGGCTTCCACTTTAACAGACTGGAATTGGAAAATATTTCTTACTTTTCACATATTCTACATCAAAGCAAAAATGACTGTGATTATTTACCAAAAATTGAAGGCATATGTCAGGTTACAGTCTCCTAAAAGACTAATATTCAATAAAAAAAGAAACTGGATTCATCTTAGATTAGATGGTAGATTCAGTTTGTTTGAGCTGTCATTCTGCCCTGTTTCGGCAAGTTGTGATTAGAAAATGATTATTCCATCCTTAAAGTTTAGCTGCATACCTGAAACAGTGTGGGCAGATTAGCCAGAGCTGCTGGTTCATGTTGCTATCCATGATTTGTTCTCACACATCTCCTGTGCACTCAAGGATGTTTTACCAGCGTACATCCCTTCTGTTTCATGCATTACATTTGGAAGCTGGGCAGAAAGGGGAGGCTGAAGATTCCATGGCCTCCAGCCTTTTGTTTATGAGAGCATCCTTCTAGCAATCAGTGTCTGTGTGGGGTAAAAGCAGATTTCTCCCTTGAGACAAGAATCCAGCAGCTTTGCCAAATGCACAATCTACCCTCTCAAACATTCTGCTGCTTCTGAGGCCAGGAGACACGTTTCTTGTCCAGGGAGGGAGGAGGTGATGGCAGTGAACCCTGAACCTCAGCCTGGGCACAAGGCTGTCCCTCCCCTGCAGTGCCAGCACAGCAATGCTGTCCCCTCCATGACTGCCAGTGCCCATACTCTCCTGTCTCTTCATGGCAGGATGTTCTCATGTGTGAAATGAACTGATACAAAATGTACTAAAAACTCAGAGAACAGTCTTATTTTCACTGCACTGAATGTGAATTGAAAGAAGTCCAGATGTAGAGTGAAATGCTGAGGTTCCCTTTTAGGCAAACCTTTTCTTATTTGATTTTTTTTTTTTTTCATTTTAAATGGAGCTTGAGTTGAGGTTTCATACTCCCTGCTAAAAACCTTTGGAGCCATGTAAAACTGTGTTCTCTTAACACAGTTTTGAATGGCCTTGCTCAAACACAGGTCATTAGAAAACATTTCCTACCTGCTTTTCTGCCCTCCTGCCTTCAGGGGAAGTTCGCAGTTCCTGCAGCCTTCAATAGGTAGGGTTGGCTGAGCTCTTGTTTAGGAGCCGCTTGCAGGTAATTCAGAAGCAAGGCTTTCACGAGCCCTCCTGAAACATTTCAGGATTTTCTGACAGTATTTTGCTCTTCATAGACACTACCACAGGAAACCTTTCACTTGCTGAATTAACTAATCACCAATCTTTAGTTGACTCCCCCACAGAAGGCAGGTTTGTTTATTGTGATGACTCAGAAGTACTTTAAATATCACATGACATTCCCCACATGAAATGGGTTCTACATCAATATAATTCTGTATGTTTTGCTGAGGTGTAGTTGAAGGTTAAGATTTGAGACATGGATCCATCCACTGTGTAAGAAGGCAGGATGGCTGTTGGAGTTTCTCAGGGCATGGTTTTTCTGGGCCTGCAGCAAACCCTCACTGGTGTTTGACAGCAGATAGTCTCATGTTTTCTGGAAAACAGCTTTGGAAGGCATTCAGATATTTTTAAATTGTGCTAACCAGGATGTTCAGACAATTTGGTGAAAATTAATGTCTGCTCAAGAAATATTAAGACTACTTTTGGATGTTTGATGAAGCTTCAGTCTTGCTGCTTTTATTCTTGCTTGGATCAGAGTTGTTCAGAAGGCAAATGGCAAGAGCTGCAAATAATGTGACAGCATGTGCTGCCACGTTTCTAAGAATGGTGCTTGTGTAGTAATAACAGTATCAGGACTCAGACATGCACCACTGAGGTCAGTGGGCTTCTAGAGAAATCTGCCTCATTTCATAATGAAGTGGGGGAGTTTTTTTGCCATTTTTTTCCCAAAACAGGGCTTTGTCATGTTGTTCCAGGAGCTCTATGGCTTGGGGAGGATGTGCTGGCTTTTCTGCACAGGTCTGTTTTCTCCCTCTCTAGACAGCATGTCTCTGCTTTCTGTGTTATAGTTTGGGGGAGCAGTAACAATGGTCTGCCCTCTCTCCCTTTGTCAGTCAGTTATGGGTTAGAGCTCCTCAGCCCTATGGAGATGGTGTGAACATGCACAGCAGGAAAGGTGCTGATAAACCCTCCTTCCAGTGCACTGCTCTCCCAAAGGCAAGGCAGTGCCCTCACTACCATCTTGTGTTTTGGTTCAAGCACAACAGTGTCACAGATGGTTGCTCTGCCTCTGTGCACTCCGTGGAGAATTCGTACGTTCTTCTTCTGTGGCTACTTCCCCTAACCTAAAATACAAACTTCTTTAGATGGAGAAATAAATTCGTGGTTTGATCTTTTGTAAATGGAAAAAAGACATATCAAGCTAAACCATTAAATGTTCACGGACCGAAAGAGATTTCAATTTAAATAGAATGCCGCCCCTGTGGAATTCATTGCACAATATTGTGTTCTTTTGTTCACTTTGTTGGAGATGGAGCCTCGTGTTGTAACTCCTTTCCTTCTGAGCAGACTTTAACTGTACATGAAATACCATATCTGAGGTGCAGAATTTATCTTAGTCTATCAGCTGTGCTGCTGTGTACTTGCTGCTGCCGTATAACCCACTTGTGAAGTTGGGATGATGTGTTACCATGATTTGTAAGGAGGATACAAGTATTTGTGTAGATTTCCCCCATTCAGCCTGGAAGTTGTACAATTATAAATCCTCTGTTTATTAGAACAAACAAACTATATATATATATATGTAATAAAAGGAGAATGAATTTTACTTAAGTCCTCTCTTTATGCCGTTTCACCTTTTGACCAGCTCTGAAACAATGACTATATAGCACTGATATGTGGCATTATTCAAATTTTATTGGGGGAGTATTTACTTTTATTTCAAAAGTAAGTATTAAAGATAAGGAAACAAAAGAAAAATAACCCTTCTGCCAGACTGATGGGGAATTTATGGCTATATAAATGAAAAGATCAGCTAAATTTTACAATGACAGAGAGCTCAGTTGGTTAAAGCATGGTGTTAATAATGCCAAGGTCGTGGGTTTGATCCCTGTATGGGCCATTCACTTAAGGGTTGGACTTGATGATCCCTCTGGGTCTCTTCCAACTCAGACTATTCTGTGATGCTATTTAACAAGCAGGACAGCCTTACAATTTTCATATTACTACGCAATATCTGCAGCTATGCAAACATAAAAGCAGAAATCAGAGTTATAGTGGCTTGTTTAAAAAGCCAATTGGATATCAGAAGGTAATATTTAAAACTGAGGTCTGAGTTAAGACTGTGTTTTTGATGTTTTACTTAGTGGAATGCAATAGTTGTACATTGGGGTGAAGCCTGAGAAACAAGGTGGGGAAGCTGACTTCCCAGTGAACAATCTCTCTAAACCCTACACATTTATTTGTGTATTGTGTTCCTCTTGCCAAAGGACCAAGTTTAGGCACCTATGGGATTAATTTAATTTTTAAATTACTGAAATTTTCTTCACAATGGCAGAAAGTCTTTGGGTTGAGAAGACCAATACTTGGGTCTAAAGCTTATGTGCAAATCCACTTTGGCAGTAGGTGCTAGCGTGCAGGCATTTGATGTCTGTGCCAACTCACAGAAGGCAAAAGGACAATTTTTGTGTGGTATGTGGCCTTTGTGAGTTCCTGATGTTGGGACAAAGTAAAGGAGGGACAATGCTTCCCTGCTGGAAGAGGCAGTGCCTCAGTGACTGCAACTATTGGCACTTCTAGGAGAGATCCAGGTTCAAATCCTTGCTCTGGGTAACTCAGAGCAATGGTTGGGTGTGGGTTTCACAAATTGAGATGAGTGCTGTAACGAGCAGTAATGGAGCCTCTGTCTCTCTACAGAACATTTTCTCTGGCCTGATCTTTGATAAAGCTTAATCAAAACCAAAAACTATTCTGAACAGCACCCATTAATAAGATAAACAATTTTTGAATAATGTTGGTTCAGTATTTTACAAGCAACAGTAACCAATTTATAAAACACTTTGGGATCCTCCTCCAGGCAATCTAAACAAATCTATTATGCTAGGACTGCAGCTGAAGAAGACCTGATCTCTGCCATCAGGCTTACTGCTCTTCTGCGTGTTTGGGCAAGAACAGGGGATTCAAGGAGTTTTTGTGAGGAAGGGATGGTGTGAAAAGTGAGGAATAAGGTCAGGGGTTGGCTTTTGTTACCACCTGCACAATATGTACTGAGAAGTCAAACAAAACACTGCTGTCCTCACACAGCTGGAGCCAGGGCAGGGGCTCTTGCCATGGCGTTGCTTTATCTACCTGTATAACAGGGCTCCCAGCCGTGTCACAGGACAAATTACGTGTTTTCCGAAGCAAAGAGCAGCTGTTCTTTCAGAAGCACCGGGTTTTGGTGGCCGATGGAGCTGTGGCCGCTCTGCGGCCGAGCCTCCCCCCTGCCCTTGGTGCCACATCCCTGACGCGGGTTCAGCGTCCCTGCCTAGGAGGGACTGTTTGCAGAGCACACCGAGTTCACGTCTCCTTGTAGTGCACGCTTCAAATGTACAGTTAATATCCAGCAGATACGTGGGAAGGCAAGTGAGCTACCTTTCATCTAATGTTTGTAACACAGAAAACCTTCAATATTGAGAACAGATAGACTGGAAGGTAGGTTCACATCTCTCAGCAAGAGAGCTGTAACTTAAATCTAATACACCTGATCAAGGCTTTCTCTCTGCCTTGTAGGTATTTTAATACAAATGTGTCTTTCATTTGACTGATTGAAGGTCTCCAACCTGCAATAAATGAAACATCTGATCCCCTTGAATCCAAATCACTTTTTCTTTGATTTTCTTTTACTTCTATTTCTTCTTTCTTTGTTCTATGGCTAGAGTCGAATTTCCCTTTAGAAATTGAAAGAATGTGTGTGGGTTTTTCTGCTCCTCTTACAGTGAGCCTGTGCAAAGGTCGAGTGGCTAGTTGACTAGCATATTAAGACAGAATTCATTTCACAGACAGTCTGTAGTGATGTGCTTTACATATCATTATCACGCTGAATTGAGGGAAACTGATTATACAAATTAGTTACTGTACATTATTCTCCAAAGCCTTTTATTTGCATAACCAATAGATTTTATGCAAAGAATATCCTGAAAAATCATACATGATCATGTATAGTTGAAAGAAAGTTGTTATTAACTAGGTAGGAAAATAAGTCGACGTTATTCACAATTTAAGTTTAAATTATTGTGTATCATGATATTGAGTGTATCAATTAGCTTATGCCAGATGTAGTCTTTAAAATATGATTCCTGTAAACACAATTGTGCCTGCAGTCCAGAGTGCTGGGAGCTGCTGATTCCAATGTTCTCTATAATTATGTCTTTGTATGAATCAATCAGTTTAAATATAGAGCGACAGTCTGTTAAAGCCATGACCTCCGTTGGGTTTATTTTTTACTTGGGTAGTCATGTCTCTTTCCAGATGTCAGTGACATAATTTGTAGGCTCAGCATTTCTTGTGCAGAGATTTTTTTTGGGGGGGGAAGCATGGGGAGGAGGGGAGGAGAACCTTCAGAAGGAGATGGGAGTTGGAATATAAAGCTGTAGAATCATTGAAAGTGTTGCTTTTAATCTATAACTCTAACCATGTTTGTGGTGAAGTGTTAACCCTCCTACACATGAACACACTTAGTCTTTGCATAGATATTGCGCTGGGTATTAAAATGTATGTCAGGCTGGAGAACAAAGAACACGTGACATTATGGACTGAATTCATAGTTACAATAAAAGCAGCAATGAAAATTCAATAAGGGGACTGGAACCAACAGTGTCTTTGTAGTTTTTATCTCTGCTAGAGTTTCCAGAGGAGCTGTTAGTGATTAGGGGCCTCATCCTGTGCGTGCTGGCGAGCCGTGGTCGCTGCCCCGCGCGCGGCACCGGGCGCTGAGAGCTCCCGCGGGCGGACGCTGCGCTGGGAGCACGCGGCACCGCGCTCCCCACGGCCCGTGGCTGCTGCTGCGCCCGGGGGGCTTGGCAGGATGGCACCCGACAAGGAAGGGAAAGCAGAGGAGAGCAGTCATTTAAAGTTCATTTTGCCTTTATAAAACTTTCCAGGGATTGGAAGCATGCAGCGACATCCAGTTGGCAGAGGAGATGAAATGCTGATGTGCACTATGTATGAAAACTAGACTTTGTGGTTAGTAGGTCTCCAATGTAAAACTTCTAAAAATAAGTCCTTAAAACTGTTGCAGTCCTTTTCAACATGTCATTTCCCTTACGTTCCTGTGTTTGCAGTAAACACATCTTTGATGCTAAAACTGGAAGTGTTTTATGTGCTGATTTTTTTGAACTGAGACACTCACCTGACTTTAACTTCAGTGGAATAAGACTGTGTTAAAAACACCAGTACTTTGCTCTGACAAGATGTTTGGGTGCAAGTCTGATGCATTTCAGAAATGTTTCTCTTTCAGTGAAAGTTTAGGTTTATTTTATTGATCACAAAATTCTAGCTTTGAAGGATAATTATACAGAACATTCCATGTTGTATAAGGTGTTTATTTACATTTTCATTAGAAGGAATTATTTTATTTAAATATTACCTGTTTTAATTGCATTCTTTTTGCACCTATAAACTTTAATAGCCCTAGTCACTGATATTATTTTGGGAGTTTGTGAGATTACATAGGTAATGTATGTAGTAACGTATTTTCAGGGTAGCTACATTTTTATTTCTTTTAAAGTTTTGAAATAATGATCGAACTTTCAGTCTTTCCTTTGTATTTTTTCTTTGGATTAGTTTCAAGCTGGAGTGAAAGCCAGCAATTGTGAGGTAGCATGGATTTGACATTTTCTCATGTACCCTGCGTATTATTTGCAGTAAGATTAGCATCAGAAGGACTGACTTAGATCAGTTGTCTTTGCTTATGCACACCCTATGTTTCTCAGATTTTTGGAGGGTTTTTGGGGGGATGGGGGGTTTGTGTGGTGATATTTTGTTTCCCCGTGCAAGCATACTGGATCAGCTCTAGCTGGGACTTGCCAGGTGGAATGTATAGCTGGAGGATAAAATGAAAGCAAAGAAGGCAATGTAAAAAATTAGACATTGGAATGGGTACAAAGGAGAACCCGTGTTCTTTGAGATTACAGTCCTGAAATGAGCAGCAACGAGCTGATAAAGCAACATGGACCTGTGTGGATAGAAGAGGCTGCTTAAACTCAAGACATAAATTATTTAAGCACCCTGGTGTAGGGGTTATAGTTGTCCTCAGCTAGGGGCAAATTCTGTCTCCAGTGACATGTGCACCCACTTACAATCAGTGAAGGCTGGAGATGTGAGAGACCAGGTTCTGTGCTTTAGCTTTTTTTTCTTGTGTGACTGTTGGCAGAGAGTTCCCCTGAAATGCATCTGGGTAAGTTAAACCTGTCACCCTTGTGACAAGAATACTCACATAAGTAGCCATAATGGTATCAGTTCTTGCAAAATATTTAAAGAATCTGGCCTTTGGCTAGTAGTGTTTTTCAGATGTCACTTTGCTTTTAGTAGTATAAGAAAAGTTACATTTTTACCCTGAATAGTAGATTTATTTTGAAATTAAGTAAATGGCAGAACTGCAGCTCTCTTCCTTCCCTGCATAAAACCTCTTTTAAGTTCAAAGTGTTCAGATACATAACTCTAAGCTCTCTCTTCCTGATGCTCAGTGGGCTACCTTGCTTTTTTTAAAATTCATGGCAGGGTCTCAGAGCAGGGCTGGCAACCTCAACTAAAGTAACTGCTGCTTTTATTTCCTCATGACTTTGGTTCTCTTTTAAGGTCTCAAAAGACCGCACAAACCAGCTGACAGAGCAGGAAGAGAGATGAAAGATGGAGATGGTAATTTTCAAAAAGAAATTGTGTTGCAACCGATGAGTTCTTTATGACATCTACTTGAAAGCATAAATCAGCCCAGGTTCAATTAAAATTGCATCTAAATTGAACTAAATGAGCTTTTCCTGGTTTAGAGTTTCCTTATGGAAGTTTTGCACATCTCTGAATAGCAATGGCAAGTTCTCAGGAAGCTGAAACCATGAAAACTCTGAGGAGGATTTTAATGCCCACTCCTGACTCCTGCCTCCCACCCTATAATTTCTCTAATGTTGAAGGCTAAATTCTTCATTAAATATAGGTATAAACAGTGCTTAAATAATGACCGTATTCTCTCTATACGTTGTCTCAGTTGTTCGTGCTGCCTTAGTGTTTTAAAGTTAATTGTGTTTTTGTTTAGCTTTTCAACAACTTACTAAAAACCCTAGACCTCAGGCATGATTGCAGATGTATCTAAAAGGTTAATTTAAGAGCAATTAGAAAACTCCCTTCACTGGAAGTGAAGTAGCAGAGGCTGGACAGGCCCAGACTTTGCATTTAGGAAACTCCCATGTTGTATGACAGGTTTCCATCATCTTGCCTTGGCTGAGGTTTATTTGAATTAGAAGGTAGCAGATTGGCGACATTTTTTTTGGTTTAGATATCATACTCAACCAAGACTGACTTTTTATAGAGGGGTAAGAAAAAAAGGCCTTGGAGATTGGTCACTGAAATTAAATCTTCAGTATGGAATGCATAAGGAATCTGAGAAAATCCTTGCAGTTTCTACTGGAATGAGTAATTTCAGAGAAGTAATCTAGCACTCAGCTCCTTTAAATCAACCAATAAAATCTTGCTTTATAGAGGAATAATCACATGGAAACAAATATACCCCCTTGCAAAACTTCTGAAACCATTGCCTGCCAATGGAAGCACGTTGGTTCCTTTCATAGTTCTTGCAGATCCCGTTTACATAAAAACCCAGAACTCAGCTAGAAGCTGCTGGTGTAGTGTGAAAGCATTTTTTGAGCCAGAGCCACTTCATAAAGAAAAAAAATGCTTGCTTGACACAGACCAAAAATGACAGTGTAAGTGGATCACCTGCCTGAAAGGCTCTCAAGCAGTACAGCTGTCCGACCCTCATGTCATCCTCTCCTGACCCCTCAAGAATTCCTTTGATCTCCCATGAAGACATCAGCCTCCCGGGCTGTCATCGCCCCGCAGGAGGTGCTGGCCTGCCCAGGTACAGGTGCTGCAGCCGTGGCCATCCCCAGAGTGCTCCACAAGCTGCTGCTCTCGTAGCCTGAAACACTCGGTGGAACAGCTGCAAGTGCCTGAATGATGGGTTTAATATTTAAAAACTTTAAAAATGAGGAGAAGCTGCAGCATTTTCATAAGCAGCCTCCTTCTTCTTGTTGTAATGCTGCCCACCAAATTAACAAATTTGGCACTGCTTTTGCTTACTTTTGAATGTCACCATTTCACCAGGCAATCAATTGCATCTGTACCTTGCTGCAAAGACTTCTCATCTGGAGTGCAAGGCTCCTGTTGTGGCCTTCAATCTTTATATAAGTGGGAGTGCTGGCTTACAAAGCAAAAGCTGAAACCCTTACAGAGGTTTTGTATGAAATCCTTGTTTATGAGAGTTATTCACCTTCCTGTTTTCCACACTGACAATATGCCAGGTTATTGCAGCTCTGAGGAGTTCCACCGATTTCGCAGGGACTGTAGTAGTTTGCACTGTGGATGAGAATTCAAAGCATAATGAAAACACTTGTGAATCTGTTTTATTTCATGTAGCAATGGAGTAGGAGAGCCTGAAAAGCAGTCTCCCCGATGAGCAGGTGGCAGCTTTCAAATGAAGAGTAAAAATTTCTTAGGACACCCTAATTTGGTTGCTTGTCATGACCTGGTTCACAGACGCCACTGAGCATCAACAGTGTTTGAGTGCCAGGGTCCTCCAGGACCCTTTGGAAGTCTCATTCTGTACAGGAGGGTTGGGATCCATATGGTAAAACCAAAGTGTGGCCAGATGTAGCAGGAATTTGTATGCTACTACCCTGACTCCTTGTATCAATAAAGAGATGTTTTTGTAAAATATGAACAAACTACAATTTCACTGGAATGTAATAATTTTCAGCTCGATTGTGCTGATGGCACCGAGCCCAGAGCCTCGAGCAGCCGCGGAGGTGACGCCTTTGGGAGCACAGCCTGCAGCCAGCTGGGGAAGGGAGAGCCCCTTGTCCTCCCCCCCCACTTCGGACTGAATTGTGCCTCTCGATAAACAAGGAGGGCAGTGCAACTCTGCCCAATCGAGTTAAATTGCATAAGATCAATTTTTTAAATATTTTCCCCCTAGTCTGAAGAGGGTATTTAAAAAAAAAACAAAACTTGCAAAATCACATTTTAAAAGGTTTTGAATTGTGTTTTTGACCTTTTTAATGTTACTTTTGACCTTTTTAATTTTCTATATTTTTCTATACTGCAAATATATATAATTTATTTTGGGCAGTTAGGAAAGGAAGCAAATTCAAATCTCTTCCTTCTGTAAGTATACTAAAAGGTGATGTCACAAATCTGCTGATTCGCTAAAGGAGATTTAATTGATGCTTTTCAAAAATGCCATTTATATGAAAATAACAGTTTTCATCGAGCCAACCAACCTGCAATATTTTGACACTTTTCAAATAGCTTTTCTGCCTAGCTTTGTCACAAGCAAAAAGAAAGATATTTGAGAATTCCCCTCATCTGGCCCTTCTTAAAGTCCTGCTTACTGCTCTGAGCAGCCTTAGAAATTAGCCCGTGGCAAGAAATGTATCACAGCAGAATGATGCATTCCTTTAGTGAATGGNAAATATTTTCCCCCTAGTCTGAGGAGTTTAAAAAAAAAAAAAACAAAACTTGCAAAATCACATTTTAAAAGGTTTTGAATTGTGTTTTTGACCTTTTTAATGTTACTTTTGACCTTTTTAATTTTCTATATTTTTCTATACTGCAAATATATATAATTTATTTTGGGCAGTTAGGAAAGGAAGCAAATTCAAATCTCTTCCTTCTGTAAGTATACTAAAAGGTGATGTCACAAATCTGCTGATTCGCTAAAGGAGATTTAATTGATGCTTTTCAAAAATGCCATTTATATGAAAATAACAGTTTTCATCGAGCCAACCAACCTGCAATATTTTGACACTTTTCAAATAGCTTTTCTGCCTAGCTTTGTCACAAGCAAAAAGAAAGATATTTGAGAATTCCCCTCATCTGGCCCTTCTTAAAGTCCTGCTTACTGCTCTGAGCAGCCTTAGAAATTAGCCCGTGGCAAGAAATGTATCACAGCAGAATGATGCATTCCTTTAGTGAATGGGCTGAAAACGAAGTGGCAGTGCAGTGTTTCAGTTGTAATATGTTGATGAACCTGTCAGAGCAAAGACAAACCACGCTGACTTCTCTGCCTGTTGGAGCACAGCAGCCAGGGTTGTAACTGAGACATCACAGGACAGGTGCTTTGAAAATTACAGAATTTAAGAAAAGGATCATGTGGCTTTCCTGTGTGATCAAGAGGTTGATCCTTGCAGATTTCAACACCCTACATCATTATTTGCTCCTTGATCATGTGTGTTTTATGTTAATAAATAATCCTGTAGATTTGAAATGGCTTTTCACATAAGTAATTAATTTCTGTGCCTGTGACCCAGCAGAAGTCTAATTTAAACCTTTTAAAGGTTATTTTATTCAGAAGTGAGTTTCCCCCTGTTACACATAACCAGTACTAACCATTGAGGTGATTCACAGGTACGAGGGGTACAGAATCAGCTCCCAAGTATGATCTCAAAAACCTGTAATTTTGTTAGTAAAAAAGCCCCACAGCTATAAGCAAGACTGATGGTTCTGCAGAATCTGGGAGCTGCATTGCTTCTGCCTTTTTTCTTTGATTTTTAAAAATGTTTTATAGATTTTAAATAAATCAAGAATACTGTATAAATTCCACACTGCACAGAATATTTAAAATCTTTTTAGTACTGGGCCTTAGCTGTTACCTGGAGGTCTGTAAATACCTGCAGTGGTTTACTACTGATAATGCTGTAATTACATTTCAGCGTTTACTCACACTTCTGCTTTTTTGTGTTTGTGTTCAGCAGTACAGTTCATTTGAAAAGTGCATAAAATATAAATATCTAAACTTCAAAGATGCTGTAGTAGAGGTAAATTGCCAAATGTTCTGTGATTTTCTCGATAGTTTTATGATAACATAAAGCCAGTGTTTCATCAAAGAATTTTTTTTTCTTTGAGAAAGGATTGCACCAACTGGATATAAATTATAAATCATGTTCTGTTTTACATGTGAAATGGGAGCTCTGAAGTGTATCACACTTGAGCAGACGGAGGCTAGGTGTTTTCATGTTTTTCTGAGCCTGTTTTGTTTGTGATGCCATTTCCTATATAATGCTTAAATTCCTTTGCATAGGGGCAAGAAACTATCACCAAATAAATACAATTACCCACAAGTGTTACTAGCAACAGGGACAATGAGAAAATCATCAGTAACACACTGCACCCCCCCCCAAAGCCTGAGTGACGTTTGTAACACACAAGTAATGAGCTCACTGAGCAGCTGTTCGGGTTTTATGACATCGGAGATTTTATTTAACAAAATGAGTGATCAAAACAAGTGAATTACAAAATGCTAAATATATATTTATTCAGGTAGCCAAAGTTGTTTCTGGCTTTTTACATTCTAGAAGCACGGCTGAGTTTTGGTACAATTTAGAAAACTGGAAGGAGATGTGTTTGAAGGATGCTCCCCAAATTACAGCCTGTTTGTTCATTATTGTTAATAAGCACAATTTTATTGTGTTTACAAATTGCAAATTGAGCTGAGATTTCTCATTCCTTTGGTAGCACCTTCGCTACCAGGTAATAACATTAAAATCATATGACATTTGAATGAAATAATTTCCTGGCTCCGTGTGCTTGCAAACTGCTTTTAAGAATGAGTGGGGAAGGCAGCAGAGGGAAGGGACAAGTTTTGCAGAGCAGAGATGAGGAAAGGCAGCCTCTGTGTGTGTTACACTGACAGGGATGAAAGCGAAAGAACCCAGAAGCACTTTTTAGCCAAGAAAATAACTGGTGTGGGCTCCGTAGACTTAGCTTAAACCAGCTGTAAACCAGGAATTTCCGTCATTGTTATTGACGAGACTTTGAACGCTTTTATCAGCTGCATGTGTTAATAGCTTGTTAATGATTGATGCTGAGGTCTTTTATGACACTGAATGAAAGTGAGAAATAAGTGCAAGATTTCGAGGTGACTTTTGCAGTCACATTCTTTGCCTAACACTCTTTGCAGAATTTTAGCTATGTTTTAAAACATTTATGCCTGCTAGAATTAGATAGGTTACATTGCAACTCAGGATAACACAGAACTACCCGGGCTGGGCTGTGCATTCAGTCCTACACTGAGCAGGAAAAATACAGCAACCCTCAAATGAAAACCTGGATTTTAGAAGGTGGTGGATTTCTGCCAGTGTATAAAGGAGGGTAAAATGTATAGGTGACTTGGTATGTGAGGTAAATAAATACCAGATTTGCTGAATGCTGTCTAAAGAGAGCACCTTAGCACAATGCATTTCTCATCGGCCGGGTATTGTAGAACTTCACACAGCTGATCTGCATATCAGCTGCACTGAGCCTTTCTGCTGACTGTAGTTACTTCTGTGTGGTTATTTACCTCACATGTAAGCACACTCCTCCTCTGCCAAGTAAGAATCGACAGAAATCTGGAAACACTGAGTACTTGGTTCAGGAAAGCAGAGAAAATGTGTAGGTGTCTGTAGAATTTAATATGCATCTATTTTTTCTCTGTTCCCATTATTCCTTTTTACCATTACTGCTTGCCTGTCACAAATCCAGTTAGTGAGCTTTCTACATTGCAATAAACTGCTTTTCAGGAAGAAAATTTGTTTTGTGAGCAAAGCCTTTTTCCTAAAACACAGCTGTAATTTTCTGGTTTTTCACTGCTTCACAAAGCATTTAAAGAAAAGCAAAATAATCTCTAGCACTGCATTTACTGTACTGTTCCTTCTTTCTGCAAAATTGTTTTTTCTATTTCCAAACAATTTTGTTCTAGCAAAAAATTCTTATAGGGGTGAAGCAAAGAGAGATAATAAAAATAAAAGAAAAATCCTAAATAGATGCACAGATCCAGCCCAGAACAAGCATAAACCTAATTACTGGTGCAGTTGTGTAAGATGTGAAAGATCCAGGTTGAAGTCCCTGCTCTGAATCAGGGACTTAAACCCAGATTTGTCATGCTTTGAACAACTGTTTTAACTGCAACAATTGTTGTGTGCTTTCTAGGTTTGACAAAATAAATTCAGTTGAATACCTAAGAAAACTCTCCTGTGAGGGGGATTGTCAGAACTTATATGTTCTTGTGAAAGTTATATTTCCTGCAAATAGATAGCTCCTGAAAAAATAGCATCGGTTATTTTGTTGAGCTGTTTATTTTCCTTTCCTCTGATCAAGTGAATCTTGACTCATAACACACCAGAGGCTTAAATGCTAGTGTTGGTTTCTCCAGCCTGTGTTAACTCTCCGTGTTCTAAATGGTACAGAGTTTAAATACAGTCAGAGAATATTGTGAACCTTTCAAGATAGCTTTGGAATAGAGCAGCCCTTGCTTTTGGCTGTCATCCTGAATTTGGGTTAATTTTTTTCTGTAGTATTGTGATAATGAGTAATTCTAGGAATTGGGAACCCTGCTGTAATATGTAAATGACGCTGGTGAATTGTCTCTGGTCACTGTGTCCCTTATTCTCATTATTTATTCATGCTTTTTTTTTTCTCTCAGAAATAACAAATTAAATCTTAGGAGACTTGGGGGTTCAAAGGGTTGGTCATTAGTCTTTACTAAGTCCAGTTCTGAAGAGCTTAGAACAGGAAACACAATTAAATTTAACGTTTCAGCATTTCACTGAGCCTAAATTCAGACAGCACTTCCACTTTCCTCAAAGGATGTACAAAAGCCTATTGTATGATTAAGAAACTGATTTTTTTTTCATATCTAGTCATTATAAGCAGTTCATTCTGGTTTCAGCAACATTAGCGGGTTTAGATATTCCTTTATGTAGAATAAAAACCAGCAGAAAACCTTGATGAGTTTTTTGACTGCATCCACAGCCCCTGTACGCTTTCCTGACTGGTTCATTGCAGACCAGAGTTCTTACAAACGAGACCAAGGCTGCAGGGGAGTGATTTCTATTAGCAAATAAGAAATGGTGGCTTTGAATATATAGTAGTCATCATGAAAATGCCAACTCTTACTGCAATGTAGCATCAAAGAATGATGGCTCCTTTTTTAAAGGAGATTTCTGTAAGTGCTGTTAACAAATGGTTCCTTTTTTAAGGGAGGTTTCTGTAAGTGTTGTTAACAAATGCTGACTCTGTAATAGGAACTACTGTAGAACATGTACAAGTACAAGAGAGGCAGAAGTGGCCAAGAACTTCCTATTTGTTTTTAAAACTTTATCCTTTTTGCACAGTCTTTAAAAAACCTATTAGCACCAATGATGCTTCAGTGATGTTCAGAGAGGCTGACTGCAGCCCAGCAAAGCCTGTCCACTGGCCTGCCTGGGCAGATGTTGGAAGAGCCACGTGCAGGACAGTGCCTGCTCTGATGTCACCCCACATTATCTCCTGCCTGTCACTTATTCTGCAGTTAAAGCCCCAGGAAATTCAAAAGGTAGGTCAGCATTTGGGGTAAGAGCAGACACATAAGTAATCACTGTGGTTGATCCTCTGCAAGTTCTGTTGAAAAAATGGAGGCTTCTGAATTGCCACAACATCTTTTACATCACCATATCTTGTTATATTTTACCAAAATTATTAAAATCCATGTTTCATGTGGATTTCAGGGTACATACCAATTCTCTTTGCTTGCCGTCAGTAGAAAAACACTCACAGGAGATTGTGCTCCTATATTGGGAGAACAATAAAAGGTATAGCAACCAAATGTTTCCTGAACTTGGGTGTCAGGAAGAGCTGTCTCAGCTGCATGCAGGGGAATTGGAAATTTGGTCTAGTGCTGCAGGAGCTGAAGACACAGTAGAGTCAGTGCCACGTGGTGGTGAGGCCACCCGGAGAAAGTCTGGCACCAGCCAAGCCCAGCGAGGGCTCCTTGCAGAGAATCGCTGCTCCTTTTGCTGTTGTGTTACCCGGGAACTCCCGCTCCAGGAAAGTGTGTGTCTGCATTTATAGAGCAATGGTCTCCACCTACCTGTCCAAAAAGCAGGAATGGCAGCACATCGGGAATTCCCAGAGGGCGGAGAGGGAGCGCCTGTCCCTGTGCTGACGCCGGGGAGCGAGGTGTGTGCTCCTGCCCGGTGAGCGCGATCTGCTCTGGCCCCAGGGGAGTGCAGAAGTTGTTCCACTGTCACCACAGTTTGCCAGGGGGATGCACGCTGGGAGTGACAAACGCTCTGGAGGAGTATTAGCAGTGAGTCAGCAGGTGCTGGTGTGATAAAAGAGACGATGCTGTAGCTAAGGTGGATTTTTTAAAAATAAATTTATAATGAGCAGCTAAAAAGTCCAGAGCTATCAGAGGAACAATTTCTATAAGTTATTTTTAACTACTAATAAAAAATTGTGTGTTTATTAGGCAGTTAAACTGTTTTCATTTTAAGAACGAGTGAATTCACTGGGACTGTCTCTGTTTTCCCCGGGTTTGCTGAGAGGAAACTGATAGGGGAACTTTGAAATAAAGATAGAAGGTGTTGCTGAGCCAGCCAAATCTCCTTAAAAGCTGAGACAGGTTTTTTCCAGTAGTCCATCTTAACCCTTCAAAATATTTTTATTAACTTAAACTTTTATAAAACTTCAGGATATTGTTTTATTTATTTTGAGGAAGAAGTTCTCAGAATGTTGAAAAGTTTAACATGTGTTGAAATGATAACACTGAAAGATTTTTTTGGACTTCAACAAAAGAGCTGTTTAAAAAATAAACTGTACAAGCATCACTTTGTCTAAAGCAGAAAAAGATATTTTTTTGTTGTTGCAGGGGGCAGGACCATTATTAAATATCTTAAATTTGAGTTATAGGCAAAAAACACCAACAAAAAAAAGTAAAGGGAGAAAAAAACGTATTTGTATTCCAAAAAAGCAACAAAGTAAAAGGAAGAGAATGTGGCCACACACTCAGCAGTAAAAAAATATTGCCTCAGTGATAGGCTTGCTTGTGAAAATGGTCCATTAATGTTTTCATAGTTGTGAGACTTTTTTTTTACTATAGTCATGCAAGCTGTGTGTTGCCGAGCTCCTGCTGAGCAACAGTGGAGGAATTACTGGAGCTCCATTCACAGTTTCAAAACTGTTTTGCATTAATGGACAGCCTGAACTGGATTTGGGTTAGGTTTCACTCTGAGCTGTAGCTCTCTCTCTCCACCCCCTAAAATAATAATAATAATTACAAAAGTATGAGGTAGGACTAGCGTCTCCACCTCCTGTTCATAACCGAGCAAACCAAATATTATTACACACATTATTGAAGGGGTGAGGAAAGTTAGAGGTCACGAACTGAGCTGTATGAATAGCTGGAGGTCAGATCAATCACAGACATGTATTTCATGACTGAGGCTTCAGCCCGTAGAGACTGGGTTAGTTAAACTGCCTTCTACCCGCCGATCACATATTCTAATTTTAACCACAAATTAAGCAGCTAAAAATTACATAAACTAGAGGATTCTTGAGTGTTTAGTAGACAAGTAACTAAAACATTACTTTTTTCCTTTTATTAATGTATGAGGAGGAGTGGAAGTAAGGGAAGACATGGAGATGAAGGTGGGTGTTGTACTTGGAAATGAGGTAGAATTCACAGCAAAATAATGCCAGTCCTGTGTCTTAGCAGTAATTGTGTGAAGGAGAAGCTGGTAGGGAAAGAGGGGAATTGTCTGACATGAGAAGTAAGACCTTTTTTGAACATTCTCTGAATGTCAATGAACAGCAAAGGATCTCAGACCCCCAAAAATTAATGCACATGATACTACTGTGTCTCCTGATCTATAGGATCAGATAGACACTTTTAATTGCAGTTTTGGAGTTAGATCAAAATGCTGGTAAACCATGAATACAGAATGTTGCTAATGGACTGGGAAGGGGAGAAGGTGGGATTTAGGGCAAACCGACCTGATTTGGTTTGCATCAGACCCCTTTGAAGTGGCAGCAGTTTGTAGTTGCTTTGTGTTTTGCATTGCTACCTTTTCATATCTGAAGATTCAAACAATAGCTCCTGGTTATTATCCCACATATTATTGATTAAAAGATTTGCCCAAAGACCTTCCATCTCACTTTCCAGCTTAGAGTGATTTACTTTTCTTTTTACTCCCTGTAACATATGATTAATGCTGAGCTAGAGAGTCCCAGTGAGATGAAGCAGAGTGTCAGGTAAGATTTGTCAGCTCGGAAGTATAGATTATTTTATGTTTCTCGAACTTTGTGGGCCCAGGGAACAGAGATCTTGATTGTTAAATCCATCCACACTTTCCCTAGGGCTATAATATGCCAAAAACATTAAATAGCCCACTTAATACATAACCTCATTCTGTATGCTTGACTATTTTGTTTTTAATTTTTCTTCCCTTTCCAGGCTGCTCAAATGAGATGGGATCAAAGAAAAAAATTATCCTCACTGGATTTTGTTAAAATATTAATAGGTTAGGGTTGACTGGCTAAATTGAATATCTATGCTGATCTTGCTTGCATGTTTAACTTGTGCTTAGGAAAATATGTTTCCTAGGTGATAACCTTTTATGTACCAGCCTGACTTCATTGAAATGCATAGAGATAAAAATATGTCACACTCCATGGCCATGCTATTCTTGTGTGGCAGTGTGATTATTCAGATGATAATTGACCCCCACCTGTAGACAGCTCAAATTCTGTAGTCAATCATTCTATTTGATGTTAAAATATGTGAAAGTACAATTATATAATTTACATTACAAATCATCCTGAATGCCAGGCATCTCAGAACCACTGACAAACGAAAGGGAAAAAAAGTCAATAAATGAAGTGAATTACACTAGGCAAAGAATTCAACTTTTCTTATTAGCTCTTGCACAACAGCTTTTATGTGGGTGTTGTTGATAGAGCTCAAACAAGATACTGCTCAGTACCAAAATCTGACTGCCTTTTAGCCCCTTCCTGACTTTGGTGATACTTTCTGGACAAGAATACCTCCTTTCACTGTGGAGATGGGAGTTCTCACCAGCAGCTGAAGGTAGAAACACATCCATGTCAGCACAGATTTATGCCACAAAGGCAATGGGCCAGTGAGCTCTGCTCCAAATACCCCAACTTTTAAACTCCTGTCTCTGTGGACTTTGCTGTGTATTTTAAAGCTGTACAGAACAGGTAAAGAACATGTTTGTATGATCACAGATTGCTGTTGGTCATGCACCTGATTAAGGCCTGTTACAAACTCTGTTGTCAGTCCTCAAATAACATGGGTAAAACCATCCAAATCAGCTCATACCATTCCTGCATAGGAAATGTGTGCGGTGGTGGGCTTAGATCACATTGCTGGTTCATCCCAGTGTGTCTGTCTGAGTGTTGGACACAAAGAATGTAAATTTCACATGAATTTCAAGGTAGAAGAAGATTTTTTAATTACGTGTATTTCCTCCTCACATTATTTTGGATACATCAGCCCCTTTACAGCAATCTCCAAGATATGGCTGTAGATTGTATCTCAGACATGGACTATTCCTGAATTTTCAAGGCTATGCATTTTAATCCTCTGTTTAGTTATTATTATTCAAAAAAAGAAGCTTCTTCTTGGGCAGGTTATTCCACAGGTCTGTACTGGAGCATTCCAGTCTGTTCAGCGAGACAGACCCAGCTTGGAAATGTGTAATCAACCTTGTAGCACGAGAAAACTCAGTGTTAAATCAGTTGAAGTACCAAAAAGGGGAGCATGAGAACCAACACAAAATATTGCTGCTGGTAAAACAGAATTTAAAGCTTCTCTC
Source organism: Ifrita kowaldi (assembly GCA_013398055.1). Taxonomy (NCBI): domain Eukaryota; kingdom Metazoa; phylum Chordata; class Aves; order Passeriformes; family Cinclosomatidae; genus Ifrita; species Ifrita kowaldi. The sequence continues at coordinate 169,020 of VZRS01008399.1, forward strand.
CTGGCTCTCCTCGTGCCATTTTAGACACTTACTCCTCAGCTTCACACTGAGGAGTACAGGAAATAGCAAGTTTTAAACTTTTCTGTTTGGGTTTAAACATGCATTTATTTTGCATTACTGTAATAAAGACTTTGTCAGCCATAGATTCTCCCTTATAATAATATATAAATAAATTGTAAATCATACACAAGTTGAGAGATAATGTTGCCTTATTTACAGTCTGTCTGCAGTACAAAGAAAAGTGCACTTCATCATCCAGATCTACAATGAGTCGGTTAAGCAGCTATACATTGAAATTATTATGTGTCTTAAGCCTCTATATCTTACAAAGGAAGCAGACAAAATAAATTTTTTAATCCTGGCCTTCATATTCTCAAGTTGTTCATTAAAATTCCTTGGAAAATAATGTAAAATTTTGTCATGACCTGATTTGTACTCTTCTACAAAAATGTGCAGAATATCATCATTTCTTCAGCTGTTCTTTCTTTCATGAGGGTGAGACCTTTCATAGAACAAAACCAAATGATGTAAAATTGATAAGTATCAGATTCCCAAGTACAAATATTCTAAGAATGGTTCATCACAAAGCAATTGTGAAACAAGACAAAAATCGAAGATATAAAATTGTTTCAAACAGCCTGAACATCCCTGATAGGAGAATAAAAAGATCTTATTCAAAAGGCTCTGGTTTACCATGTGGGCTTATTTCTCTGCTCTTTCCTGGCAGTTCTGTGAAACTTCAGCTCTTCTCATCACTCTTAATTTGGGAACAGAATAATCATCATGTTATAGTTTGTCACCCGATCTGCTGCAAACAGGAAGAAATTCCCACTGTTGCTCAATGCAGACAGCCTGTTAGGATAACCTCCAGACAGGGAAATACGTATTTCTCACTTTATTTCTCTCCCTCTTTCTCCCACCCGCCAAGGCTGTTTTCCGTAGTTCTTTTTAAAAACGGACACTACCAGAAGCTTAATTCAGCCCTGCCACAAGTGGCTGCCGTTCTTCTGACCTCAGCAAAATTCCTCAATCATTATCCCAGGTGTGAATTTGGCCCGTTGTCTTTAATTAAACCTCCAGTCTGCTCTCAGTAAATTTCGCACTCTTTACAAGCATCAAATTATGTTCTTCAATTAGTTGTGTCTTTTCTTCTATCCTTTTAATTTCAGGCCCATCAAAGACCTGGTTTACTAAATCAATTTCAGTGGGAATTTACACATTGTGAATCATAATGGGATGCAAAATTGACTTGGCTAATGAATAGTTAGTGGCTTTGGGGTTAATAGTTTTGGGTTTTAGTCTCAGGTACTTTGTAATAAATTTAATTTTGATATTGCTTTAATGAACACAATGTATTACTTCTCCTTTTTTCACCCAGGCCCATCTGAGGTGTATTCTCTTTGCCTGCCTCAATTGATTTGCTTTATGAATAACTTTATGAGATTCTGTTTAAGAAAAGCACTTCTGCTTGTCCCATTTCTATGTGCTAAATATTTTAGTCTGATGTATAAAGTCTAAATAGAAAAGAGATTGTACATTATAACAGAGATGAAGAAGTTACTTTAGAGATTACTGCCTCTTGCTGCTTTGCACAGTGAGTCATGGAACTGCTGTTTGCAGGAATACTTCTAGGAATTCATGGGACTCCCCTATGAATAAAAAAAAGTAGAATAGCAATCATGGTACCAGGGTACAGTGTTGGTATAAATAAAACACATCACCACCTCACGCACTTTTGAGGTTCCAGTTTAGGGCTGTCAGTTTTGCCAAGGTGACCCCTGAGAGCTCACACCAGTGCAGCCTCGATAGGCTGTCCCATGCAGGCTTCATGGTCACTGTCTGGCCATAGGGGCTGGAATTTGGCAAGCCTGGAGGAGGTGTGTGTAAAGTTTCCATCTGTGCTCTACTAGTTTTATGATGGAGATGTTATTTTCCTGTTCTAAATTTTCATTACCTTCCAAGGTCTATTTTTACATAAATTTTTTAAATGGCAGTACCCGGAGGCATAATGACTCAATCAATTCTGTGATGATAGTCTTGGAAATAGCTGCACCGTGATGGAAAGTGCAGTCCCAAGGCAGTCTGTGTCAAGCCTACCAGCGCCCAGTATCCACTGAATCAACATGAGGGTAGGATTAAGATGCCCATGAAAGAGTTGTTCTGGTCCATCTTCTGCCTCTCATTCCAGAAGGCTGCTCACAATGGATGTTGGGTGAGATTTTGACATGATGCTTCTCACCTGGCATCACACCCTGTGTCGTCACAGCCACATACCAACTTCTCATGCCTGGGAAATCGTATTGGGAGCTGGGACACTGTCCCTGTCACCCCTTGGCATAAAGTTCATCCATTGCAATATTCCCAGTTTTACAAAGATAACCCATTGCTTGGTGTGGGCTATAGCACATCATTGCCTTGTGTTTCCAGGTAGAAAATCTAACACTGAATACTTTTGAGAACAAAAAAGACAACAGCAAATAATTTTTCACACTTTCCCGAAAGAAGCCTGTGGGGCTTGTTGCCCATACATTGAAAGTAAGACATCATTTTTAATAATAAAAGCAGCCAGAATTTTAACAGGAAGGGGTTTTTTTTTAATGCAAGGGATAGCATGGATGTGTGCTTCAGAGCATGGGTCTGCATTTAACAAATGTGGTTTAAGTTTCCTGTATCCAAACATGTTGGGAATATAAACACAAGAGAGAAGAGTGACAGCTATTTAGGGGCAACTCTAGCAGGATGATACATGGGTATAAGATGACCAGGCGTAGATTTAAGCATAAAGCCTGGGGTGAAGTTCAGGAACTTCAAGAGCAGTAGGTGAAACAAAAAGCTCAGCTACAGCCTAAATGTAGTAATCCATGAGTTAACTGTCTGACTTTCAGCTCAGTGGTGCTACAAACCCAGAGACATCTCTAAAGAGCCAGGTCATGTCCAGCTGGGCTGGACATTCATCATAACTGACCTGCTGACAGTGGTGAGCCAGAGCTAATTAAGCCCTGCTGGACCTTAGCTCATTTATACTGAGGCACTGGGGTGGCTCTGCACCACCAGCTGTGATGTGTTCTTCAACACCAATTTTTTCCAGTTTTTCCCATTGCACAACGTATCGCTTGTTTGCATGGATAATGGAACCTGATGAGATTTTGAAAGCAGGTCCTAAAGTATTTTGTAAAGGCAGCAGTGGCTCTAGAGACCCTGTGGTGGCCCATTTTCTGAACAGAAAGTTGGGCAGATGATTCTATTCCTGTGTTTGTCAGTGTGTGCTGTACCTGCGTGTGCAGGCTGACCAGCTAGAGCTGAGCACTGCTGCAGGGAGCACTCAGGATGTGGCAGCCTTCTGTGAGGGTCCAGGTTAGTGTTTGCAGTGTTTCTGTAGCCAGTGTTGCCACAAGAATTGCTGCAAACTGCATAAAACTGTTGTCTGTTATTCATGGTTCTGGAGATTGCATGTCTAGATATTTTCCATGTTTCCTATTCCCCCATCTCTTTATCTTATTTTTTTTTGGAAAAGATTTGTGTCAGATTTTTATGAAAGGGGGCCTAAAATATATCAGAGGCTCTAGTGTTTTTGTGTACACCAACTTTTTTTCCTCTATTCCTGTCTTGTTTTTACAAAAGAACAGAAAGATGACTGTGTGCAAAGGAGAAAAAGAGTTATTGAGTAGAATTGAAATATGATAGTACAAAGTTGCCTACCCAGATCTGTGGGAGACAGGAAACACTCTTGGATGATCAGTAGTGCCTGTGATCCTGTCAGGAAAAGGCAACTTAGAAAAAGTTGGGTTTGATAACCTAGGCGGAAGCAGAGTTACTTTTGGAGATACTGTGTTATCTTCCAGTTGCTTTGTGAGACTTGTACGGGACAACAGTGTGCTGCCAGTTGGTGGAGTCTGGGTTTTTCTCAATATTCCCAGTTACCAGCAGTTACCAGCTTTCTCTTCCTAGGGCCAGATCCAATACCCACTGAAGTCCATGGAAAAAATCCCAGGATCCTGTACCCTGCTGTGCTATATGAGCCAAAGCATGAGTTTGAGAGTCCACTACATCTGGTTCATTAGATGGTGAAATGAGTTTTGCCAGAAAATAATGACTCCCTCCTATGGGCAGTGCATTACAGCTGTACGAGGGGCACAGTCAGTGAACTAACCCCAGTCTCTAATTCTGTGCTTTCAGTCACTGAGGGCTGGATTCCTTGCTGATGTGCATCAGCACTGTTCCGAGATTTACGCTACCATAAAATGACCTGAGATGTGTAGCATGTGGGTTGTTTAAAAAAAAAAATCTTTTAATTATGACCAAAAAAAGGAAAGAATCTTTTAACATGAGTCTTAGTGTAAGTAAGCAGGCAGTTTGGGAGGGAAAAGTATAACCTGGAGCTATGGCTCTGCAGTGAATGTGATTCTAGCATTTTAAAGTTCTGTCTAGTTTACTATAGACAGTAGATCTGCACTATTTATGCAGCTCATATTCAGCTAATTTTGTCTTACTGACTCGGCTGCTTATTTTTGAGCCATTGTACTTAGGGTGAACAGTGGTGCTGTATTACTGGTATTGCACATTAGGCATTAAAGACAATTAATGGGTTTTAACTTCCAGAATTACTTAAGAGCCTTCAGAAGAAATCTGGAGAACAGATTTCATTTATTGGAATGAAAATGTCACAGTTTTGTGCTTTGGTAAATAACCTGTTCACAGAGATGTCTTGCTTATCACTGTGGTATGCTTATTCATTAAGGGCTAATTGCAGAGGTCTCTAAATGAAACACTGCAAACCACATTCCACTCCAGTGCCAGTTTGTTTAAAGTCTGTAAAGCTTTATTATTAGCACAATTTAATTATGAAAATGGCAACCATGGAGAATTCTGAACACATTCTTTCCCTTGATCATTAGTTACAGGGCAAAAATGAAACACTTCCAACAATGAAGGGTTCATATTTCAAGCTTATACAGTAGCTGCTAAAAGGCTATACTCAGAAAATCAATTTTATTAAAGTCCTTCAAGCACTAAAGGGACTTCCATGCAACTAAGCAATTTTAAAAACATGTCCACAAGCAGTGACTTTTTGATTCATGTTTTTAACAGGGTTATATTTTCACTGTTTTCAATATTGTCCCCCAAAGCAGGGTCAGAAATGGTTTGAGGGGGGGAGAAGAGGTGAGCAGAGCGTGTTCTGACATTGCTGTGACTTGCATCCTTTACCTTAAAGTACTTAAAAGAGGACTATGAACTGGATCTGAGAAGCCTGTCATGCTCTTAACTAAAACAGATCAAATGTCAATGGTGTTTTCACCTTTTTCAGCTTTCTTTTGCAGCCCAGGAAATTAAGTTTGGGGGACTACTGAGAAACACTGTGGATTATATATATATTTTTTTAAAATGAAGCTGTGATTTGAGCTAAAAATAACAGGCAACTATTTTCCTAGAAAGAAAAGGGAATGACTTGTGTGGTAAAATCTTGAAAAGAGTTTATGCATTGCTCTGCTCCTAAAGAATAGAAAGGGAGTTGAGAGCTATGTCTGTATTTCAGGGCCTAAAATCACTGGACCAACAGAAAATTGAGTGCAAGTCCACCAAAGTCGCTGAGTTGTACAGTAAATTATTGCCCTGATCCAAAGTCCGTTGATTTCCATGAATCATAACTCCCCAAAGCAGTGGATAACCCTAGACAAGGATGAGAGTTTGAAAGCCTTATAGAGTATCCTGAAATTTTAGAGGATAAAAAAAATCTTAGTCTTTATATGCATGTCTATATGTATGTCTGGATTAAAGCTTTTAAGACAGATATAGGCATCCCACTGGTTTTCCACACGATAATGCTCGATGGTTGGCCTAATGACTTTCCTGTTTAACACAGTTGTGAGCCTTGGATCTGTTTGGTGGAAATTGAAGCAGACTTGCAGCAAGTTAGAAAAGTTAACAAGTGCATGCTTGTGTATACATCCAGTATTCCAAATATTCCGCGCTGCAGCCACTGAGGTCAGCCCAACATATTTTATCAATTTTAACATGTGAATTAATCCAAATTCTCCATGTACTTCAGATTTAGCAGCAAAGGATCAGTGAAGTCATTATGTTCTTTTTTTTTATTTATTTTTATAAGATGGGATTTTTAGACCTTAAGTCTCTGATGACAGCAATAAATATCCAGCATTAGGTATGAGTGATTATGCCAGGCTGTTCTAGTTCTGCCTGTGGAGGATTGTTTCTTTCTGGGAGCCATAAGGAATTCAACTGATAAAGAAAAAAACCTCCTTTTGGTAAACTTGAAATGCATAAATCAAATTTTTGATCCTAATGCTGGTTGTGGTAATTTTAAATCGCATGAGATTAGGCAGTGATACTGTCTGTTCCTACAGATTTTGAAAATCCTACAGCAGCAGCTCTGCTCAGGCCCCAGCTTTCCTTGGAGCTCAGCTGCCCCCACTCACTGCAGCCCCAGGAGCGATTCCCTTCTCCACTTCTCATCACTTTTGACTGTATTTGAGTGGAAAACACTCAAATGCTGCAGTAAGGGACAAACCTTCAAGCGTCAGACTGAAGCAGTCCAGCAGTGCTGGGTCTCTCAACAGCCCATGTTTCAGCCCCATTGGTGGAAGCAGGGTGAGAAGGGTCGAGCTTTTCCTTGCACCATGAGTTGCTTGGCACAGCCTCCGTGCCAAACCCCCCCTCAAGTGGATACGGGGGAAGATGATACAAATATTAAAGAAAAGCAGACAGATGTCATAGCCTGTTTTGGACAAGGGCAGCACAGTTTGAATTGTGACTTGCTGCTGGCCGAAAACAGGGTTTGTCTGGCTCAGCACAGTCTAAAGAACTGTGCGGTTCTGGTTCACGGTGAAAAACCCTTGGGTTTAAAAAAGGTGAAGTGGGTTATGGGGGGAAATTATTTTTGACCTACGAATATATCACATTAAAACCAATGTTTCATTTCAGTGTCAAGATCTGGATTCTTCTTTTATAAAAAAAACTTGTAAAGAAAAGTAAAAACAAAGTCTAAACAAAATGGTTGTTTTAGACTCGTTAGACTATGGAAGGATCATTACCAAAATAACATATATTCATGAAAGACTTTGATGTTCCAAAGGAGCACTCCGCACTCCCTCCAGCCACATCTGCAAAATCAAATGTAAAAATATCTTCCAGCTACACCAAGTTCTTCATTTTACTCAGGCAAACAAGAGTGTAGCCTATCGAGGGTATGGCAGGAGACTAAGGAGTAAAACCAGTGTTTGTTCCCTGCTGCTAATGCAGAACAGGACCCTGTGAGGTGCTATTTGAGATGTTCACTGAATGCAGCGTTTCAGGACACACTGATCTCTGGCCACCTCTGCTTCCCCCTCACTCACTCCACTGTTGCTGCTATTTTCATCTGTGCTTTTTCCTTCAGTTAATTTATATAAGCTTAGCTTGGCTTTTGCTATGTTCTGTTTTCTGTTGTTGACATTATTGACCGTTTTGGGTGGTGACAAACAACTGAACAATATCAATAACAATTTATTAGGTACTCTAATTAATGAATTTAGCCTGTGACCTGGCTGCAATCACAGCTGTGTTTAGTGTAAGCCTACAGACTGAGGAGTAGTACTCACAAATTCATGTGCTGTGTTCAGACTAAGCATCTTAAGAATTCTTCTTCTATTTCAAAAGAACAAGGAACACAAAAACCTCAGAAATTATAGCAGTTTTGTAAATATCATAAGGGTTGCAAATATTTAAACTCAGAGCAAACCTTTCAAATAATAAAGTTTTCTAAAAATTATTAAAACCTGTAAAAGCATCTTTGTTGTATTTGACTACTACATACGTTTTATTTCAGTTGAGGAACAAGTAGCTGAACTGATAAGAATAAAAAAATGTTTGATTTAAAATAAAATATTGTATTGTATCAAGTTTCATATGAAGTGGGCAAAAGAAATATCCTGATGAGTTGCAATAAACTTCCACACCTGGAGCAGGGGCAACTCAGAGCTGCCAGGGCCCATCCCCATCAGCCATCCCCAAGTGTCCCTGTGTGCTGTTCCTGCCTTCACCTGCCCCAGACAAGGCTTTGCAGACCTCTTACAAACCTTTATTTCTACACAAGTCCATTCTTAGAGGTGCTTGTGCTCCCTTGTGCTTCTGTCATCATGGTGGGGATAAAGACACCAGGGACCACTGGGTGGAGGAAAATGAGGGCAGCCCCTTTCAGGGCTGGTGTGGCAGAGCCTCCTGTTAAGCTGCTGTCTGGGGGGACAGCAATGACTGATGCTAGAGGTGATCTTGTGCCTGTTTCCATAGGGGTTTAGTGCATAAATAAAGGTGCTCCCAGTTTCTTATGAGGTGCTCTGGTCCTCCTTGGAGGGCTCTTGAGCCTGGCTCTGGCCAGGGCCTCTAATCAATGCTGGATGATTGCTGTTAGTTGTAGACACAGAGGCAGAAACAGGTACAGCTACTTAGGTTCTTCCTTTACTTTCACCTTCCTTGCACCCTGATGCCTGTAAGGGAATCCCAGTCGTAGGGCAGAGCAGCTCTGTCCTTCATTGCTCCTTTTCTGGAAGGGCTGCTGTAACAGAGCCCTGTAGCAGAGAATAATGATTGGTACCATGGCAGGTGAGATGGCAGGGAAGGACCCTGCTGACAGTTCCCTGTAGGTCAAAGGCATTTCACAGGTATGTGTGTGACTGGACATGGAGACACATGTTCTGGTTAAGGGGGAAATGTAGAAGAGGGTCAGCATGTACTTTTTCATTCTCAGGAGCAGCACCTCCATTTCTGGGTCCTATTACATATTTCATCACATTCTCACTGAACGCATTTTTCATCTTCTCCGTTGCTATTTCATTGTCTAAGTGGAAAGGAAATTCAATAAGGTTTGATTATTTTTTTCCTTAGATTTTATTTTTATCTGAACTTTCAAACCCACGATACTCAAGCGGATTAGAAATTCGGTGAAATGACTTCACCTGGTGACTGGCTGCATGCATTCTACACAGATGAAAGCCCTGACCCTGCAAACTCACTCCTGTCAGGAGTCCTTGATCTCATGGTAGTCCTTAGGACTGCCTGGATTAGAAAAGAATTGCAGGATTAAGTCTTAGCAATTCATTTGAAATATAAGACATTTGTTGCTTAATCTTGCAAAACAAGGCTCTCAAGTTTTCTTTTTCTTTAAAACAATATAAATGTTCATTGAATTACAAAACTCAATGGTCTCTTTCAGGAGGTTGCTTTAACCATGTGAAATGGAGGCAGCTGCAATAAAAGCTTGTATAATTTTTATCTCTTCCCATCAATATAGTAAAGGAGTTTATTTCCTAAGTAATGAATATATGATCCTAATATTTTTTAAATGCCCAGAAGCTACCTCTGGAAAATGAAATAACAAATTCAGCTGTAGGGATCTGTGCCTTTTCAGAAAGTTGGAGGATTTGGTTTTGGGTGGGATGGCTACCTGAACACAGTGAGTTGGAAATGGTGAGACCCCTGACCTCTGATGGCATTGCTGCAGAGAGCACAGTGAGCCAGAGCTGTGCTGGGAGGCTGCTGTGCTACCGTGTGTGCAGAGCTGCTGCTCTGGTGCAGGCAATTAATAAGGGATCTGACTGTAAACTCGGGGATCTCAGCCAGGCTTTCTGCCTGATCCCAGTGCAGTAATTCAATCCTAAACTACTGATCAACTGCCCCTTCCAGAGCAACAGTAAGGGAAGTGTTTTCTGCTGGCAGGAGCAGGGAGAGCAGTGTGTGCCCGCTGAGACCATTTGTCACTGCTGCTAATTTCAGTGTTTAAAGAGCCAGCCTTTCTGTGCCATGGTGCTTGTACAGTGTGGGTTTTGGTCTTTTTTTGACAGCTGTTACTTACTGTTGGGTTATACTTGCGAAATACACTGTGTGCTGTTGTTATTTGTTGTTGCTGTACTTGCAGGCAAGTAATGCAGAACTGGAGGGGAAGTGCTGATCTGTCCCTGGAAGCAGCACAGTTTGGGATTGTCGTGCACTCAGAGAAATGTCTCGTGTGCAGAATGCAATGCACTGATTTTTTTAAATGCCTAAATTACTGAGATACTGATTTGAGAGCTGTGGGCCTCTCTCCTGCGCAAACATTTAGAAATCACTGTTTCTTCCCTTTTATTTGTTTTCCGTGTAATATGAGAAATTTGGGGGTAGTCGTTGTAAGGGCTTGACTTAAATTGAGAAAAACCAAGTCCTTTACAGCCTGATGCTTCATCCTTCATTCATGTCACTGCTCTACTTTTGTTTCCCAGATCAGTCAGAGTTAAATCCAGACTGTCAGCTATAACTTTGAACTTCCTGGCTTTTCTTACATGAGTACATGTCTCTTTTTTTCTTGTTTATATTGATCTTACGATCTGACCTGTGAAAGAGTGATTGGGAGGTTACAGAGGTAAATTGTCACACTGCCATGATGGGCTGCAGCAAGTAGAGGGAGCTGCAGAATAAAGCAGCTGCTCTGCTTTAGCTCAAGCCTCCTTCATGGGCTCTGATACTCCTCTGAGGTCTGGACTCCTTTGCTGCTGACCCCAAGCTTAGCCCTGCTCTGCTTAATAAATAAAACTGGAGAAATCTTCATTAAAAACAGCAGGCAAAGATACTCCTGAGACTGTAGAGGCTGAGCAGGCTTGAGACAGGGCTTGTAAGGCACAGAGCTGGTCAGGGTATACAAGTCAGAAAACACATGCCGGTAGGAATTAATGATAAAAGTGAATTAATGATAAAAGCTACACAGGGCTAATTTATTTGAGAAAAATAATCAGCATATCCCAGGTACCCAGCTAAGACGTATAGGCAGCAATTGCTCTTGGTTATTTAACTTCCCAGTACTGCCACCAAAGTAGTATATATACATAAGGCTGGTTTTGGCCTTCCCTACCTGGAAACAAACCTGGGGGATTTCAGGCACTGTGTGTGGGGCTTTCTTAAAACCATGGCTGCTGCCAGAATTTGAATTGCCTGTTAGGGCTGAGCTGTTGTGAAGACCTGCCTTGGTAGATTCAAAAAAAGCTTATTACATTTACTATAAGTCTTAGTGTACATTAGCCAAAAAAAAAAAAAAAAAAAATCAAGAAGTAGTTAATTCTCTTTAATTTACACTGGTAAATTGTTTTCAAACAGCGGATTGTAAATGTTTTCTCCTGCTAATTGGAGATGGTTTCAATAAACACATTAGGTTTATGCTTCAGTGTTCTGCTTGATCTTAGCCTGGTCTCACTTTCCACACAGAGAGATTATTTTGAAAATACTCAGAACTACAGGTTCAGAGTTCACTGACATCAATAAGGTTTTTCCAGTGCCACAGAGATCAAAATAACACTCCAAAGGTCTAGCAGTAAAACAATCAAAACAAGAGGCTTCTGCTTATAGAACTCGTATTTTTAGTTATGAAAAGTATGTAAAATATGCCCAGTGAGCAGAGCTGGAGTGAGGCAGGGTATCATCCAGCACAGCCAGAGGCTGAGCTACTGTAAACGTGATGACAGCAGAGACTGTTTTGCCCGCATGGTTTTAAGTCTGTGTGGGTTTCAGCACCCTTTATAATAACTTAAACTTATTAACAAGAGAAATTAATTTAAGCTAAACCAGCAGATAATTAGTGTATTTGATCACCCATTGTCAACAAACAGTTGATGAGATTAATAAAAATGGTATATGTGTATATTGGGGCAGTTGTTACCTCAGAGCAAAATTATTTTAGGTTATTCTGGCTAGCAAACTGGCTGTGAATATTTCCCTGTGTATAGTTTGTGGCTGCACTTAATCAAAACTACCTTCAATATCTGTAGTTCTAACACCATATTGTTCTCATCATCTAGATTAGTAGATTTTTTCATAAAATCTTCAAATTTTCATTTCACAAGTTCAGAGTTCATTCTGAATGAGTGTTGTTTAATACCTGCCTAAGATCTGCCTTTTCTGTGAAATGTTCTTCCCAGCACTCTGATTTATTGCTGTAGTTGTAGAAAGCACATAAACACCACCAAAGTGAATTAGATATTTTCTGAAGCAAATATTAATGGAAGAAGTCATCCATTTTCAACAGCTGAGCATATATCACGGAAAGCTTCCTAAGACTGAGTTGATTTTAGGTATACACTGGATATTAGCTGAATATTTGATTACATCTAATGAAACCCATGTAGTTGTAGCTGTTTCCTCTGTAATACCAGCTGGAATGTACCTGGTAGTTCCATTCTCCAGGAGGAGACTGGTGTTTGAGCATCTCTGCACTGGCAATCAACTGGCCAGAAACTTTATGTTTAAGAGGGGTCTGAGAAATGCTGCTCACAGAAGCACCATGGGTTATGGGTGTTCTGGATGGGCATACTCTCTGTTTTGGTCCCCCACCTGCAGCCCAGGAACTCCTAATTCTCATTGTTGTTGGTGAAGTGCTGTGGGTGCCTGTGTCTCCCAGTCTGCTGGTGAAAGGAATTTCCCATTGTGGGGCATCCTAGGCAGGAGATGAACTCCCTGCTCACTCAGTGGGCTTTGCTGGCCTGAAACCCACACCCACATCTTTGCCTCAGCTGACAAAATGCTTTTTCTAGAGGCATGATGATACTTTTTTTAAAGGCTGCTACTGACTGTATTCAAAAGAAGACATTTCAGAGTAATCAGTGAAATAAATTTCTAAGAGACTGAAGGGCTCTTCTGATCCAGTCTTGTTTCCTAATCTGCAAGCCTGCGGAGAATAGTGTATTACTGAGATTGTGCTGAAGCCTTGGACATGGGGTTTTAGTGTTAGTAAACAGGAGTAGCTTCACTTGCATTTCTCCTGATTTATGTTGTGTTACTGCACCCAGTATCTTTTTCAGAGATCAGTTGTGCTTTGAAAGTGCTTTCTCTTCCAAAGCATAGTGTGCAGCCTGCTGTCTTTTCCCTCTAGGTTTCTGTAGGAGATGGCACCTTTGTGTGCTGTTGTAACAGCTCCGTTGCTTGTGTTTGGATTTTCTTGGAATTACTTGTCATGAATCGTGATCATCTCCCTTTTCATTCTCTGTATGTGTAACAAGGCTCGAGAGCACAAAGGCCCTGTGTTACACGAGCTAAGAAGGGCTGAACACACAGCCTTGAACTCTGTCATCCAAAGCAGACCTGGCTGATGGAGCTGCCTGTGTGCCTGTGCCCCTGCTTTAACCTCAGAATCTCGCCAGGGTCCGTGTGAGGCTCTGTTAGCATCAGCCTGCAGGGTTGTACCTCCCGTTAGGAAATTGCTGCTGAAAGAACTGGTTTCCTCTCTTGATCCCTTTGTGAGGGAGTTTGTTTGGTTTGTTTTTAGACCATGACACCTCTGTTAATGGTATGGGGCTGCAAATGAGGACTGAATTTGAAAGGCAGAGAGAGCAGGAGGAATTCTGCCTTCGCTTCCGCTCCTGGCATATTCTCCCACCTCAGTTCCTGAGAGCAACATGGAAGAAATTTGTGCACTAGTGACTTGCCCAGAAGCAAAAATTCTTATTTTTTCACTAATGCTTTATTTGAATTTAAGGGATTGGTTATGTTCTGCAATGGCATAAATGCCACATCAATAGTGTTCATTGAGAGAGATTATTATTGAGTGGATCAGATAAATATGGCCTACAAATGTGCTGATTTACTCCAGCTTGTTAAACAAAACAGTTTACGTATACAATTTAAACATTCTTTCTCCTTTTTTTCCCCCTAACCACATCCCTTGTGTGCATAATTGAGATTTCCTTACCACCCAGAAGACAGCAAGGAAACTCCCCGGGGTTTGGGCTGTGTTCTAAGCGGGTGCAGCTGGGAGCGTGGCCGGATGCCGCACACCTCCAGCAACACTAGAGAGCAGGCTGACACTGCTGTACTGCTGGCTCAGCCCTGCAATCTGCTGGAAATGTAATAATTGCTCTTTTATTCTTTAATAAACACACGCCACATCATACAGAGAAACAAGGTGAGAGAATGAGAGAGAGGATATTGCATTCTTCCACAAAGGGCGGCTCAGTTTTATTTTATTCACTGTTTTTTTTTTTTAAACCAGCAGTACAGTCCTGCTATTTTAAATTACTCTTCCATCTTTCCTCCTGTTCCCCCCCTTTTAGTTAAATTAATGTATTGATTAGAGCCCATTAGTGTGTAATCGATTGTTAATTTGACTCATCTTACAAATCATGTTTATCTTTATCAATAAAAAATATATATATTTCACATCTCACTCCTGTAATAAACTGATAAAAAGCTGGGCATCCAGAATTCAGGCTAAAACTCCTGCTGCAAATGTAAAAGTACATACGGTGATAACTTACACGTTATTAAAAATATAGGTATAATTTTAAAGAAAATTGTTGGGGAAGCAATGGCAGAAGTAGGATGAGTAGACAAGTATGGGAGGAAATGTGTGACTTGTTTGTTTTGGGTTATTTTACTTATTTTTTTCTGAACAGACAGGACTGGACATCGTGACAAATACCACAGAAATGTGGTGAGCAGTCTGCTTTGTGTGCTGGGGGTCTGGCACTGATCACTTGAGACACGAATCAGCTTGTGAACCTGGTGTCTGAGTCTGTGGTGGTGTCCTTAGGATGCTGCCTCCTTCTGCGCTGGCCGCCCTGCAAACTTCCCAGTTGTCTGCAGATTTTCTTTACGATGTAGCAAAAATTGAAATATTTTAAATACTGAAGGCATTTTTTAATTTTGAGGCCAGAAGGCGCATGATAGTTTTCAGGGCTAGCGGAGCAGATACCGACATTCAGGCAATAATGAGTGTGCTTTATAGGGGCAGGATCCATGTAGATACCAACTAATCCCCTCCACTGAGGCAAGTGTAGCCAGTATTATTATCCCTGTGTTACAGATAAGAAATTAAGATGAATAGTTAGCAGAAGGGCATATATTTATATCAAAGTTAGGATAAAAAGTTTAAGCCAGTGAACCTTTGAATATAGTGGGTAGTTGCTATTAAAAAATAAGTCTTATTATCTGCATCTTTTTAAAAATTGTCTTTTGAAGGCTAGAGCTAGACTTAGTTGTGGTTTTTTTGGGTTTTTTTCCACTAGTATTTATAGTAAACACTGTGTAAAATAACTGAAAATGGAGTGGTGGCTGAAGGAAAGGAGAGAAATGCTTTTAGTGAGATGTATTGAACTGTTTCAAGCAAAAAATTTCCTTTTCCTGAAAGTCTGAAGTGTTTTCCAAACAAAGAATTTTGAAATAACATTTGCGCTTCTGAACCTTACAAGTTAAACGAAAATGTTTTAAAAGGGATATAAAACCAAAAAGAGTGAATGTGTAGGGTCAGCTTATTCGAACACAAACTCTTTTCAATTTTTTCCCTTTTAGTATTTTTCACTCCAGGCAGGAGAACTCCCCCCACCCCATACAAAAATTGGGTCTTCTCACAGTTCCTCTATAGATGGCTTTATTTTTCTCCAAGTACATTTCAGCAGCAGACTCTGTGATCATCTTGTGCTGGATAGATACAACCCATATGTTTCTCCTTTTAGGAAATATGACTCTTATAGCAGCTAAAAAGTGAAGGCCAGGAAGATTTGCAGAACCATTCAGTTTATTAGTCCATAATCCATATTGGAACAGGCGTTAGGACAGCACAGATAGGCTGTGCCTGTGTGGACACAGTCAGATTAGTCTCTAGCAAGCCTGCAGGGCTGAGATTTCTCACCAAGACTGATCACTGGGGAAGTTAGAACATGAAGGGCCAAACACAACCGAAAAAATTGTTTTTTTCAGTTCAGCCCTTTAAAATTTCTGTAATGCAATCTGCAAAGCAGCACACTCTTCAAGCCTGGTCCTAAATGGAGATGTTGGATCACAAATAGTGTTGTCCAGGGAAATTTTGTGGGAATGGTGGAAGTTTTAAATGAGAACAGTGTACAAGTTGATGAATTTTCTGTAGTTCAGGCTAAGTTTTGCCCAGTGTGATTTAGTGGAAGGAACTGAGTCTAACTTTGTGACATGAGTTTTGTTGATTAGGTGGAGAGAACTGCTGAGTCTCTCACCCATAATCATCTGACCTGTTCTCACTGTTGGAGGAAACACCCCTCTGGGTGCTGCCCTGACTCCCTAAAGCAGCACTGCACAGCCAGTGCCTGTGAGCACTGCCAGAGCAGGTCTGGTGTTCTCCATCAGGAGCTGAATCTTTCTGTCTAGTGAAAAATTCTGCAAGTGTGGCAATGCAAGAGTCCCCTCTGTGGTTTGTAGGGCGTGCAGGGATATCTGTGTGGTTACATTTAATCTGATAGACCCAGGCTGCAGAGCTGGATCCAGCTCTGAAATGTTCTTTCAGGTTCCTCATGGCAAGGTCTTTAATTAGTGCTTGCAGAGCATTGAAATACCATGACACTGTGCTACTGCTAATGAAAATAAACCTGGAGTTGAGTTCCTTGGTCTGTTGACATTTGCAGTCATCAAGTCTGAGCCAGGCTGGGAGCTGCTGCTCACGTGTAGGTGAAACTGCAGTGTGTCAGACACAGAGCACAGTGAGACACCGAGCCTGAGCCCCCAGCCTGTGGCAGAAATCAGCGGGGCAGTGAATGTGGTGCTGCCCATCCCTGACGGGCCCTGCCAAAGGGCCTTGCTGACCTGGAAGCTTCATCTGTGCTGGGATGCTGCTCTTCCTTCCCTAGAGGCTACCTCAGGACTTGTCCTGCCATGATTATAAAGCTGAGGATGATTTAGCTAAAATATTATTTTGAAAATGATGATGATGATGAGAAGAAAATGGCAGCAATGCAGCTGTGATCAGTTTTTGAGTTTAAACTGGTTTTGGAGCACCAGGATTCTGGCCAGTTGCTTGAAATATTCAGTGTTTCAGTCACATGTTGGGGAGGGAGCCATCCTCCACATCCCTCTGGCTGAAGGTGTTTCTAGCCATCTCCTTATGTATGGGACTTGCAGAGGAGGAAAAACTGAATTGTTGCTTCTCATCTTCTTGTATTGTAGTTATTTTTCCTAAATATAAACAGATACATACATATTATGTAATACCAAAACGCTTAACTTGGGTGAAATGTGGGAGAAGGTGGGGAAAAAGGTTTCACAAGCTGAAAGAAGTGCAAAAATATTTGTGCTGTATTTTAGTCTTTTTTATTTCCTTTTGGCTTGTTTGTCTTGTGGTGTTAGCGGGATAGGCCCTACCAGTTTTGCTGGCATGTATTTGTAACCCAGGAATGTTTTTTGGCAGATGTAAAATTAGAAACAAATTTCATGTGTTCTGCAGTGCCCTCCAGTGCTATAAAGGACAGGAACAGTATCTGTGGCTTTGTCAGGATGACTCCAGGAAACCACAAAGAAACAGAGATTAGAAACAAAATTGGGGAAATAAATAAATAAAAAAGGAAATAGCCCCCCCTAGCAGATGCTGCACAGCTTGGGAGGGGAGCGCAGGGCAAAGCCCCTGCCATGAATGGGAGCGAACAATGGAGCCCTTGGTGCGACGGGAAATGAGGCCACGGGATTTGGGCTTGTTTTCCAATAAGTGGTTGCAGGATTTTGAGGTCAGATGATGCTCCAAAATTTACCTATTTTCAGATGTGAATAAATAAATGCTGCTCCCCTCCCCCCAGCGGATGGGAATGCTGAATGCTCGGCCCATCAAATTAAACACAGGCAGGTTTTCATTTCCAAGCCTGCACATTTTGAGATGATGGATGGTGAGATATATGTCTCTGTAATGAAGGTTTCATTACGAATTTTTTTAAATGTGCAACATGGCTCTTCATTTTCAAACAAGAAGTGCCATCCCCTTTCTTGTAGCTCTTGGATGGAATATGTGTGATATTGCCAAAGGAAAGGGTCAAATAACCACTGAATATATTGATTTAATATAAAGTTATGTTTGCTTCATTTTTACTGCAAAGCTTCAGAAAACCAGAATGAAATAATAAACTGCATAAATAAAAATAGGGAGGGGTAGTGTTAGGGTGATTAGAGATAGATGATCAGTGGAATCATTTGGTTGCAGCTATTCAAGAAAATATAACTGGCTTGTCTCTGCCTTGTTTGTGCCTTGTTGTCCGCTGCCTGCAAACACAAGAATAATCAAACTGTCCCAACTTGAGCACTTACAGAAAGTTTGAGTAAAGAATGTTTAGAAGCCACTCATAATTAAGCAAACAAAGAAACCAAAAAACCGAAGAAACCCACAAACAAAATACCTTGAGGTCTTTATCCACTGCGTGACAGTGAGTTTTCCCAACTGCAATAAAAATACCGTGGAGTGTATCCAAATGATAAGGGTTGAATGAGCAGCAACACTCAGTGTGTCATACATATATATATATATATAATTCAAGTTACATGATCTTAATTTTCAGTGTTGGCCAAATCTAGTACTGTTTGGGTTGATGGGGAGTCACAGAAAGCCTATCATCAAGGGTCTTAAGCAAAAATGTTTGGCCCCGAGACCTGGACCGTCTGTGGAATTGGTCACCTGTGGAAAAGGTTAATCTTTATTTGAGGGGAGCAAGGCACTGTGGAAATACCTGCAGTCCAAAGGATGGGCTATTGCCCCCAGGTGATAACTGGCTGTGAGAGGGATGCTGAGGGGGCAGTGCAGTGCAGTGTTAGATGTCGTGCGGGGCAGGTGCACTGGCACAGTTATAAATGTGTGAAAATGGAGCCTCCCTAAAATCATCCAGTGATTTTCCTGCAATTACCAATTTGATTTCATGTTAACTGCTTTTCACCTCTCCTTCTCTCAACATTTTCCCAAGGGATTTTTTTGTACTTCACTTTGTTCATGTGTGTGCAGTATCGAAATGTCCACATCTCCTTAAACCTCTCTCTCTGTCACTATAAATTTTGCCCTCTGAATGCAAGAAGGACTTTGGTGACCCAGTTTTGCATGGCATCAAAATGTGAAAGTTCAAATAGCATTTTGTGATTTTTCTGGTAATACCGTGCACAGCCTTTAGTGCCCTTACCCTGGAACTGGAGGAGTTCTAGGAAGGAGGGAGAGTTCTAGGAAAACCTGGTGGCACCACTTTCCTCTGCCCCTGCAGCGCTGCCCCCCATTAAATATGCATTATGCACTAGCACTGAGAGGATAAATTAAACCCACCCAGACAGCTTTAGGTTCTGCATTCGAGTGTCGAATGCAGCTGGTGGAGAGCTGGGCTTTTTCTGGGGCTGGGCATGCAGTGATGGATTTCTGTCTCAGCAGGACTCCTCTGTGCTGTTTCCTGCAAAGGCCAGTGGAGGAACAGGCTCCTCTGAAGAAGTCTGGCAGGAGCCCCTCTCTGACCTGCACACAAACCCTCTAAGGACCCAATCCACTCCTTGCTTAAGCACTAAATTGACAGAATGCATTTAAATATCATCATCTGATTTTGCCTCCAAATTTTCTGTTTTTCTCTGGGAGATTTTCTGCACTAGACACTGTCTTACCCTAGGAGGAAAGGATCCAAGCATTTGATACTAATCTTAAAGAAATTTGATTTTTGGCTTTCTTTGAAAGTTGATTAAATGCAGGTTCTCATCCCACTCCTTTTTCGAGAAGCAATAAACTGCACTGCTGTCACTAGGAAAACATAGAGCCTCTTCTACTGCTCTGGCATACCCAAACTCATATTCTACCTAAGGTGTGCAAGAACTAGTGGGGGAAAAAAAGTCTAGTAAGAATTAGAAGCCTATAGAATGATAGTCTTATGATAATAATTAATCTATAATAATTAGAAGCTTGAAAGAGAGATCTGGGTTAACCAGTACAGGATGGGAAGGAATATAGGGAATTGGGGAACATAATTAGCAGACAAGATCTTTGGCTGACAATTTGCCCACCCCTTACAGCAGTGTCCCTAACCAGGCCGTTCACTGGTTATATGAAAAAGTTTGTATGAAGAAGCTTTTTTTACCATGTTGGCCATAAAGAGCTGTAAATCCATTAAGCAGATGGAGTTGGATCATAGAAATATTATTTAAGGGAGAACAAGTGAAAATATCATAAAGCTCTTTTATACCTTTATTTCTATGACTGGATGGGGGCTTTAGAAAAGGTTTTTAAAAAAAACAAAACAAAACAAGAACTTCACTGAAAGTTTGGAGTCCTGACAAAATAGGTAACACAATCTGTGCTGGACTATCATAAAGATACCATTATGGTCATTTTAGGAAATGCATATTTTTGAGTTCTGTAAAATGTATATTCTATACTTGGGGTCTGATAAAGTGAATTATTGACAGGTAAAGTCATAGTCTGCTTCCAAGTCAGTAGTTACTTGTTTTTCTTGTACTAATAAGCATCCAAATTTTTAAAAAGGGAAATTTATCCTCTCTTGTGAGGTACTGATGGGTGGAGAACTGTACCTGAGACCACAGTTCTCAGAAGTTAGTAGGAATTAGAGCTCTTTGAAATAAGAAGCCTCAATTTCCCTTCCAAGTGACTGGGAGATGATTACTGCTGTGCCTAAATGTGGGAAATAGACTGTTCTATTTTACTTTTCTGAAAACATGTTTGCATGTTGAATGCTGTGTCCTGAAAATGCAAACTTAGGTTATTGGATCTTCTTGAATTTACTGTCATGGTACTCTGTTCCCTCCTGGTCACTGTGGTACTGGTGGTGCTGCCACTACCACCTACAACTGTCCATCGAGCCCAAAACGTGCCTCTGAGTCTCTTTATTCTTCTGAAGAAAGCAGCCAGGTTAGAAATGCTGTAGTGCTCCAGCAGGGAGGTATTGCATATTTGAAATGTAAAACTTGGATTGAGTCATTTTGAGGGGGCAGCATTCCCATTGAGGATGGTTGGTAGAACTTGGCTGCACGTTCGGCGCACGCCTGGAGTTTGGCTGTTGCCTGAAACTCCCCGTGCGCCTCTGGGGCTGCCCTGCCAGAGAGACCAATTGAGACCTGCAGCGTGGGCAGCTCCTTACCTGCCACCAGGCAGAATCCAGAGAAGTGGCAAAGCAAATGCTTTTTTTTTTTTGGTGTTCAATCAGACTTTGCTTGTCTTCCAGTCTCTCCTGAAAGAGCTGACTGCAGAGCTATGGTGCCTTCACCCAAAAGAGTTTTGGTGGTTTATGGACTGTCTTCCGAGGGTTGCTTTACACACCAACATTCTTATTAACTTTACTTTTATTATTGTTGGTGTTGTTATTATTACTTTCAGAAGAACTTCCCCTAGATGATCTCTCCTCCATCAGTCCTCTTTTGCGTCCCAGAAGAATGTAAGAAATTAGTTTGGCTACAATTGGAATGCTCTGCCTCAAACAGAAACTGCAGCACTTGGTGCTGTTAGTGAGAGCTTTGTAATTGTGTGTATACAGAGGCTGTTGGCACTGCTTTCTATTCAGGCATTCCCATCTCATGCCCAAAATTGAGTTGTAGAAAATATAGATGAACAATAGTTGTTTACTTGTAATTAAAAGGCTGTGGGCAGCACTCTGCTGCCTTGCTGGTGATTGCAACCTTTTCTTGTTCAAAATATGTCTGTGCAACAAATCCAAGAGTACTTGTAACATAGGATGGCTGCTGGGGATGAAGGGTTCCTATGGCTGCTGCAATGCAAATGTGGCAACGTGGGGAAAAGGGAGAAAGGTTATTAGCAGTGAAGGCCTGGAGCCATGGGCCACTGACAGGGTTGATTAGAGCCAGCATGAACGTGCCCAGCGGGGCTACAGCCTGATACCAGTGTCCCGTGGGGACACCTTCCAGCACAGTAAGGTCTCTGGGACAAAGTTTGCTCATCTTAACTAACACAGGTGTTGGGCTGGAAGTGCAGAGGGTGCTCTTGTGGAAAAGGGAACTTTTAACCAACTATCAGTGTCACAGATAAGGTCATGTCATACACAGCCTCTGTTTGAAATTTTAACAGACAAGCGTCACCGTTGGCCATAGACTTGTGTGTGTTTTGAACCCACAGAGGCTTTAAAAATGTGTACATTCATCTTGTACATGTTCTTCCAGCTCTGCTCCTTAGTGTGGTGCAACACGACCCTGTGGCACAGTGAAAAATGCCCTCCCTGCTGCGGGGGAGTGTGTGATGCTGCAGGGAGCTGGGGAGGGCTGCTGGCACGGGCTGCTCCTCCCTGGGGGACAGAGCTGGCGGGACCTGCTGAGTCTTGCCAAAAATGCAGTGTTCTTCAGCAGCTTTCCCCTGTGTGTCATAGGTGAGAGCTCTTTGGGTGCAGGGAAGAGCTGCAGCTGGTCACATCCAGACCCAGCTTTGGTCACACCCGGCTCCTCTCGGCAGAATTGTCTTCTGCCTTGCGCAGCTCAAACTGCTCTGCTCAGCTGCTACTTCTAAATAAAGTTTGTACGTGATTGTTACTGAAGCTATTGCAAGCTGTTTTCCCTTGCAAGGAGATTTTTGCCTTGGAATTCTTTCAAATCTTTCCGAAACCTCTGTTGGTGGCTGAGCTAAACTATTGCTTTCATTTGGTTAATTTTACTATTTAGTGGAATTACTATTTTTTCAGTGTTTGCTCTCGTAAATAATGATTTTAATAGTCACATGTTTTCTTTGGGAGTTTTTTTGTTTCAAATCATAAATCCATGTATTTAGTTGACTGAGGAGGAAGTACAGATTTTATCAGCTTGCTCCCAAGAGTGTAGGATATTGTCCTGTCACAGGAATTCCTTGGTCCGGAATTTTTAGCAAGGCAGGAAGAGCAGGGCGAGTAGGGCAGGAAGAAGACACCTGACTATCCCCTACCTTTGGTAGGTGGAAAAAGAGCTCTGGGATGACAGTCCCTGGGGTAGCTTTCTGAGGAGAGCTTTAGCTCAACATGACATCTTTTCCACTTAACGTAGCCCTGAGACAGGAAATTTAAGATTACCTTGGTTTTGTTACAGCTCCTTGAGTTTTCATATTTCCTTCCAGTGTCTCTTTGCTTTTCTTTTTCATCTTGCTCCTCCTAGAATGTGCTGGAGGTGGCAGAGCAGGGTAGAGACACACCAAGAGTGTTTCTGGATGTGGCCGTGTTGGCTCGGGGTGTGTGGAGCACCCGCAGAGCTGCACATGCAGAGTGTGCTGGGCCATGCTCCCACTGTGTTCGTGTGCTCAGTGGACAGCACAAGGGGCTCAGGCTCTGCTAATCACTGTCCCCTGGTGAGCTGGCACACACCCCTGCTCACAGGGTGTAAAACAGTGACCCAGAGCTGCTCCAGATTAATGCCCATGGGCATGGTGTCCACCGTTATCTCCCAGTGAGTGGAGAACCCTCGGTCTTCACTCACTGCCTTGCTCCCTAATATTGTGCTTTCATTTCCTGCTCTTGCACAACTTACAAGATCAATTAAAATTGGCTGACATCTGGAGCCTTTAAAAGAAAAGAAAAAAAAAAATTAGCGGTACTCCTGACCTCCTTATTCAGACAAACCTTGCAAGGATTTCAAAGGCACGTTCCACAAGGGCTGCTGGATTGGTCCCTACAGGACATTGGCTGGTGCCTGAGAAATAAAGAAAAGCCCTTGACTATTAGCGGGTTCCGCTGTAATTCAGAATAATACCAGATGTTTCATTATGTATCAGCCAGCAATAAAACTGCTTCTTTGAGCTATTGAACAAAGACAGTTGACAAAAGAAAAATTAATGTTGTGTCTTTGATCTCATGTTTTAAATTTGTCTTTTATAAATAGTGATGGGTTCTGGTTAAAAACACTCTAACAATTTGTTAAATATGCAAATGTCTGAAGTTTCTTAGCAACAGAACAAATAAGTGTTTTTCGTCTAATATAATATGTATGCTAGTTTAGTAAGCACACAATAAGTTAATTAGGCTGTGGTTAGGTATTATTTGTAAATGTCATATTAGCATGCTGTTTTGTTTCTTTGTTGCAACCAAAAGCCTCAAACTCACTGATGTCACTTATTGCATGTTGTTTTTTCCTCTAGTTTTGAAATGAGTTTATTTTTTTAACATACTTGTGGGCAGAATAATGATTTATTGAGTTGTGTGTTTATTATTGTTTTGCTTGGTTTTAATGTCTCATTGTCTTTACATTGTTAGCAATGTTAGAGATTTTACAGGGAAATTCTAGGAAAGTACACATTACATGTGTAATAAAGCTGCTGCAGTTTACTATGATTAATGTCATTACAATGAATACCAAATGAATTAATAATGATGGGGCCATTTAATTTTAAAATGTTGGCATTTGTCTAAGTGCTGCTCTGAGAGAGGGTGGAGGAGCTTGGCATGGCAGGAATTGGATAAAGCAGGATTTTTGCTGCCAGCAGCCAAGCAGCTTGTTTCTCTCCAAGCAGTTACGGTCAACTGTTAACATATTCACTGCCAAGTAGATTTATCTAAATCCAGAGAACCTTTTCCTATAACTGTCAAATTTCACTTTATATTCTTGTGTTTTCCCCCTCCTCTAGCAAAGCTTTCTGCCAACAGCTCTGCTCCTTCCGTGGTCTTGCTGTAGCAGGTAGGGGGACATTCCAGGCCAGAACAGTCTGGGTCACTGGTAAAGGTCAGGGATGAGCAAACATATTCCTGCAAACAACCAAGCAAGTAGCTGTCTTGTGAAAATTTTTAAAGTTTGATGCGCTCAGATCAAAGTACATCGCTAATCCAGGAATGCTTCCCTGACAATCTTGAAGCACATTTTGAAATGTCTTAATCCCCACTGCAGTGGTCCTGTAGTGCCTTGTCATTAGGGAGTAGTTTTAGTGAGGGGTTTTTTTCCTTGATAAAATACCTGGAAGAGCAGAATCATGGATCGCTCAGTTAAAGCACTTGGAGGACAGTGGCTGATCATGGAGGGAAGCACTCGCAAGTTGCTGTGTAAAGCCAGCTGAGGTCAGGCCTGGAACGGGACAAGAGATGCCTGAGGAGGATCAGCCTTGACTCTGTGGTGTGGTAACATTTCCATCCACATCTAGAGAGTTATTTTTGCCATATCTGAGCATTTGAAGATGGATTTTTATGCTCTGTGCGTGGATACTAATGCATGCTCATTACTTCAGTTTTCAAGTGGTCAGCAGGAACTATCCAGTAGATCCTTGCTGCATGCCAGAGGATAAAGGCAACCTCAGTTTTCAATTGCCTTCTTTCTCACTGGATCATCTCATTTTGCACTAGTTTATATTCTCTTTTAGTCCCCTAAGCACTGGAAAATCATCAGCAAGACAGTCACTTCCTATTATGTGCATAGACCAAGTACTGTAAAGTTGAGCAGGCAATCCCATGAAGGATGGTGAAAGGAGAAATCCAGCAGAAGTGGGATATGAATGTCATATCCCACTTTGTCCATGAGAATGGAGAAAGTGGTTAGAAATCAGTTGCCTCCCTAATGTTGGAGTTGCAGGAGTATTTGGCAGAGGTTTCCCTAATAGTCTTCATTGTGCACATGAGAAACTGCTACCAGAAAATGCCTGTAATGGTACAATTCTCTTAAAAAGAGGCTGAGGGGGGGTCGGGGGGGTGGGAATAGACACCACCACCACAGTTTACCTTAACTGGTTAGGTGTGATGGAGCTCTTGGGTACCGCTCCAGCAGCAGTGTAAGATTTGTAACAATGGTGTAACATTTGGATCCCTATCAGTTTGTTGCAGTCTTCTTACTGCAACATCCGTGGGAGTTGAAGGTCATTGGATTTCTGTTTCTTACAACAATTTCATCACATCAGCAAAGTAACTTTATTATCCTGGGAGAAAGTGTTACGAGCAGTTACATTAGCCCCCTGTGTAATGCAGGGCATAGATTTTGGGTTTATGTTTTCATTGTGGTACCCACAAGTTCTCAGTTGATTTAAAGCGTGCTGGGTGGTTTATTTCCTAGGAATCCCAGAGTACGTTGAATGATGGACCTCCTTCCCAGTCATCTCTTCACTTTATTAATTATTTTAACCAGTAATTTTATCAAAAGCTTTTAATTTTGGATTAATCTGAAGCCTGTGTTGCAGGTTGGCTGGTTTTTCCCTCCCCAGGGATCATGGAAGGGCCCTCCACAGCGGTCTGCATGTGTTTGTGCAAGGGTAACTTACACAGATCAGGTACCTGCCCTGTGAGGATGGAGGCACAGACAGCTGTGGAACCTGGCAGCTTTGAAGTTGTGTTTATGAACAGGAGTGCAGAGGGGAGCTCTAGAAAGAGGAGTTATCATGGGGCTTGGCAAAAGTAAATGTCCTGAAGAAGTGAGCAATGACCCCTCTGTCATGTGGCTGTTTCCAGCTGCCTCCAGTCCTTGCAAGAAAAGGGAGAAGGGTGGGATGTGCCCCCAGCTTGTGAGCAGCCCTCTGGCTCCGCATACAGATGAGCAGCACAGGATTGTACACGTGCATTTAGTTAATATCCTAAAATCCAGCTTAATGAAAAATCAAAGTTCTGTGATAAACCACCCTCTTTCTGAATTAATCAGAGATAACCTGGGCATCCCTTTCTGTCCCTTTGTGAACCCCTTTGTGATGGTTTGGGTGGTGCTGTCATTTTGGCCAGTATGGTTTTATTCCTTCCTTATTAGGGCTGATGTCTGTCCCTCTGTCACTCTCTCCTCCTTTTTCATACTTGGACTGGAGTGCCCTTGGCTGTAAGATCATCTCTGCCCTGTGCTGAGGTGACATAGAATGTGATACAACTGTGATTCCTGGCAAGGGCTCCTAATGCTGACAAAGGGAAGATCAAATAGGTGGAGTTTTCCAAAGTTCACGGGAACAGTTTGCACAGGGAGTCTTTAAATAGAAAAGACTTTGCTCTCCTTAAGTCTGTGCAAAGCAAATCTAACTTTCTACTAAAGCCTGTGGGGTTTTTTATTTACTTTGTTGGTCACAGAGGAAAGGAAGTTTTATAGCATGTGCTCATTGAATTCCGATAAACACCCAGCAAGTGCTATATATGCTAATTAAGAGATAATGTTAATGGGCTGGAATGTTGTCACAGGATTAGGCGCTCCTGCTGCCACCAAAAATGTTGGGGCGCTTATCAAAATAACAGTTATGGATGTGGAACGATAGTTCGTTCCCAAAGCAGGTACCAGAGACTGCGGGATTGGGCAGGAGGTGCCTTGGGCTGTGCTACACAGAGGATGGAGAGGGACCCGGGTGCCCAATGGACGGACGGACAGACGCTGGTGTGACAGGCGCTGTGCTATTGTTGT
This sequence comes from Ifrita kowaldi, assembly GCA_013398055.1. Classification (NCBI taxonomy): domain Eukaryota; kingdom Metazoa; phylum Chordata; class Aves; order Passeriformes; family Cinclosomatidae; genus Ifrita; species Ifrita kowaldi. The sequence goes on from VZRS01008399.1 coordinate 196,035, forward strand.
CCTGCCCCGTTCCCACCGGCTGCGGCAGGAGCCTTTGTCTGCCGCAGCCGGGCGGGAGGGGGCTCGCCACAAAAGAACAGTTTGGTTAAAGCGTTCCGGTGCTTTATGAATAAATTGGATTCTACTTACAGCATTATTAACCTGCTGTATTCTGACGGGCTTAGGGGGAGATTATCGTGCGCTTGAACAAATCAGTATCTACAGATCCACACAAATACTGGGTTTTAACAAAAATATACTGTGATTAAGGCACACAGCGGATCAAATTCAGCCCCGACTTACACCAGGTGCAATCTCATTGATGTCCGTGGGTTAAAAAGCAATTTTTACAACTTAAAGCAATCAGAAATCAGCTTAGTGTACAGACTTACTAGACCAAAATAAGGCCCAAGAGACAGTACGCTAAGCTGATTTCTGATTGCTTTAATTTTTTTAAACTTTTATCAAAGATTAATGGTCAATTATCTGGCAATCTGATTTTCTGGTACAGATTCCATTTGCATAATTTCATAGACGCTTAAAATATGACCAGACTCTAATCAGTATGAAATGGGTTGAGGCATGGCTTGGTATGGCTGATCAAAATCAGCCACAATCCCTGTAAATATGTACTATTGCTGTAGTAACAAGGGCGATTTTAATAGGCTGTCGTCTGAGCAGTAAACAATTGGTTTAGATCCTTTTTTTGTTCTCTGCATGGCTAAATATAACTCCAGGGCAAATAGGCAAAACTATGCAGTTGGAACTTGCTTGCCTTCAGGTTTTTCATTTTGTGCTTGAGCACCACTGTTTCCGCAGATATTCCTGCCATTTTTTTGCTTGTGCTACAATGCTTGCAAAAATGTCCATCAGACTGCATGCACAGGTTACAGTGGAAAATACTCTGCAATATTTGTCCCTAGAGTAGTATTTACTTAACTCAAATGAGTGTGGGGTGCTTCTTTTTGTGTAATATACATGCAGGTCCCTGACTGAGCTATAAACCACCAAAGAAACAAAAAAACCAAAGAAACAAAAAAAGTAAAAAAACCCTTACACCCTGGAATGAAGGAAAGTTAATTTCCTAAAGAGTGAGGTTTATGGACATTTCAAGGCAAGGAAGGACAGTCAGATTCGCTGCTTTTGCTTCCTGTGTACATTGCGGGCCAGATGATTCTCTGGTAGCTGGATGGAACTGCTGGAATATGTTCTCTGGAAAGACACATAGTTTTGTTTTGGAGGTGTCGAGAAATGGAGAATTTACCATCTCTTGATTACCTGATCTAGTGCTTAATCACTCTTCTGTTTCAATATTATTATTCCTTATATTCCTATTTTCCTTACCTGCAGCCTGTCCAGATTTGCTCTGGTACCTGGCTGGGCTGCACTATGCTTCCTCTGTGTCCTTTGGAGTTAGCTGAACTGATCAAGCCCTTCAAGGAGCCGTCAGTGTGGCACTGACTGGAGTGCGGTGCATCTGTGTTGGCTTTAATCCAGTTCACATGGCAACAAAGGCAACGGAGACAGCAAAAGAACAACTACAGGATGCAGCCATGCACGTGGTGGTCAGGCTTATGTCGTCGATGCTGTGACATCTCTTGGTGTTACCAAGCCAAACTAGACAGAATCCAGCCTCCCTGCTGCTGTGCAGACTGAAGTGAGCCATAGCCTCCTGCTCTTTTTTCACTCAGGCTCCTTGGAGAGGGTGGTGCTCTTTAACCTTGCAAAATTTATTCCGAAAAAGGAGCCAGGGATTCTAGTCATGGTGCTCTGCTGTTGGGTGGCTGCTCCTTCTCAGTTGAAGGTTAATTAGGAGGGGGTTTTAAGCTGGAGAGGTTCAGAGCTAGTAGGTTGCCAGCAGTTTAGTCACCAGGACAATCTGCTGCCATGGAGGACAGACTGTCTGACTGGCAGGTCCTGTAATACCTCTGAGCCCAAGGGGCTCTGGCCCCCAGGAATATGCAGTTTGTGAGGGTTCAGCTGTGTGTCCCACTACCTGTGGTGAGGGGAAAATGTATTCCATGTCAGCTAGTGGTTTCTGGGGGATTGGCTTTTTTTAAAAGTAGAAAAAAAAGTGGGGGCAAGCAAGAGTCCACTGATTTCATTCCCCTTGGTAATTCAGTGTCTGATGTAGTTTGGTGTCTCCAAAAAGGACCAAGCAAATTGGTGGAGAATATTAAAATAATCTGGTCATCTTGCTGTCCTGTCACCAGCTCTGAGACAGCTTCTGCCTGTGTGCAGTGAACTGGCTGGGGGAGGATGCTCAGCTCTTCTAAATATTTTTAACCTCATTGCAAACTTTTCAAAGATGGGAGTCGTAAACATCCAAAACTTCTATATTGGCCTAGTCTCTTCCATTCTGGTTTATCCAGAAATACTAATATTTTATAAATTTGAAAGTAAATGCAGGGGTTTTTTCTTTCTGTCTTCTGCTGTTTTTATAGGTCCCAATGCTCATTACTCATCTGTTCCATAAGCACATGATGCACATACAGAGAGAAATGGGTCAGGAAAAAAGTTAATTTCCTTGGAAGACATGCACAAACTTTGGGGTTCATTTTCTTGGGTGTTTTGTTTTCTGGTTTTTGTTTTTTTTTCCAGATCCTGGGTCTGATTTTGAAACTGGGTGACTGTTGGAGCACAAGGAGTGCAGGACTAGCAGTGCAGGACTGAGTCCCTGAGTGCTACTCCGGGCTGGCAAAGGGAAACAATAAGTTTGCTTCAAATGCTGGCATAAAACAAAAAGAGGATTCCTAGATGAGAGAACTTAAATTGAAAGAAACAGTAAAAGAGAGGATTTCTGGTTATTAAAAAATATAAGAGTTTTTCTGTGTAAAACCCCATTCACTTCTTTCCACCAGGGACCCCCTTGCAGAATTTTCTCCTCCTGGTTGTGTTCATTTCTTTTGTTGTTTTGCAGGATCTCTTTAGGGGTAGGTTTTTCTGTGCAGCACCATTTCTTTGTACTACTGATGTTTCCTTCCAAAACATAAACAAAAGGAAAAGAAATGCCTTATGGGAAAAAAATCTTATGAATTATAAAGACACTTGTAATTTCTTTTAAGACTTTGGAGCTGTCTGATAAAATTAAACAGAAGTTTGTATGTTTAACACTACTGTGCAGTGCAAAGAATAGTAAAATATCGATCTCAATGATTAAGAGAAATTAATTTATCTTCATCCTTCATTTAATTCTGCAAGACTCTTTGCAGAGATGTAAATGGGTACTAGGGATCTGAATCTGAAATTGTTTAAATTCTGGAGTATTAAGGGTCATTTACCAGAATTTTATGGTGGTGACTGGGTTTCTGAGACAGACTGAAGTTTTTGTTTTGACCCTGTCAAAGACCCCTCCTGGTGTAAGTCTCACTTACACAAAGGTGATGTTAATATATTCACTGGTGTTTTTCCTTGTGGAATTAAGCAACAAGAATTGGCCCTTAGTTTTGGTTTGGTTTGAACTACTTTTTTATTTTAAGATATGGTAAAGTGAAATGCAGCTGTAGAATATTGTTGTAATCTTTGCAACAGTGAGACAAAACCCCAAGCTGCAACCCTGTGATGTTTGAGTGCTTGCAGTCTTTCTGTTTTTTCTCTCAGGAAGGCATTTTTTTGCCTCTTCAATCATAAGAAAGCGTCACATTTTAATTTATAAAAATTCCCACTTATGAGCATAGATATATATTTAGGTTTGTAGTTATGTATTTATAGGTCCCATATTTTTTTAATGGGTAATTACAAAAATGATAATTTAACTTTCTCTCACTCGTTCCTGCCCACACACTTCAGGTGTTAAAGTGTCAAACCTGTGGCTGAGCAAACCCTGCTGGCCTGTCAGCTCTGCCTCGGCTGAGCGTGGGGCGAGGGGTCACTGAGTGGGGGCTGTGGGAGTGCGAGGACAAAAGTTGTTACTGGTTTGATACCTGGGGAGATGTGTGTCTGCAACATCCATCAGCCTTCCTCAGGGAATCCCGTGTGATTCTGTTAAAGAATAACGGTCCCTTTCTGTTTCTCATTTATGCAAATAAAAGGCGAACCAGAAAAGACATCAATAAGAGTTAAGTGGCAATATCAAGTCAGTTTTACTGCCAGGTCACTCAGTCCCCAACAAATCAAGTAGGAAAAATGTGTCATTTATCAATATAATAAACAGGTATATCGCTCCTAAACCCAAGCAACTCTCTTGAAACCATACCTCAGAGCAAACAACCCATATTGTTTGCAGTGCACTAAGTAGGACCTCTCTGCAGTGCTTCTTTCTTTAGCTGCCGGTGTGCAATTAACCTGCTGTGAGCCACACTGGGATCTGACAGGTCGGGCTTTCTCTTGACATCTTATGGAGGAAAATATCTAGGTTTTCTCTCAGCTTTATATGGGTGACCCAGGCTTTGGACTAACTGCCGTCACTTGCAGAGCTGTAAGGACACGTTAGCACACCCGGCTGGAAGGCTGAAAGAACACGAGTGAGCTCTAGCAGAGATTTCGTTATACCTTCTGGTTTCGGGGAACTTCATTTCTTTTTCTCCTCTGTCTTTCCCCTACTTTCTATGTCAAATAATTCTTGTTGAAAAATCATTTTAGTCCTTTGAAATATACTTTTATCCTGGTATTAACCCACCACAAGTTTGTATAAAAATGTCTTTTGGGTTGTGTTTTCAATTGTGCACGTCACTGCTGTGATTTGCGTGATCACAGCAATTGTTTCTAGGGGGAAAAAGAAACAAACATTCATTCCTAACCAGCTTGGGTGACCACAGAGGACAAGTACAACCTCAAGGCTGGAATTAATCCCTCTGGACCTCAGGCACTTGAGCATATTGCCTGACTGGGGAGCACAGGTGCTCTGGGTACCTCTAAAGAGGAAGACAGCTCTGGAACTGTTCTGGTTGTCGATGGGAGAAACTTCTTTCTCCATTTATTTGAGATAGAGGCCAGAGTGCATACATCCTCATGCCAGTGATTGCTGGGGTATGCTGATTAATTTAAGAAATTATGCAATGGTGGGCAGATGTTTGTGTTCTCCCACAGTGATTATAGGAGTTTTGTTTCCATAAGAAATCAGGCCAAAAGTTTTATTCTGAAGAACAAAACCCAGTGCGTTCTGAAAACAAATAGCGTGCACAGAGTTTTCTCTGGGGAGAGGCTGAGGGAACTAACCATGCGACAGATGATGTTCCAGATCCCTTCACAGGCTGCTGCACTCATGACCAGGCTGTTTGGGCTGCCATAAGAAAAAAGCACAGACCTGAAATTTAGGTCTATGCAGTGTAACTCTGGTGACATCCCTATAGTACTCAAGGAAAAGCCCACTAGACATCATCGTGGTTCTCTCAGGAGGGAAAAGCACAGCAAGGGCATGAAACATTATAGTGCATTGAATTTCATAACTAAGAATCAGGGCGTGCTAATTTGTAATCACTCCGACAGGAGGTAAGAGGTTTGACCTGAGGGCCAGCAGTGAAGGGGGCAGTGAGTAGCAAGCACTGCATCATGCTTCCGAGGGCCCTTGGACTCAGACTTGGGCATCTTTCTACAAAGAGAGCCTGCAGTTCTGCAAAGAAGTGGGCATCACTGTGTCATTGATGCCTCCTGGTTCTCCTCAGCCCTTAAAATGTCACTTTTGAGCCTTGGCAAATTAAACTGATCTCAATGCCATGCTGAGTGGAGCTAGAGGTGGTGCAGTCCACAATCAACCTTAGGATTTGGGATGAAAAGTGACCTAGAGAACATCTGTGTTATTAACTTTTGGAATTGTACAAGTGCAATTGTCCCTGAGACTACACTCCCACACTGTAATTACATCTGCTCCATTTACGAAATACCTTGAATTGTATTTGTAGCCTGATTTTTAAATGTGTATGAAGAGCAAATGAGGTTATATTATTGCTGTAATTGAGAACAACTAGGACAAATTTTATTAATTTCCTGCCACAGAGTACTGAGTAAGCTGATATTTTATGGGAAAGTTCAGGAAGAAGAGTAATATGTGTTACATTTCTGAAGTCTGGTTGATACTTAAAGAGTTTTACTGGCAATTGATTTTTCTACAGGTAAATTGTAATCCTTGATAGACAGATGTGCACCTGAACATAGTGTCTCCACTGAGATGCACTCACTGAGGGTATGATGAAGTAGAAGCAGGAGGTGTATCGGCTCTGCTCTGACAGGTGGTGAGAAGTTGGAAATTGGAATTCCTGCATGTAGAAGCTCCCTTTCCCTCAGCTAAGGCAGCTATTGTTGCATTACCTCCATTGTCTAGATTTCTCTGAATGCTGAAGGTTCACAGAAGTATTTAGCATACATTTGTCTGTTTAAAAAATCAGTAATTTGACATCTGCTTTAAGATCTTATTTTTACATGCTACTGAGGGTGTGTGTGCTGCAGTGTGCCCCTGCACGTGTAGCCACCGAGGCTATGGCGAGTTGGGGTTGGGTGCAAAACCCCTGCTTAACAGGAACCTGCTGGTGTGCCTGACACAATGTGGTCACTGTATCCCTTGTCTGCTTTGAGATTGTAACATCACAGAAACACTTGTTTATGCTGAACTTTCTGTGGTCAAAGTACTAATGGCGGTGTAAGAGAGCTAAAAATGTATGAGTTGGTGGAACCACCTTCCCCTCTGATGGAAAAGTTACTGCACAGTGTTTTTGGCCTTCTTTGTGAAGGAACAGGCAAATAAACGCCCAGAGGATGACTGGACAGCAGAACTGCTGCTGCCTGAGGAGAATTTTGACACTTCATTTTTTACCATTGCGAGCTGTTCATGTTTCAGGGATTCACAGAGACTCCTTCATTCATCTCCTCACTCCCCAGGTGGCTGTGGGCCATTTCAGGGTTATCTTTCTGCACATACAAAGGAGAGATCTCGTAAATAGAAAGCAGTGCCCTGGAACAGTGGTGCCTCGGGTGCTGGGTAGGTAATGGTCAGGCTTGGTACCCAGCAAGGGCTGGTACCACGTGTCACAGGAGCAGTTGTTTCTGCTTCTGTTCCTCTTGGTTACTTGTTATTCAAAGGAAAACCAGCTGTCCTGCCTTATCACTCTGGGTTTGGAACGTGGGCTAGAGACTGGTTTGCTGCTGATAAAATGCTGCCGCAAATGGTCCACTCTTAATATGATCTCAGCTCTCATGCCAGCAACACCCCTGAGAAGAGCTTTGTCTCTCCTGTGGTCCTGTGAGTCTAACAAATGACCCATTTCTCACCCTGGGGAGCTGCTCTGCAGCTGCACTGTCAGGGGGACTCGTGCTCCACGTGCAGTACTGAGCTCCAGGAAAGGTCTGCTACTCTGACCACTGCAACAGAGCACCATCAGGCAGGTCTGAGTCCTGCCAGCAGTGAGTTGCCCACCTGCAGTACATGCAGCACTTGTTGTTGTACCAGCTGGGCCTGGTGAGCAGGCTGTCAGAGCTCCCCAGAGTAAATTGCAGATGGTGGTTGTGGAGCTGCAAAGCATGTGGTCAGATAAACAAGATTTAACTGTGTAGCATGAACCCCTGGCAGGCCGCTGACTCAGAGCTCCTTGTTGTCCATTTCCTTGTGCACCTAACCCGTTACTTTCCCTGTGCCTTGTGTGCTTTGTGTAGAGAAAACCTGAGCATGGTAACATGGATACTTGATTTTTCTGTTAATGACCAGTGGTGGAATTGGTTGTGAGCTCCCGTCACTGTCTGTTTCTTAGCTGTTCAGTAAAGATGTTCCACTAAGCAGATGGCTGTGGAGGGCATCTTTTAGATGTTGTACATTGATGATATTGTGTATTTGAAACTCGGAAGTGAACCCACTTGAATGAATCATCCTAGTCAAGTGGAAGTGATATTTTTGTTTAAAAGCTGCAGTTAGCTTTGATATGTGCCATGTTTACCCTGGAGGCCAGTTCATGTGGGCCAGGTTTTTTGGAGGGCCCTTGTGGCTCAGAGTACCTTTACTGGGAGGGCTGACAGGTAATCATTCCAAGTCCCTTCTCTTCCACCCCAGGCAGTCTGGGGGGTGGGCTGGCAGGTTCACCAACCTGGCTGTCTTGTCTGGCAACAGAAATTCTTCCAAACATACCTCACCATGAGTGAGCTGGTGCCATAGCACAAACTCGGAACTTGACTAGTAGCAAACTCAGACTTTGAGCTGTGCTGAATTTAAAAAAACAAAAAAGAATTAAAAAAAAATCTGGAACAAAACAACAAAAATTGAATGGTTTTACTGGTGCACATACTGAGTCTGATGGACTAAAGCAAGTTTAAGACCTTAATGGAATCCATTAAACCAAAGTGGACAGGCACATGAGGTGGAAACATCCTGGCAGTGGTACCTACAACCCCTTCAATATCCTTTAACCTTCCCTGTATCTAAAAACATTTTGCCAGCTCCTGTCTCCCTCTGCACATCTGCATTACCATCCAGTAGGACTAGAGTACCTAACTGAGCCATCCAGCGAGTTAGTCCATGAATTTCAGCATTTTATAGGTCCTGAGACTATCTGCCCCGTAGAACATCTTCCAGCTCAAACCAAACTCAGAAATTCACATCTGAATAAGTGGGCAATGGTTTTGCTAATCCCTCCGTAGCAAAATCATGGCTTCTCAAGAAGGAAGGTCCATGTTAGGATCTGCTCACCGAGGAACAGGATACAAGCCTTGTGTGAATGTGCCTGAAGGAATTGCTCCTGGCCTGGTTTGGTATCAGTGGGTCCATAGGTGTTTTCAGCAGAAGACTCCTGTGTGTCCATTCCAGCTCCACTCCCGACCAGGGCTACACAAAGCTGTCCTAACAAGAGGGAAAGTCACAGAGCTGTCATCTTAGTGCTTAAACCTGCACATTTAAAGATTTAAGGGGTAGTGATTGAACACTACAATCAGTTCTTTTATTACCCAAACACTGTCCCAGGAAGGGAAGTAAAATCTAAAGCACTAGGAAGATGTCAAGGAACAAAAAAAAATTAAAATCTTCTGCTCGGTTTTCTTGAGGTTTCCCCTTAGGCCCTTCAGTGCAGCAGACATTACTACTGGTTTACTAACAGTGGTGGGGTGTACACCTTGACAGCAGCAGAGCAATGTTTTAGGGTATTTTCTCTTCTTTAGATGAAAAGACAGGCTTTTGGATTCAGGCTAAAAAAAAAGTATTCATCCTGCTAAGTAGATTGAAAGAGAATCCAGATTAAATAAATCATTAAATCATTCCAGAATGTTATCCACCTGTTCTGGCCTGTAATTTATTTTCAGATGAACAGTAGGTAAAAAAAAAAAAAAAAAAAAAAGGCAAAAAAAATGACAAAATAAATNAATGGCAAAAATAATTTTCCTCTAACAGATGCCTTGATCCTGAAATGACACCTGGCCTGAGCTGCTTGTGCAGTTTTCAAGATTATTTTGAACTAATTGCTCCAATCCATTGTTCCATAACCTCGATAGCCACATCATGCTGAAACTTCCGTGGTAGCCACCTTTGAAAAGCGATCTTCAAGGGTTTTGTTGCTGCAAAGCTAGTAAAACTCATCCCTTTATTGTGGGATGGGAAACCTGTAGGGGGACAGGACAACTGTTTGAGGGCACAGGCTCATCACAGCCATCTGGGGATGAGGGGTCTGGACCATTTCAGTGTCAGGGCCACTCTCTTCATGTGCTTGTGCAGCAGTAAAGGAAGGTCTATTCTCTCCTATGTTCCTGGAAGGAGGACTGTGCTTCAAATGGTTGGGAAGCAATAATCTGGGTGGTTACTTGTATTATCCAGACCTTTTCATGACTCAGAAGTGGTTCCTGTCCTCTCTAGGAGAGTGCCAGTGTGTTTTGTGCTGCCCATGTTGGCTGGGGATGGCAGGGAGGTGAGGTGACCAAGGACCTGAGATGGAGGACAGCCGCCAGTGCTGGGAGTTTGGGGAAGGTGGTGAAAGATGGTTATTGTTCCATGCTTCCACACCTCCTCTGGCCCAGATGCAGTCCAAGACCCCAATTTCATGTCTCTCTGGTGTATATTTAAACAGATTTAGCCAGGTCGTTTGGTCGTTTTTGGACGAATTCTCCCAATTACTGAATGCAACAACGCTGAAGCAGGAATCCGCTGCAAGACCACCTCTGTGGAGGGGAGATGGGGCAGAATCCCTCAGCGAGGGGTGTGGGGAGGGAGCAGGGGCTGCCCGCTGCCTCAGCCCTCACTTTTCGGGGCTTGCTTCGCTCGTCGGTGGATCGGGCTGATAAACTGCAGCTCTGGGAGTCTCAGCGCCGGCACCAACCCGTCTCTGCGCTTACCTGGGGCCGGGCATCGGGGCCGCTGCCCCCGCGGGGAGCGGGGCCGGGCGCGGGGGTCACCGCGGGGGCGCAGGAAGGGCCGGGGGTGGCCGGGGAGCCGCGCCGTCTCGGCCGCACAAAGCCGCCTTTTCATCGCGGCCTCCTGCCCCCGCCGGGCCCGTAATTGTCTTTGACAAAACTTCATTAGCGAGCGCGGCGGAGGCGGCGGCGGCCCCGCGGTCGCGCTGGCTTTGAGCGGGCGCAGTGGAGTGTGCGCGGCCCCGCCGCTCCCGCCCGGGGCCATTAGCCCGGCGACTTTGTTTTAGAAACTTCCCACCCCAGCGGGGGACGCGTCAACGAGCCGCCCCCGCCCGCCCCCGCGGCCGCTAATTGGGGGGCGATGCGGGGCTGCGGGGCTGCGGCAGCCGGTGCCAGCGCGTCCCCGCGGGCTGCGGAAAAGGGGGAGACCCTGCCCTTCAGAGCCAAGTGGGGTGCCTGGGCGGCGGTGGTGTGTGTGTGAGCGCTGCGCTGCGGCGGTCCCCCGGCTCCGTGGGGGCTTCACCTTGCGCGCCCGGTTTGTATCTCGCCCGGGCGGGCTGAGGCGGGCCGGGCCCAGGGCACCCCGCACCGGCCTCATCTCCCCAAGCCGCCCCAGCAAACTGTGGCCTGGCAGAGCCCGACTGACCCCGCTCCGCCGGACAACCCGAGTTCACTTCCCAGAGAAGCGGCATTAAAAAGCCCATCTCGTAGCAAAGCTCAGACAGAGACGGTTTAAATACGTTTATTATGGCATTGGAGGCGCTGAACCTGTTCGTGCGAGCCCGTTATTTTAGTTTTGTGCCTGGGCGCACGCAGGCTCCGCTCCCGGTATTAGTTCTCCATCAATCCCCGCTCTGGTTTTTAATCAAAACAGTATTCGGAATATGATTCCCGGAGATTATATTTTGAGAGATTTGCGATACATATCTTGCCGGCGTGACAGATTGCAGGGGAGTCCTGGGCGGGCGGGATAATCTGCATCTCGCTCACTTGACCTTTAATAAAAGGGGAGTAAAAGTAATAAATAAAAAAAAAAAGTCTTAAGACTCCTGGAGGTTACCTTCGTGCCTGCCTCAAAGAGACCCCGAGGCCTGCACCCGCCTAATTAACTGTCCCCGCGGGCTTCGCGGCTCTTTCGCGGCCGGGGCATTCCAGGGCCGGGGGCAGAGCCGGCAGCTCAGGGGAGCTCCTGGCCGCCCTCGGGCCTCGGGGGCCGTGCAGATTTCGTCTCCCGTGAGCAGCTCAGGAGGCCGATGCAGTAGTGCCTCCCTGGAGAGCCTCTTCCAAAGCCGCCGGGAAACGGAGCCGGAGGAAGCCATGTCGCTCCCTTGCAGGACGGGCGAAGGCGGCCGGGACACAGCCGGGAGGGAGGCGCGGCCTTGCTCGGCCGTGCGGACACGCGTGGGAAACCTGCAGATGTGTTCCCAAGGCAGATAATACCTGGCCCCTCCGGTGGGAGAGGAGGGGGCGAAAAAGTCGCCTTGCAAGAACCCTCCGAAAGGGCCTAATACTCTTTATTACAAGCCCTAATCCTTCAAATCCGACTTGAAATAATGTTTATCTTTTCGCAGCTTAATTTCCCCTTCTCTAAGCTTCGGGTCACTGCAACAGACTGCTGCTGCTGCGCCGCCTCTTGTCCAGGGCTATTACGGAGTGCGGGAAAGCGCCGTGGCCGGGCGTCTGCGGCGGGGCTCCTGACGGGCCCAGCCCTGCTCCCAGCCCCGC